>LR738709.1:410110115-410214113 GCA_902687465.1 Secale cereale
GGGGGGGGGGCGCCGCCAGGGCGCCTGGAGCCCTGGTGCCCCCCCCGGCTGCCCTTCGGACGCAAGGTAGGTTCTGGAACGCTCATTTTTTATATGATTTTTCTGGATTTTTCCTGGCAGTTCTCGTAACGTGAAAACCTGAAATACAAAAACAGCCGAAAACAGAAACTGGCACCGGGGTGCACTGGATTAGTAGGTTAGTCCAAATATGATCAAAAGTGTATGGAAGTGTATGAATATCATAGCAATATCACCCAAAAGTGGCATGGATCAAGCAGAAATTATAGATACGTTTTGGACGTATCAGTAGCCTCTTTCGATAAGTAAGAGTGTCGAACCCAACGAGGAGCTAAAGGCAGAACAAATATTCCCTCAAGTTCTATCGACCACCGATACAACTCTACGCACGCTTGACGTTTACTTTACCTAGAACAAGTATGAAACTAGAAGTACTTTGTAGTTTTTGTGGGATAGGTTTGCAAGAATATAAAGAGCTCGTAAATAAAACTAAGGGTTGTTAAGGTAAAGAAACAATAAAGTTAATGATAGCGAGTGTGGAAAAGTGGTGGTATGAGTTGCGAAATTGCCCCTAAGCAATTGACTACGTTACTAGACCGATAGCAAGTTTTATGTGGGAGAGGCCACTGCTAGCATGTCATCCCTTACTTGGAATTATATGCACTTATGATTGGAACTATTAGCAAGCATCCGCTACTACTAACATTCATTAAGGTAGAACCCAACCATAGCATTAAGATATATTGGTCCCCCTTCAATCTTGTATGCATTAATTTCAACGCTAGGTTGAAGCTTCTGTCACTCTTGCCCTCCAATACGTAGTCCTATCAACATACAACTAACCCTATGGTGTGATCCACGCGCGCGGTCATATGATGGGTACCAAAGGACAGCAACATAACCACAAGCATTTAAATCAATCATAGCAATTCACCAATCACCGATAGGACAACGATAATCTACTCAGACATCATAGGACGGCAACACATCATTGGATAATAATATGAAGCATAAAGCACCATGTTCAAGTAGAGGGTACAGCGGGTTGCGGGAGAGTGGACCGCTGTAGATAGATGGGGGAAGGTGATGGAGATGTTGGTGAAGATGACGGAGGTGTTGGTGTAGATCGTCGTCACACGATGATGGCCCCGGTGGCACTCCGGTGCCACCGGAAGCGACGGGGAGAGAGCCCCCCTCCTTCTTCTTCTTCCTTGACCTTCTCCCTAGGTGGGAGAAGGGTTTCCCCTCTGGTCCATGGCCTCCATGGAGGCGGAGGAGCGAGAGCCCCTCCGAGATTAGATCTATCTCTCTCTGTTTCTGCGTTCTTAGATTCTGGCCTTCCACCGTTTCTTAAATTCCTGGAGATCCGTAACTCCGATTGGGCTGATTTTTTGACATGATTTTTATCCGGATATTAGCTTTCTTGCGGCGAAAGAAGGGCATCAACCGCCTTACGGTGTGACCACGAGGGCCCTGGGCATGCCCTGGGGAGGGGGGCGCGCCCCCCTGCCTCGTGGCCCACTCGGGCATCGTCTGATGTTGGTTCCGCTTCCCAAAATTCAAATATATTCCAAAAAAATCTCCGCCCATTTTTATTCCGTTTGGACTCCGTTTGATATGGATATTCTGCGAAACAAAAAACATGCAACAATCAGGAACTGGCACTGGGCACTGGATCAAAATGTTAGTCCCAAAAAATAGTATAAAAAGTTGCCAAAAGTATATGAAAGTTGTAGAATATTGGCATGGAACAATAAAAAATTATAGATACGACAAAGACGTATCAGCGGCGGTGGCGGCTACATGGGTAGCAGCGGCAGTGGCCAAAGAAGAGTGGCGATGACGGTGCTCGAAGTAGGCTAAGAACCCGACAGCGTGACGAAGATCGGCGCAGACGGTGGCGTTCCCGCTCCAAGGGAGGCAGTGCTACTTCTCGAGCTTGCGTTGTATTCCCTCAAAGAGGAAAGGGTGATGCAACACCGTAGCGTAAGTATTTCCCTCAGTTTTTGAGAACCAAGGTATCAATCCAGTAGGAGACCATGCGCAAGTCCCTCGCACATGCACAAACAAATAAGAACTTCGCAGCCAACGCGATAAGGGGTTGTCAATCCCTTTACGGTTACTTACGAAAGTGAGATCTGATAGAGATGATAGTTTGATATTTTTGGTATTTTTGGATATAAGAACAGAAAGTAAAAGCGGAAAAGTAAAGTAGATTGTAGATTGATATGTTGAGAATAGACCCGGGGGCCATAGTTTTCTCTAGTGGCTTCTCTCATGATAGTGGTATTATACGATATGCATCACACAATCTCAGATTCATCTATTCAACCAACACAAAGAACTTCAAAGAGTGCCCCAAAGTTTCTACCGGAGAGTCAAGACGGAAATGTGTGCCAACCCCTATGCATAAGTTCACAAGGTCACTGAACCCGCACGTTAATCACCAAAACATACATCAAGTAGATCACGTGAATATCCCATTGTCACCACAGATAAGCACATGCAAGACATACATCAAGTGTTCTCAAATCCTTAAAGACTCAATCCGATAAGATAACTTCAAAGGGAAAACTCAATCCATTACAAGAAGGTAGAGGGGGAGAAACATCATAAGATCCAACTATAGTAGCAAAGCTCACCGTTGATACGTCCAAAACGTATCTATAATTTCTGCTTGCTCCATGCTTCTTTTGTGTGATATTGCTATGATATTGATGCACTTTCATACACTTTTGATCATATTTGTACTAACCTATTAACTCAGTGCACCACAGTGCCGGTTCCTGTTTTCTGCTGTTTTTCTATTTCAGGTTTCCCCCATATTAAAAGTGCTCCAAAAATTCCAGGAAAAATACAGGAAAAATCAGCGTATAGGAAGCTTCGCGAAGAACCAAAGATGGGCCAGAGGGAAGCCAGGGGAGGCCCAGGCGGCCACCTGGCGCGGCCCCACCCCTGGCCGCACCAGGGGGGCGCCTGGGGCCCCTGCTCCGCCTCTGGCTGCCCCCCTTCGCCTATATATCCCTCTCGTCCCGAAACCCTCGAGGATAGAACCCTTTTTCGCGATCTCGCCTCTGTTCCGCCGCCGCAGCGCTTCCAAGATCGGGAGCATCAGGAGAACTCTTCCCGGCACACTGCCGGAGGGGAGAACCACCACCGGGAGCTTCTCCACCACCATGGACGCTTCCCGGCTGAGTCGTGAGTAGTCCACCTTGGACCATGGGTCCATGATCAGTAGCTATGTGATGTTCTCCTCCCCTCTTTGCTCTTCATGGATTAGACCTCGTGAGCTGCCCTACATGATCGAGGCACATATGTAATATTTCTGCTGTTGCTTTGCTGAGTTTGCTGGGATCTGATGGATTATGAGACTATGTTCAGATTGTGTTTGAGTAATATATTTGATTCACCTCTTTTATATCTTTGTTCTTGAGTAATTCTTGCATGTTCTCCGTTGTTGTTTATTGCTTTGGCCAAGTAGTAGGTAGTAACTTCAAGAGGGAGCGTTATGCTTGACTGTGGGTTCATGCCCCCTAATGACTAGCTTGAGTGACAGAAACATGAGTCTAGGGGATGTGCTGTTGCCACAAGGGAGAAAACAACGGTGCTTGTACTTGCGCGTGCAAGGATTGTTTACTTTACGCAAAGTTCTTTTAATGCAGTTGTCTGTTGCTTTGAGTTTACACTTTGGGTGGGATTCGCAACTTAATACCAGCGAGATGTTCTGGATAGATATCTCAAGGTGGATGATTAGTAGTAGATGCAGATGGATTTCGGTCTACTTGCCTTGGCGTATCGCCCATGCTTTTGAGCCTCTACCTTTCTTTGCAGCATAGTTAGCATTGGTTTGCGCACATAATCCTGTCAATTGCCCAGCTGTAATTTGTTTACCTCGCTTTGCTGTTTTATCGTCTTTTGGGAGAGAGACATCACTAGTGAACATCATGGGACCCCGGTCCATATTACCACCGCTGATCACACATTCTATTTACTTCCTGTTTTTATTTCCTAGTTGCAGTCATAGCTATCATTATTATCTCTTGTGTTTGATCCTTTGTAAACAACAAGGCCGGAGGGATTGACAACCTCTTTGTACTCATTGGGAGCAAAGTTATCTGTATCTGTGTGCATGTCCCATCAACCGCTAAGTTTCTGGCGCCGTTGACACCTACTTGTCGACCCTCGGAGTCTCACGGGATTCGATCCTTGGTACTTTTGCCAAGGGAAATTTGCCGCTACGCTACATCTCAACCTTCCACTTGGGGTAACCAACGAGGGGCGAGAAGCCATCATCGAGAAATTAAAAAAAAATCGAATAATTATGAGACTATCTAGGCATGATCATTATATATAGGCATCACGTCCGAAACAAGTAGACCGAAACGATTCTGCATCTACTACTATTACTCCACACATCGACCGCTATCCAGCATGCTTCTAGAGTATTAAGTTCATAATAACAGAGTAACACCTTAAGCAAGATGACATAATGTAGAGGGATAAACTCAAACATAGTGATATAAACCCCATCTTCTTATCCTCGATGGCAACAATACAATACGTGCCTTGCTGCCCCTACTGTCACTAGGAAAGGACACCGCAAGATTGAACCCAAAGCCAAGCACTTCTCCCATTGCAAGAACAATAGATCTAGTAGGCCAAACCAAACCAATAACTCGAAGAGACTTGCAAGGATATTATAATCATACATAAAGAGTTCATAAAAGAACCAAATATTTCTCATAGATAATCTTGACCATAAACCCACAATTCATCGGATCTCGACAAACACACCTCAAAAAGAGATTACATCGAATAGATCTCCTCGAAGACCGAGGAGAACTTGGTATCCATAGAGAGAGAAGAAGCCATCTAGATACTAGCTATGGACCCGAAGGTTTGTGGTAAACTACTCACAACTCATGGTGAGGCGATGATGATGATGTAGAAGCACTCCATGGACGATCCCCCCCTCTGGCAGAGCTCCGGAACAGGCCCCAAGATGGGATCTCACAGGAACAGAAGGTTGTGGCGATGGAACTAGGGTTTTCTCTGTTGTTTTGATGGTTTCAGGGTACGTAGATATATATAGGAAGGAGGGCACCGGGGGCCAGACGTGGGGCCCACGAGGCAGGGGGCGCGCCCTGTAGGGGGGGGGCTCCCCCACCCTCGTGGACGCCACCTCAGCCCTATTCCATGGTTCTCAAGTCTCCCGTGCGTATTTTGCTCCAAAAATATCTCTCCCGAAGTTTCCTTCCGCTTGGACTCCGTTTGATATTCCTTTTCTGTAAAACCCTGAAATAGGCAAAAAACAGCAATCTGGACTGGGCCTTTGGGTTAATAGGTTAGTCCCAAAAATAATATAGAAGTGTATAACAAAGCCCATTAAACATCCAAAACATCTTAAATAATAGCATGGAACAATAAAAAATTATAGATACGTTGGAGACGTATAAGGCAGCACGGTGCATACCATCAGAAGTCAACGCGCAAGGACGATGCATGGACCGCGCACTGCGGCGCTACGGTCTGAAGGGGCGACGTAGCGGCAACAGGCAGGTTAGGGCGACGGCAGGAAGATCTCGAGGCGGCGGCGGTGACAGCGGGTCGCGACTACGGTCCAAAGGGGCGGCGCAACGTCGGAGTGCAGGTCGGTGCAATCGCAGGGACGACCACGTGCGGCGGTGGAGACCGCGTGCCACGCTCCCTACAGCCTGATGGGGCGACACAACGACAGCTTGAGGGTCAGTGCAGCCGCGAGGAGAACCACAGGACGACGGCGCTGTGGCCCGACGAGGCGACGCGGCGGCATGCCAATGCTCGATCGGTGAAGGAGTGTGCTGTACTCAGGGACGATCTTCACGGGACCTGCGAAGGCGCGCGCAATCGACGGACCAAATCAGTCGTACGGCGTAGATGAGGCGAATCGAATATGCTCAGGTGACCAGTCCAATTGTCTGTGAAGTGGAAGCGTTCGCTCCTCGATGTGCATTGTCGAAGTTAGCAGCACAGGACGAATGTCTAGGGGGCACACATTGTGCGAAGCTACAAGCCTAAGCATCATGTGTGACCGGGATAACTAGACGCATGTATGCCTTGACATCCAAGTGAAAAACGCGTGTTGGGCTAGCGTAGCACTCACGGGGGTCATGGTCATTGCATCCAACGCCTGCGTCGGACGCGCGGTGACCTACGGTTACACGGCATGAGGCGGCCACACGTTGCACCAAGACACGCCGTCTTGCAGGAAGAAGCATGATGCAGCCAAGTTAGATGGACGTGGGTGATACGTCTCCAATGTATCTATAATTTTGTATTGTTCCATGCTATTATTAATGAAGTCTTGGATGTTTAATGGGCTTTATCATTCACTTTTATATTATTTTTGGGACTAACCTACTAACCCAAAGGCCCAACCCAGGTTGCTGTTTTTTGCCTATTTGACGGTTTTGCAGAAAAGGAATATCAAACGGAGTCCAAACGGAATGAAACCTTCGCGAGATCTTTTTGGAGAAAGTCACGCCAGAGGAACTTGAGAACCACGTCAGGGGAGCGTCGAGGCGCCCATGAGGGTGGGGGGCGCGCCCCCCTTCCCAGGGCGCGCCCCCTACCTCGTGGGCCCCTCAAGCGTCCCACGGTGCCCTACTTCTTCCTATATAAGTCTACGTACCCCAGAAACTCAGTGAACAGAGAGAAAGCCCTAATTGCACCGCCGTACCTTCTGTTCCCATGGAGATCCCTTCTTGGAGCCTGTTCCGGAGCTCTACCGGAGGGGGATCCATCACGGAGGCCTTCATCATCATCATCATCATCGCCCTCACCATGAGTTGTGAGTAGTTTACCACAGACCTTTGGGTCCATAGCTGTATCTAGATGGCTTCTCCTCTCTCTCTGGATCTCAATACAAAGTTCTCCTCGGTCTTCGAGGAGATCTATTCGATGTAATCTCTTTTTGCGGTGTGTTTGTCGAGATCCGATGAATTGTGAGTTTATGATCAAGGTTATCTACGAATGATATTTGGTTCTTCTCTGAACTTTTTATGTGTGCTCATAATATCCTTGGAAGTCTCTTCGAATTATTGGTTTGGTTTGGCCTACTAGATCTATAGTTCTTGCGATGGGAGAAGTGCTTGGCTTTGGGTTCAATCTTGCGGTGTCCTTTCCCAGTGACAGTAGGGGTAGCAAGGCACATATTGTATTGTTGCCATCGAGGATAAAAAGATGGGGTTTATATCATATTGCTTGAGTTTATCCCTCTACATCATGTCATCTTGCTTAAGACGTTACTCTGTTCTTATGAACTCAATACACTAGATGCATGCTGGATAGCGGTCGATGTGCGGAGTTATAGTAGTAGATGCAAGCAGGAGTCGGTCTACTTGTCTCGAACGTGATGCCTATATACAATGATCATGCCTAGATAGTCTCATAATTATTCGCTTTTCTATCAATTGCTCGACAGTAATTTGTTTACCCGCCGTAGAATATCACTATCATGAGAGAAGCCACTAGAGAAAACTATGGCCCCCGGGTCTATTCTCAACATATCAATCTACATCTACTTTACTTTTTCCGCTTTTATTTGCTGATTTATTAAACTAAAAATACCAAAAATATACACTATCATCTCTATTAGATCTCACTTCCGTAAGTGACCGTAAATGGATTGACAACCCCTTATCGCGTTGGCTGCGAAGTTCTTATTTGTTTGTGCAGGTGCGAGGGACTCGGGCGTGGTCTCCTACTGGATTGATACCTTGGTTCTCAAAAACTGAGGGAAACACTTACGCTACTGTGCTGCATCTCCCTTTCCTCTTCGAGGGAATACAACGCAAGCTCAAGAGGTACCAAGAAGAATTTCTGGCGTTGTTGCCGGGGAGGCTTACGCAAAAGTCATATACCAAGTACCTATCACAAACCCTTATCCTTCGCATTACATTTATTTTCCTCTCGTTTTCCTCTCCCCCACTTCACCCTTGCCGTTTTATTTGCCCTTCTTCTGCCGTGTGTTTACCGTTCGCGTGCCTCTTGTTTACTTGTGTTGCTGTGTGCCCTTATTTAGCTTGCATCTTCGCTTGCAAAAGTATGGATCCTCATCCACTTGCTAATCTCTTTAAGAAATCCAATTATGTTGAACCAATTGCTAGTGAGCTGCGTGCACTAGATTATCTTTATGTGGTTTTGCTTGAAATTTATGAATCTGAAAATTGTGAGGAATTGTTAAAAGAAAAAGTGATTCATGATAGCTTGTTAAATAAAAAGCATGATTGCAATAATGTTATTGTAAATTCTATTAATGTCAATTGTGTTAATGACATGCAAAACCCTAAGCTTGGGGATGCTTGTATTGCTATGTCCACTACTTGTTGCAATGATCATGATTGGGGTGATGATTCTTATGATCTTGAAAGAAGGATACAACGGAGATGAACGAAGTAGCAAAGACTTCGTTAGACAAGAGGAAGAAGGAATACGACGAGAGCCAAAAGGTTGAAGGAATAAGACAGAATTCGAAAGCACTCTGGTTAATACGATAAGAAAGGAATTTGAACAAAGTAATTCGGGCAGCACTCCGGCTGAAAATGAAAGAAATAGCACACCGGTTGAACAAGAAAATGCCTCTGGAAGAATTAAAGAATGGAATGAGAAGAACGGATAAGAAAATGACAACTTCCACCACGAATGAATTGAAAGTGAATCATCAAGAGAAAGGCTTGAATGGAGTTGTTGAGAAAATCAACAACAAAAGAATAAGCTTGATGTGGGCTTATTAAAACATCTCAAGACTTGAGGTGAATTATGCCGCAACCAAAAGATTGATTAGCTGATAATGAAGAAATTCAAAACTCCACTTCAAAAGAATACGGAGAATTATTTGCACTCGAGAGGCAAAAGGATAAGAATGCTTGAGCTGCTCCAGAAGAATTAGATGAATATTTGAAGAATGAATTAATTGATGAAGAACCACCATGAAGAACTCCGGTAACGAAAGGATGATGAATATAGAATGACGGATGTAAAGAATAAGATTAGAGCCTTGCGATGATTAGTCGGGGTTCCGACGAGATAGCCGAGAAAACTTGAACTCCGGAAAGAAAAGATAAAAGCGCTTGGAACTAGAATTTATTCATGAAGAATAAACTCCGAAGGAAGGAATTAATCAACTTGATGAAAAGAATAAGATTTATGTTATGCTTATCCTTCACCAATTAAATTGATGAACAATGGATTCACATATCACTTATTCGCGTTGAAAATATTAAAGAGGGATATATCGCGAACTTGCGAAAAACTTCATGAAACACCGGTAGAATTGGAAAGAAGAATTAATTGATATGACGACATCGGAAAGAATTCTTGAGAGAACCATCGTAAGAATTAAAGCCGAGTGAATAAAAGAAACGAACCACCGGTAAGAATTAATCGAATGATGAAAAGAACAAACCAACGAGAAGAATTACAATCGAGTGAAGAACGAGAATGACCACCGTAAGGAATGAAATAGAACGATGCAAGAGGACAAGCCACTGTGAAGAATTGAAATTGAGTGAACACAAGAGAATGAATCTCCAGGAAGAATAAAGCACTTGAGGAAATTAGAATGACGAGAACGAAGAGATCGTGAACTGATTAAAGAATACTTGAACAAACACCGGACGAATGTGAGACGAACGAAGAGGCATCAATGAAGAATATTTGGAGGACAAAGTTGAAAACTGAGAACGAAGAAATCTTCTGAAATGATGGCCTTCGGAGGAACACCATGAAAAAGAATTCACGAAAAACTCCGGAAGAATGAAAAGAAGAAAAAGGTTGGACCAACGATGAAAAGAATTAAAAGCAATCTTGGAGAAGGCATATGACTGATGGAATCCATACTTACGTCATACATGAAAAGAATTTTGGAACACTCCGGGAAATAAAAGAGTCAGGTAAGATCCTGGAAAAGACATGTGGGTTATGAGCCCACCGAAAAGAAACACCGTTGAAAATTGATTAAGAAGGAGATGATGCATCAGAACAATGGAATGACTCAAATGAGGTGACCACCTTGAATTAATTGGAAGACAGACGAAACTCTGAGATTTCTTTGGAACACCGGAACAATTAAATGACAAAAGATGAACGAGCAAGAGGAAACATCTGAGCCGAGGGAAAAGAATATGAACAACACCGAATGCTTGAATTGAATCCACCGGAGAGAAGAAGAGGTGAAGAAAATCAAATGAGAGGAGAACTCATCGGAGAAGAAAAGAGAAGAATGATGACGAGCTAGACGAGAGTTCACCAGTTGAAATAATTGATGAAAGAAAGCAAAGGATCACACGAGTAGGATGGATACTCGATTAAGGACTCCGGCTCCGAGAAGAAAAAGGGTGGGTGGGTGGGAAAAGAAAGAATACAACGGACGGGGAAAACATCGTCGGTTAAAAGGAACTGAGATTTGAACTTGCAAAGAAGAAGAGGGTTGAATCCACTTGACGAGAGATGCACCAGATGAATGAACTAACAACGCGACGAACAAAAACTAACCACGTGATCCTAAAAAAAATTTGAAGGGGAAGAGGAGCAATTCAAAACACCTATGTCACGATTCCTCACCAGAGCGACGAAGGGGCAGGGGAGTAAAAAGAATTCCTACTCTCCGATATAACTAGACTCCGAAATTTTTTTTTGCTAGACTCAACAACGGCCAAGCTACGATCAATCAAGGGGCTCCTAAGGTCGGTCGAGGCTCTGATACCAACTTGTCAGGCCCAAGATGCGATTATATCCCGATCACGTGACGCTTACGTGATTGGGGCACAACCGCATTTCGGGCGCTTAGCAAGATGGATATCATTACATCGTACCATTACATACATACATAGGGGATACAACAATACATACAAGTCACATGAATACAACAACATCAATACAAAGTATCCGACTACGGATACAAACATGAAAAGAATAACGACATCCATCTGCTATCCCAGGCTGCCGACCCGGAACCTAACCCAAGACTGAAGAAGAAGAAGAAGAAAGAACTCCAAAACAACAATCAATGCTCTCACATCAAGTCATCGGAAACCTGCACCTGCAACTGTTGTGGTAGTATCTGTGAGCCAGGAGGACTCAGCAATCCCATAACCATGGGTAACAAGACTATCAAAGCTTAATAGGTAGGGAGAGGTAAAGTGGTGAGGTTGCAGCAGCGGCTAAGCAATATATGGTGGCTAACTTACGAGTACAAGAATAAGATGAGCATCTACGCAAAACGGTCGCAACTAGTAGTGATCGCTAAAGATCCTGAACTACATACGAGTCAAACATAACCCCACCATGTTCTCTTCTCAAAGTGAAAAGAGACAGTCACGGTTACTCACACAGTTGTGTGTTTTACTTTGGATCCTCTGTCAAGTTTTCTACAACCGGACATTAACAAATTCCAATCTGCCACATAACCGCGGGCACGGCTTTCGAAAGATCATAACCCTGCAGGGGTGTCCCAACTTAGCCCATCACAAGCTCTCACGATCAGCTAAAGTGATAAATATAATATCATCACTCCTTATCTTAGGGAAATCCGATCAGGCTCGGCATCCCGGTGCACAAGACATTTCGACAATGGTAAAACAAGTCCAGCAAGACCTCCCGGCGTGCCGACACCCTGATAGTAGCCGCGCGTATCTCGTCTCAGGCCACAACCGGATAGGTGATCCTACAGGAGCCAGATACCTCGAGTTTCCCCGAGGCGGTCCCGCAGTCTCCCCGTTTGGGACCAACACCATCAGCACTGGCCCCCCTGCTATGTAGAAGAATCCTCGGGTAGCGCTAACTCCCTATGCAATTTAATTAATTAATTAAGTTGTTATTATGAGCAAATTAAAACCAATGTTGGGCCTTGCTGGAGGAGTTTTATTCAAAGACGAACTGTCAAGGGGTCCCCATATACCCAACCGTGTAAGGAACGCAAAATCAAGGAACATAATGCCGGTTTATCGGCGCCTAAGGTGGCATGAGTGGAACAAAACACCGAGCAAAAGGCCAAGCCTTCCACCCATGCCCAGTATATAGGTGTGTTAATATATATAAGACATATTGTGATATTCCAACAACAAGTTCCCTCCTGGAACGATCTTCATCTTCACCTGCAACTAACAACACTATAAGAGGGGCTGAGCAAGCTGGTAACATAGCCAAACAATGGTTTTTTCTAGGAAGGTTTCAAAGATTAGAGGTTTCATGGCAACAAGGAGAGGGGCTGACAATAATGATGGGTAGCGCGGCATGTAACGATAGCATCGAGATACCAAGCATGGCAATGATAGTAAAGGTATCCAAGGGTATGGTCATCTTGCCTGAGATCCCGCAAGGAAGAAGAACGGATCCATGAAGAAGATGAAGAAGAAGCCTTGAAGAAGAACCACGGGTAGGCGAACGAATCCTCACGATCACAACGGAACAAGCACTAACGAGAAGAAGCAAGCAATACGGTAAACACACAACACAAGATCATAACAATATGCTCAACCAAGTATGATGCAAGACAGTTTACATATGATGCACAACAAGTCTATACAGGAAGCAAAACATGGCAAGGTAGGAAGCACAGAAAACACAAGATCATATGATGCACAACAAGTCTATACAGGAAGCAAAACATGGCAAGGTAGGAAACAAAAGTCTATATAATGCAATACATGGCAAGGTACGATGCATGACAAGTCTATACAGGAAGCACAACAAGTCTATACAGGAAGCATTACATGGCAAGGTAGGAAGCACAGAAAAACAACACAAGTTTATATGATGCAATACATGGCAAGGTATGATGCATGACAAATCTATACAGGAAGCACAGCAAGTCTATACAGGAAGCATAACATGGCAAGGTAGGAAGCATAGAAAAACAACACAAGTTTATATATGATGCAATACATGGCAAGGTATGATGCATGACAAGTCTATACAGGAAGCAATTCATGGTAAGGTAGGAAGCACAGGAAAACAACACAGGAAACATGACAATGTGCTTAAGCAAGTATGATGCAAAACAAGTCTATATATGATGCAAAACATGACAAGGTAGAAAACACTCAAGAACAACATCACCCAACAAGTTTAAATGAGGCCGGAAACTACACATTACAAATCCGGTAAGTCCTCATATGCATAGTTTGAAATTAGTCCAGATATGCACAAACCTGAAGTTAAAGTTGTTAAACAGCAAGTTAACATGCACCATCATGATCTACACGAAATTCTAGTCAAGTTTCATATAAAGTTTGTTAAATTTGGAGCTACGGTCTAGAAGATATGAGCAAAACGAATTAAGCATGGTAACGGTGCAAGAAGCACCCAAACATCAAGCAAACTCACTCCAAACATGAAAAATATATGATATTATGATTCTACATAAAAAATCACACAAGTTTCATATAAAGAACACTCCAAACGGAGCAACGGGCTAAAAGATACACATGAAACAAGATATAACAACAAGCTGAAATTAACAGCCACATAGCAACTTTGGAGCAAGGTAAATATATGCTGCAGCACTCAAACATGGTGATAAGAAGCATGGACATGAAGTAGACATATCCTACAGCAAACAACTCCATTGGAGCAACTCCATAGGAGGCATGGATCAATAGCAACAAGCTACAACATTTTGAACATGACAATAAAATCTGACAGCAATATTTTATAGCAACTTGGGAGCAAGAATTAAATAAGCTACAGCAAGCCAAATGAGCAAGTAAGAGCATGGATGGATAGACAACAACATATACAACAAGGAAAGATCAAAGGCCACCCCAAAACTAACATGGATTTGCCTAGGACATCAAGCAAACATAGCATTAGGATATTACAGATTCTAGACTTAGTGAAATTTCACTAAGTGTTAAAACAGTAACAGCAACATGGCAAGTTTGCAAGCATGTTTAAGTCAACCCAAGGCATATCATGGAAAGTTAAATGCACCACCTCAAAGACCACATCATGGAGATTCTAAAACATCTAGGCATGTGACAAGGGGACAAACACAACAATAGCAACGAGCATGTGAAATCAGCATCTCATAACAAGTTTCAGAACATAACAGCCAAATGCACTTTTGCAACAGATATTAACATGGCAATATGAACTCAAACAAGCATGCTATAGCAACCACAATGTAGAGCATCTCATGATGAACATTTTGACATATCATTTGCATCATTTGGATAAACATGCACCAAGTTATCATATCTCAAACATGGCAACAAAATAACAAGTAGCAGCAGTTTATATCAAGTAGCACTCTTGCAACAGAGATTAAAGCATCTAGATGAACTCAAATGAGCATGGCACAATGGAACAAAGTGTAGAGCATATCACCACGATCATTTTGACATATCATTCACTCAATTTGGTCAAGCACACAATTAATTACAAGCAGTCAAAGATGCAACAAAAATATGACAGAATTAGGGACTTAGCAGAAAAATAGACCTCGGAAACGGACATGTCCGAATTGGGGCAGACACTCCTGACGAACGGGGCCCGCGGGCAGACAGAGGGGCGGCGGACATGTCCGGGCACCTCCCGGACACGTCCGTCGGCGGCCTGGGCGTGGGGCCCACTGGCAGCGGCTCGGGGAGGAGCGGATCGGGTGCTGGAGGATCCGGGTTTGGGCGCTCACGGCGGATCGAGGACCCGCCCGATCCAGACGTAGCGGGAGGCCGGCGGGGCTCGGGATCCGGTGACGGCCGGAGGGAGGTGCGGTGGCCGCAGCCCGGCGGCGGGGCACGGACGCCGAGGGACTTCGGCGACGGGGAGCTGCGGGATCTGGCCGACGGCGAGCAGTGCGCGGGGCGGCGGCGAGCTGGAACCAAGGCGGCGGCGAGGTCCACCGGCGGCGGGGCGAGCGGGACGACGGGGAGGCCTCGATGGCTTGCTCCGGCGAGGGAGGGAGCCGGGCGTCGGGAGCCTGCGAGGAGGCGAGATCTGCGGGGCGGCGTGAGCTGCGGGCCTCGGGCCTAGATCGCTGCCCGGGCGGGCCGGATCTGGGTCTCGCGGGCCCTGGCGGTGGGGACGTTGAGGGTGGAGGCGCGCGATGCCACGTGGAGCGCCCTCAGTGGCTGGCGGCGGGTATTTCGGCGGCTGGCGGCGGCGCTGGAGGCTGGCGCGGAGACAAGTGGCGGCGGGGTAGGGGCTGAGCGCGGAATTTGATGGGGGAGGGGGCTAGAGGTAGGGGAAGAAGCTAGGCTGCCCATTTTAGGAAGGGGAGGGTCCATATATAGCAAAAAATACTAGGGTTTGGGGGTTTGAGGCCGTTCCGGAGCCATCGAATCGCGATCCAACGGCAACAGAGCGAAGGGGAAGTTAGAAAGACCTAGGTGGGCTGTGTAGAGTAGTTGGGCTGAGGTGAGAAGAGAGGGAGAGAGGCCCGCGGGGGTTTTCGGAGACCGAAAACGTCCGACGAAATAACCGGCTACTAGTGCCGCTATATATATCCGTTGGGCTATCAAACGGACTCCGAATGCGATGAAATTTGGCAGGCGGCCTGTCTATACTATAATAAGACCACACGCCAAGTTTCAACCCATTCCGAGAACATTTTTTGGCCACTTATAAAATAAATATTCGGAGGCACCGCGGGCGCGTGCAAGTGTGTCTGGGCTCAGAACGGACAACGGAAAGGACGAGGGGACTCGGACGGATGCAAGTTTTGAAAACATGCTGATGCAACACACATGATGACATGGCAAGATGCAACACGCAAGCAGATGACATGGCGCTGACAACGAATAACTGGCTGACACGTGGCGCACCGGTCTCGGGGTGTCACACGTCTCCAACGTATCTATAATTTTTTATTGTTCCATGCTATTATTAACGAAGTCTTGGATGTTTAATGGGCTTTATCATTCACTTTTATATTATTTTCGGGACTAACCTACTAACCCAAAGGCCCAACCCAGGTTGCTGTTTTTTTGCCTATTTGACGGTTTTGCAAAAAAGGAATATCAAACGGAATGAAACCTTCACGAGATCTTTTTGGAGAAAGTCACACCAGAGGAACTTGAGAACCACGTCAGGGGAGCGTCGAGGCGCCCATGAGGGTGGGGGGCGCGCCCCCCTTCCCAGGGCGCGCCCCCTACTTCGTGGGCCCCTCAAGCGTCCCACGGTGCCCTACTTATTCCTATATAAGTCTACGTACCCCAGAAACTCAGTGAACAGAGAGAAAGCCCTAATTCCACCGCCGTACCTTCTATTCCCGTGGAGATCCCTTCTTGGAGCCTGTTCCGGAGCTCTACCGGAGGGGGATCCATCACGGAGGCCTTCATCATCATCATCATCATCATCGCCCTCACCAAGAGTTGTGAGTAGTTCACCACAGACCTTCGGGTCCATAGATGTATCTAGATGGCTTCTCCTCTCTCTCTGGATCTCAATACAAAGTTCTCCTCGGTCTTCAAGGAGATCTATTCGATGTAATCTCTTTTTGCGGTGTGTTTGTCGAGATCCGATGAATTGTGAGTTTATGATCAAGGTTATCTACGAAAGATATTTGGTTCTTGTCTGAACTTTTTATGTGTGCTCATAATATCCTTGGAAGTCTCTTCGAATTATTGGTTTGGTTTGGCCTACTAGATCTATAGTTCTTGCAATGGGAGAAGTGCTTGGCTTTAGGTTCAATCTTGCGGTGTCCTTTCCCAGTGACAGTAGGGGCAGCAAGGCACATATTGTATTGTTGCCATCGAGGATAAAAAGATGGGGTTTATATCATATTGCTTGAGTTTATCCCTCTACATCATGTCATCTTGCTTAAGGCGTTACTCTGTTCTTATGAACTCAATACACTAGATGCATGCTGGATAGCGGTCGATGTGCGGAGTAATAGTAGTAGATGCAGGCAGGAGTCGGTCTACTTGTCTCGGACGTGATGCCTATATACAATGATCATGCCTAGATAGTCTCATAATTATTCGCTTTTCTATCAATTGCTCGACAGTAATTTGTTTACCCGCCGTAGAATATCACTATCATGAGAGAAGCCACTAGAGAAAACTATGGCCCCCGGGTCTATTCTCAACATATCAATCTACATCTACTTTATTTTTTCCGCTTTTATTTGCTGTTTTATTAAACTAAAAATACCAAAAATATACACTATCATCTCTATTAGATCTCACTTCCGTAAGTGACCGTAAAGGGATTGACAACCCCTTATCGCGTTGGCTGCGAAGTTCTTATTTGTTTGTGCAGGTGCGAGGCACTCGGGCGTGGTCTCCTACTGGATTGATACATTGGTTCTAAAAAACTGAGGGAAATACTTACGCTAGTGTGCTGCATCTCCCTTTCCTCTTCGAGGGAATACAACGCAAGCTCAAGAGGTACCAAGAAGAATTTCTGGCATCGTTGCCAGGGAGTCTTACGCAAAAGTCATATACCAAGTACCTATCACAAACCCTTATCCTTCGCATTACATTTATTCTCCTCTCGTTTTCCTCTCCCCCACTTCACCCTTGCCGTTTTATTTGCCCTTCTTCTGCCGTGTGTTTACCGTTCGCGTGCCTCATGTTTGATTGTGTTGCTATGTGCCCTTATTTAGCTTGCATCTTCGCTTGCTAAAGTATGGATCCTCATCCACTTGCTAATCTCTTTAAGATATCCAATTATGTTGAACCAATTCCTAGTGAGCTGCGTGCACTAGATTATCTTTATGTGGTTTTGCTTGAAATTTATGAATCTGAAAATTGTGAGGAATTGTTAAAAGAAAAAGTGATTCATGATAGCTTGTTAAATAAAAAGCATGATTGCAATGATGTTATTGTAAATTCTATTAATGTCAATTGTGTTAATGACATGCAAAACCCTAAGCTTGGGGATGCTTGTATTGCTATGTCCACTACTTGTTGCAATGATCATGATTGGGGAGATGATTCTTATGATCTTGAAAATTTATTTAATCCCCATGCTGAATATAAGATTGATAATAATGTTTGCATTAATATTGAAAGTGGGTTTGGATGAGTGTCAACTTTAGATCCCACATATTTGGAGTATGATCAAGCTTATGATTTTTTTTTTGATAAAAGTGGGTTTGGAAAGGTCATGACTTTAGTTAATGTTGATCCCACTATTTTGGAAGAGTGTCAACTTCGCATGCATGTGGATCGTGTTGAGAATATGTTATGTGATAGCTATATTGTTGAATTTGCTTATGATCCTACATGCAATTATTATGAGGGACGAAAATATTGTCATAGAAATCTTCATGTTACTAAATTACCTCTCTTCATGTTGAGATTGATCTTGTTTCCTTCTTCTTCCTTGCATATGCTAGACCTTGCTTGTCTTGCTAATTTGATTTCCTTTAAGATGCCTATGCATAGGAAGTATGTTAGACTTAGATGTGATTTTCACAAGCTTTATGATGCTCTCTTTGTGCTTCAATTCTTATCTTTCATGTGAGCATCATTGAATTCTCAAGCCTATCTTAATGGCTATACAGAAAGAGCTTGTTGGGAGGCAACCCAATTTTTTGTTATTTTGTTTTTGTTGCTGTTAGTGAATAAATATTGCATCTAGCCTCTGATTATATGTGGTTTCATGTTTTGTTTAGTGTTTGTGCCAAGTAGAACCTTTGGGAAGACTTGTGTGAAGTTTATATGATCTTGTTGTGAAAAACAGAATCTTTAGCGCTAGCTAAAGTAGTCGTGGGATTTTACTGGAGCGTGCTTTTTAGTTGATTCTTTTTTCAGATGATTGGTAGACAAATTCCGCAAATTTACCAATTTAGTTTGAATTTTTTGGAGTTCCATAAGTAGGCGAAACCTGCAGATTACTACAAACTATTCAGTTTTTGACATATTCTGTTTTTCGTGTGTTGTTTGCTTATTCCGATGCATCTATGAGTAGTATTGGAGAATATGAACCATAGAGAAGTTGGAGTACAGTAGGTTTAACACCAATATAAACAAATAATGAATTCATTGCTATACCTTTGAGTAGTGGTTTGCTTTCTTATACTAACGGAGCTCACGAGAATTTTTGTCTAAGTTTTGTGTTGTGAAGTTTTCAAGTTTTGAGTATTGCTTTGATGGACTATGGAACAAGGAGTAGCAAAGGCCTAATCTTGGAGATGCCCATGGCACCCCAAGTAAATTCAAGATAATCAAAATCCTAATCTTGGGGATGCCCCAGGAAGGCATCCCCTCTTTCGTCTTCATCCATCGGTAACTATACTTGGAGCTATATTTTTATTCGTAACATGTTATGTGTTTTGCTTGGAGCGTCTTGTATAATTTGAGTCTTTGCTTGTTAGTTTGACAAAATCATCCTTTCTGGACACACCTATTTGAGAGAGTTAAATATGGCCTAGAAATTGTTAGAACACTCTATATGCTTCACTTATATCTTTTGAGTTGAATAGTTTTTGCTCTAGTGCTTCACTTATATCTTTTAGAGCACGGTGGTGGTAATATTTTGTAGAAGTTATTGAACTCTTATGCTTCACTTATACCCTTTTGAGAGTCTATTAAAACAGCATGGTAATGTGATTAGGCTAAAAGAAACTAGTCTTCACATGATAGACATCCAATGTCAATGTAGTAAAAAAAATCACACTAAGTGCATTGAATAGAATGAGATGTTGGATGCTTGATAATTGTTTTGAGACATGAGGATAGTGATATTAGAGTCATGCTAGTGGAGTTATTGTGAAATTGAGAAATACTTGTGTTAAGGTTAGTGATTCCCGTAGCATGCACGTATGGTGAACCGTTGTGTAACTAAGTTAGAGCATGAGGTATTTGTAGAGTGCCAACCTTTGTGTGGAGGTCGGGGGCGCGTGATGGTTAACTCCTACCAAACTCCCCCCTAGGAGCATGCGTTGATTGCTTTGTTTTGATGACTCGTAAATTTTTGCAATAAGTATATGGGTTCTTATGACTAATATTGAGTCCATGGATTATACGCACTCTCACCCTTCCACCATTGCTAGCCTCTTTTGTGCCGCGCAACTTTCGCCGGTACCATAAACCCACTATATATCCTTCCTCAAAACAGCCACCATATTGTTCCTCAAAACAGCCACCATACCTACCTATCATGGCATTTCCATAGCCATTCCGAGATATATTGCCATGCAACTTTCCACCGTTCCGTTCATATGACACACATCATATTGTCATATTACCATTGCATGATCATGTAATTGACATCGTATTTGTGGCAAGGCCACCTTGCATAATTTTTATACATGTCACTCTTGTTTCATTGCACACATACCGGTACACCGCCGGAGGCATTCATATAGAGTCATACTTTGTTGTTGTAGTATCGAGTTGTAATGAAAGTGTGATGATCATCATTATTAGAGCATTGTCCCATGGGAGGAAAGGCTAAATCTATAAAGCCCCTCCACAAAAAAAAAGTAAGGCAAAAAAGGCCCAAAAAAAGAGAAAAGAAAAAGGGACAATTGCTACTATCTTCTTTTCCACACTTGTGCTTCAAAGTAGCACCATGGTCTTCATTGTAGAGAGTCTCATGCTTAGTCACTTTCATATGCTAGTGGGAATTTTTCATTACAGAACTTGGCTTGTATATTCCAATGATGGGCTTCCTCAAATGCCTTAGGTCTTCGTGAGCAAGCAAGTTGGATGCACACCCACTAGTTTCTTTTGTTGAGCTTTCATTCATATTTAGCTCTAGTGCATCCGTTGCATGGCAATCCCTACTCACTCACATTGATATCTATTGATGGGCATCTCCATAGCCCGTTGATACGCCTAGTCGATGTGAGACTATCTCCCTCCTTTTTGTCTTCTCCACAACCACCTCTATTCCACCCATAGTGCTATATCCATGGCTCACGCTCATGTATTGCGTGAAAGTTGAAAGGTTTGAAAAGATAGAGTATGAAAACAAATGCTTGGCTGAAATCGGGGTTGTGCATGAAATGAATATTTTTGTATGATAACGAGGGAGCATAGCCAACACTATTTCATTTTGTAGGGATAACTTTCTTTAGCCATAGTATTTTCAGAAGACATGATTGCTTTGTTAGTATGCTTGAAGTATTATTATTTCTTATGTCAATATAGACTTTTATCTTGAACCTTTCAGATTTGAACATTCATGCCACAATTAAGAGAATTACATTGAAAAACTATATTGGTTAGCACTCCACATCAAAAATTCTTTCTTTATCATTTACCTACTCGAGGATGAGCAGGAATTAAGCTTGGGGGTGCTTGATACGTCTCCAACGTATCTATAATTTTTTATTGTTCCATGCTATTATTTATGAAGTCTTGGATGTTTAATGGGCTTTATCATTCACTTTTATATTATTTTTGGGACTAACCTACTAACCCAAAGGCCCAGCCCAGATTGCTGTTTTTGCCTATTTCAGGGTTTTGCAGAAAAGGAATAACAAATGGAGTCCAAACAGAATGAAACCTTCGCGAGACATATTTTTCGAGAAAATCACGCTAGAGGAACTTGAGAACCACGTCAGGGGAGCGTCGAGGCGCCCACGAGGGTGGGGGGCGCGCCCCCCTTCCCAAGGCGCGCCCCCTACCTCGTGGGCCCCTCGAGCGTCCCCCGGTGCCCTACTTCTTCCTATATAAGTCTACGCACCCCAGAAACTCCGTGAATAGAGAGAAAACCCTAATTCCACCGCCGTACCTTCTGTTCCCGTGGAGATCCCTTCTTGGAGCCTGTTCCGGAGCTCTACCGGAGGGGGATCCATCACAGAGGCCTTAATCATCATCATCATCGCTCTCACCATGAGTTGTGAGTAGTTTACCACAGACCTTCGGGTCCATAGCTAGTATCTAGATGGCTTCTTCTCTCTCTCTCTAGATCTCAATACAAAGTTCTCCTCGGTCTTCGAGGAGATCTATTCGATGTAATCTCTTTTTGTGGTGTGTTTGTCGAGATCCGATGAATTGTGAGTTTATAATCAAGGTTATCTACGAAAGATATTTGGTTCTTCTCTTAACTTTTTATGTGTGCTCATAATATCCTTGCAAGTCTCTTCGAATTATTGGTTTGGTTTGGCCTACTAGATCTATAGTTCTTGCAATGGGAGAAGTGCTTGGCTTTGGGTTCAATCTCTTGCGGTGTCCTTTCTCAGTGACATTAGGGGCAGCAAGGCACGTATTGTATTGTTGCCATCGAGGATAAAAGATGGGGTTTATATCATATTGCGTGAGTTTATCCCTCTGCATCAAGTCATCTTGCTTAAGGCGTTACTCTGTTCTTATGAACTCAATACACTAGATGCATGCTGGATAGCGGTCGATGTGTGGAGTAATAGTAGTAGATGCAGGCAGGAGTCGGTCTACTTGTCTCGGACGTGATGCCTATATACAATGATCATGCCTAGATAGTCTCATAATTATTCGCTTTTCTATCAATTGCTCGACAGTAATTTGTTTACCCGCCATAGAATATCGCTATCATGAGAGAAGCCACTAGAGAAAACTATGGCCCCCGGGTCTATTTTCAACATATCAATCTACATCTACTTTACTTTTTCCGCTTTTATTTGCTGTTTTATTAAACTAAAAATACCAAAAATATAAACTATCATCTCTATCAGATATCACTTCCGTAAGTGACCGTAAAGGGATTGACAACCCCTTATCGCGTTCGCTGCGAAGTTCTTATTTGTTTGTGTAGGTGCGAGGGACTCGCGCGTGGTCTCCTACTGGATTGATACCTTGGTTCTCAAAAACTGAGGGAAATACTTACGCTACTGTGCTGCATCTCCCTTTCCTCTTCGAGGGAATACAACGCAAACTCAAGAGGTAGCAGTGGGGTTAATGAAGAAGTCACGATTCGATTGTGGTCACGACGGTTGGCGGAGTGACGTGCCAACGGAGGCATGGACGGCGGCCGTTTGCGCCACTGTGTGTCGAGGCCATCGAGTAAGAGAAGACGCTGCTACCTCTTGAGCTTGCGTTGTATTCCCTCGAAGAGGAAAGGGAGATGCAGCACAATAGCGTAAGTATTTCCCTCAGTTTTTGAGAACCAAGGTATCAATTCAGTAGGAGACCACGCACCTGTCCCTCGCACCTACACAAACAAATAAGAACTTCGCAGCCAACGTGATAAGGGGTTGTCAATCCCTTTACGGTCACTTACGAGAGTGAGATCTGATAGAGATGGTAATTATATTTTTTTTATTTTTGATATAGAAATAAAAAGTAAAGAAAGCAAATAAACAACGCCGACAGAAATTGGCTAGTTGACGGGAAAGTAATATGATAAAGATAGACCCGGGGGCCATAGTTTTCTCTAGTGGCTTCTCTCATGATAGCGGTATTCTACGACGGTAAACAATTTACCGTCGAGCAATTGATAGAAATGCGAATAATTATGAGACTATCTAGGCATGATCATTGTATATAGGCATCACGTCCGAGACAAGTAGACCGAAACGATTCCACATCTACTACTATTACTCCACACATCGACCGCTATCCAGCACGCATCTAGTGTATTGAGTTCATACGAACAGAGTAACGCCTTAAGAAAGATGACATGATGTTGAGGGATAAACTCAAGCAATATGATGAAAACCCCATCTTTTTATCCTCGATGGCAACAATACAATACGTGCCTTGCTGCCCTTACTGTCACTGGGAAAGGACACCGCAAGATTGAACCCAAAGCCAAGCACTTCTCCCATTGCAAGAACTATAGATCTAGTAGGCCAAACCAAACCAATAATTCGAAGAGACTTGCAAGGATATTATGAGCACACATAAAAAGTTCAGAGAAGAACCAAATATATTTCATAGATAACCTTGATCATAAACTCACAATTCATCGGATCTCGACAAACACACCGCAAAAAGTGATTACATCGAATAGATCTCCTCGAAGACCGAGGAGAACTTTGTATTGAGATCCAGAGAGAGAGAGAGAGAGAGAGAGAGAGAGAGAGAGAGAGAGAGAGAGAGAGAGAAGAAGCCATCAAAATACTAGCTATGGACCCGAAGGTCTGTGGTAAACTACTCACAACTCATGGTGAGGGCGATGATGATGATGATGATGAAGGCCTCCGTGATGGATTCCCCTCCCGGAACAGGCTCCAAGATGGGATCTCCACGGGAACAGAAGCTACAGCGGTGGAATTAGGGTTTTCTCTCTGCGTATGGAGTTTCTGGGGTACGTAGGTATATATAGGAAGAAGGGAGACACTGGGGGCCACACGGGCTGCCCTCGAGGCAGGGGGCGCTCCCTGGGAAGGAGGGCGCCCCCCCACCCTCGAGGGTGGCCCCTCTGTCCCTTGGCTTGGCCCTGAAGTCTTTTGTGCGTGATTTCCTCCAAAAATATCTCTCGCGAAGGTTTCATTCCGTTTGGACTCCGTTTGATATTCCTTTTCTGCAAAACCCTGAAATAGGCAAAAAAACAGCAATCTGGACTGGGCCTTTGGGTTAGTAGGTTAGTCCCAAAAATGATATAAAAGTGAATGATAAATCCCATTAAACATCCAAGACTTCATAAATAATAGCATGGAACAATAAAAAATTATAGATACGTTGGAGACGTATCAAGCATCCCCAAGCTTAATTCCTGCTCGTCCTCGAGTAGGTAAATGATAAAGAAAGAATTTTTGATGTGGAATGCTAACCAATATAATTTTTCAATGTAATTCTCTTAATTGTGGCATGAATGTTCAGATCTGAAGGATTCGAAATAAAAGTCTATATTGACATAAGAAATAACAATACTTCAAGCAATACTAACAAAGCAATCTTGTCTTCTCAAAATACTATAGCTAAAGAAAGTTATCCCTTGAAAATCATATAGTGTAGGCTATGCTCCCTTGTTATCACACTAAATATTCATATTATGCACAACCCCGATTTCAGCCAAGCATTTGTTTTCACGCTCTAACTTTTCAAACCTTTCAGATTCACGCAATACATGAGCGCGAGCCATGGATATAGCACCATGGGTGGAATAGAGGTGGTTGTGGAAAAGACAAAAAGAGGGAGATAGTCTCACATCGACTAGGCGTATCAACGGGCTATGGGGATGCCCATCAATAGATATCAATGTGAGTGAGTAGGGATTGCCATGCAACGGATGCACTAGAGCTAAATATGAATGAAAGCTCAACAAAAGAAACTAGTGGGTGTGCATCCAACTTAATTGCTCACGAAGACCTAGGGCATTTGAGGAAGCCCATCGTTGGAATATACAAGCCAAGTTCTATAACAAAAATTCCCACTAGTATAGGGAAGTGACTAAGCATGAGACTCTCTACAATGAAGAACATGGTGCTACTTTGAAGCACAAGTGTGGAAAAAGATAGTAGCAATTGTCCCCTTTTCTCTTTTTTCCCCTTTTTGGGGCCTTTCTTTTTTTCTTTGGCCTTTCTCTTTTTTCTTTTGTGAAGGGGCTTTATAGATTCAGCCTTTCCTCCCATGGGACAATGCTCTAATAATGATGATCATCACACTTTCATTACAACACGATATTACAACTCGATACTACAACAACAAAGTATGACTCTATATGAATGCCTCTGGCTGTGTACCGGTATGTGCAATGAAACAAGAGTGACATGTATAAAAATTATGCATGGTGGCCTTGCCACGAATACGATGTCAACTACATGATCATGCATGGCAATATGACAATATGATGCGTGTCATATAAACGGAACGGTGGAAAGTTGCATGGCAATATATCTCGGAATGGCTATGGAAATGCCATGATAGGTAGGTATGGTGGCTGTTTTGAGGAACAATATTGTGTCTGTTTTGAGGAAGGATATATAGTGGGTTTATGGCACTGGCGAAAGTTGCGCGGTACAAGAGAGGCTAGCAATGGTGGAAGGGTGAGAGTGCGTATAATCCATGGACTCAACATTAGTCATAAGAACTCATATACTTATTGCAAAAATCTACGAGTCATCAAAACAAAGCAATCAACGCATGATCCTAGGGGGGAGGTTGGTAGGAGTTAACCATCGCGCGCCCCCGACCTCCACACAAAGGTTGACACTCTACAAATACCTCATGCTTTAACTTAGTCACACAACGGTTCACCATACATGCATGCTACGGGAATCACTAACCTTAACACAAATATTTCTCAATTTCATAATCACTCCACTAGCATGACTTTAATGTCACTATCCTCATGTCTCAAAACAATTATCAAGCATCCAACATCTCTTTCTATTCAAAGCACTTGATGTGATTTTTTTTACTACATTGACATTGGATGTTTATCATGTGAAGACTAGTTTCTTTAGCCTAAACACTTTACCATGCTGTTTTAATAGGCTCTCAAATAGATATAAGTGAAGCATGAGAGTTCAACAATTTCTACAAAATATTACCACCACCATGCTCTAAAAGATATAAGTGAAGCACTAGAGCAAAAACTATTCAACTCAAAAGATATAAGCGAAGCACATAGAGTGTTCTAATAATTTCTGGGCCATATTTAACTCTCTCAAATAGGTGTGTCCAGTAAGGATGATTGTCGCAAACTAACAAGCAAAGACTCAAATTATACAAGACTCTCCAAGCAAAACACATAGCATGTTGCGAATAAAAATATAGCTCCAAGTATAGTTACCGATGGATGAAGACGAAAGAGGGGATGCCTTCCCGGGGCATCCCCAAGCTTAGGCTGTTGATTATCTTGAATTTACTTGGGGTGCCATGGGCATCCCCAAGCTTGGGCCTTTGCTACTCCTTGTTCCATAGTTCATCAAAGCAATACTCAAAACTTGAAAACTTCACAACACAAAACTTAGACAAAAATTCTCGTGAGCTCCGTTAGTATGAGAAAGCAAACCACCACTCAAAGGTACAGCAAGGAATTCATTCATTGTTTATATTGGTGTTAAACCTACTGTACTACAAGCTTTCTATGATTCATATCCTCCAATATTACTCATAGATGCATCGAAATAAGCAAACAACACACGAAAAACAGAATCTGTCAAAAACAGAACAGTCTGTAGTAATCTGCTGGGTTCGCCTACTTATGGAACTCCAAAAAATTCAAACTAAATTGTTAAATTTGCGCAATTTGTCTGCCAATCAGAAGCAAAAAGAATCAACTAAAAATCTAGCTCCAGTAAAATCTGATGACTACTTTAGCAAGCGCTAACGATTCTGTTTTTCACAGCAAGATCAAATAAACTTCACACAAGTTCTACCAAAGGTCTACTTGGCACAAACACTAAACAAAACATGAAAACACATCTAATCAGAGGCTAGATGCAACATTTATTCCCTAACAGCAACAAAAGCAAAAAACATAAAATTGGTTTGCCTCCCAACAAGCACTATCGTTTTACGCCCCTAGCTAGGCACGATACAAGATAGATCAAGGGATAGCCATAGTGGTATGATATGTCGCGAAAGCTCATCTCATATTCCCTACGTTCAGCAGCAAGCTTCCTTTGTGGCAAACAAAAGTAATCAAAAGGGATAAATTTAATGGGACAAAAGCCCCCTACATCAATCTCGGGAGGAACAGGTTCCTCCTTTGGCCCTTTGTAGTGGATGACCAATTCATCATTATAGGCATTCTTTTGGCAGAAGGCCATAAGCCTCCGTTCAAGGAAGGAGTCTAACCCATTATTTTAAACAGCAAGGTCATCGTTTATCTCATAAATTCTATCAATCAAGATCTCAACACGAACCTTTTTTCTAAGGTTTTCATTAAAAGCAACATGATCAGGAGATTGCAAACGCATAAGGTCTTCTTGATTGAACAAGATAGCCTCTATAGGAGGTCGACCGGCATCTACTCTGTAATGAGCAAAGATTTCTCTGGCCTCTTTCATGATATATCTAAATTCATGAGCAAAAAAGATAGTAGCTACACGCTTAACGGAAGAATGCTCAATATTGGAGAACTCCAAAAATACTCTCTGAATGCAGGGATGCATATGGATAAATTGCCTTTCAATTTCTACTATGAGCATAGATACAGCATCCGCAAGGCTACTAGTTCTGTGAAGAATAGAGCCACCTATAGTGGGCAAAGCACCGGCACAAGTAAAGAAGTCTTGAAGAACCCCTTTTCCAATAATATTGCCACTACCAACCCAAAACTTCTTGACATGTAAAGTGGTAGCTTCGTCCATGGGGTCAACATGAGCGTTGCCCTCGGTATTTCTACCCTTCTCGATAAAATCGTCCCCCATCTCAGACATGGGGGCAAACAAGCAAGCAAGCAACACACAAGCAAACAAGAAGCAAGCGAACGAAAAACACACGGCGGAAGAAGGGCAAATAAAACGGCAAAGGTGAAGTGGGGGAGAGGAAAACGAGAAGCAAATAAATGTAATGCGAAGGATAAGGGTTTGTGATAGGTACTTGGTATATGACTTTTGCGTAAGCCTGCCCGGGAACAGCGCCAGAAATTCTTCTTGCTACCTCTTGAGCTTGTGTTGTATTCCCTCGAAGAGGAAAGGTGAAAGGATCGATATGGTTGACTAGAGGGGGGGGGGGTGAATAGGCAACTAACAATTTTTAGCTTTTCTTGACCACTTTAAATTAAGCGTCAAAGTAAGTTGTCTAGATATGCTACTAAGATGACAACTAATAGAAAGTAAAGATAACAACTTCAAAAGCAAGCTATAGGAGATAAACAAGTAATGCTTGCACAAGTAAAGGTAAGAAATAACCACAAGAGGAACCGGTGGAGACGAGGATGTGTTGCCGAAGTTCCTTCCCTTTGAGGGGAAGTACATCTCCGTTGGAGCGGTGTGGAGGAACAATGCTCCCCAAGAAGCCACTAGGGCCACCGTATTCTCCTCACGCCCTCACACGATGCAAGGTGCCGTGATTCCACTAGTGGTGCCCTTGAAGGCGGCAACCGAACCTTTATAAACAAGGTTGGGGCTATCTCCACAACTAAATTGGAGGCTCCCAACGAAACCCCGAAGCTTCACCACAATGGAATATGGCTTCGAGGTGACCTCAATCGTCTAGGGTGCTCAAACACCAAAGAGTAACAAGATCCGCTAGGGATTAGTGGGGGGAATCAAATATCTCTTGGTGGAAGTGTAGATCGATGCCTTCTCATGCAATCCCGAGCAAATCAACAAGTTTGATTGGCTAGGGAGAGAGATCGGGCGAAAATGGAGCTTTGGAGCAACAATGGAGTATGTGGGGGAAGAGGTGAGTCAAAAGGAGGAAGAAGAAGCCTTTATATAGTGGGGGGAACAATCCAACCGTTATCCCCCACTCAGCCCCGCACAGAGCGGTACTACCGCTTGGGGGAGCGGTACTACCGCTTATAGAGCGGTACTACCGTTGCCAGCCAAGCGGTACTACCGTGCCATAGGGGTAGGGACCCGGAGCAGTACTACCGCGGTCTCAGGGCGGTACTACCGCTGGGAGTGGTACTACCGCCTCTACTACCGCACCTAGTACCGCAAAACTCGACACGAAAACGCGCTCGCGAGTCGAGGCGGTGGTAGCACGGATCAGCGGTGGTACTACCGCAGTGTGTACCAAGCGGTGCTACCGCTTAGTGGGGCGGTACTACCGCTTGAGACACACGGGCGGTACTACCGCTGGGATCCGCGGTACTACCGCTGGAGCCAGAAAAAGGTAGAGAAGATGGGAAAGAAGAACTCCATTGCGGCGGGAAGGAATGATGGGTGCAATAAAGAAGTGTACGTGTTGATTCCACCCAAACCTTACCAAAGCGGATCCCCTCTTAATAGTACGGCTTTCCTATCACTCAGAACCACCGAAAACTAAGCAAAAAGGAAACACCGTCTTCCATAGATTCCGAGGGGCCTCTAATCTTCTTGTGCCTTTGTGAGATGTATCTGAAAGAGCTTAGAACACATGATTAGTCCGCAAACGCATTGTCATCAATCACCAAAACACCATTTGGCTAAATATGCCCTTACAATCTCCCCCTTTTTGGTGGATTGATGACAACACGGGATTTGCACAAAATGAATAATAACATAACGTAAATGCAAAATCCACACCCCTAAAATATAGACTGGCTCCCCCTAGATGTGTGCTATCTAGATAACTGCTTTGGACTGCACGGCACACATGCTAGGATCAGCACTCCCCCTATATTTTAGAGACCAACAACCTAAGCCAGATATGAGAGCATAGTACATAGTAAGATAATCCTAAGCAAGATATGAGAGCATAGTACATAGTAAGATAATCATGCATGCTAGAGAGTACCAGGTACATAAATAAGATAGGGTAGCATATGTCTCACACCATATGACGGGAACTTAGGTCTCACGAAAAAACTAACCAAACCACAAGAAACAAAAAGCACACAAGCGACAGAAACACAAAGGCACAAATCCCTAAACTCTCTCCCCCTTTGGCATCAAGACACCAAAAGGGCAGAGAGCTAAGCTACGGCTCCAGGTGAGATCACGAGAAGGTATCGAAACATCAGATTGCAGCAGGGCCATCATCTTCGTCGTCGTCGACCTGAAACTGCTCGGCATCGGAATCAGTCCATGGGCAATGGTGCTTGATCCACTCTTCCTCCTCGGTTACCTGCTCCTCAGAGCCACTGGCCACAGTCGCACCCAACTGACGCATGAGCTCCTTGTGACGCCCCCTGGCCTTCTTCTCTTCCACATGAGTCATGTACTGACCATGAGACTCCATGCAAAACAGCTTCTTCATCTTCTTCTTGAGCTTCTTTGCCCACGAGGGCTCTGCACCAGATGGCTCATAGTCATCATCATCATCTGCTTCAACCTCAGCCTCCTCTGTCTCCATAGCAGCAGCGGAGGATGAGCCTCCAGTCTTGGATGCATGAGTGCCCCAGTTATCCTTCTGCCTCAGACGCTTGATCTCATGAGACACCAACTCTCCAGTCTCCAGCAATGCATTGGGATAGACATGATCCCAAGCCTTCTCAATCAGCAGCATGATGAAAGGACCATAGATCATGCACTTGCGTTCAGAAATAGCAGACAAGAGCTCAGACCACATCACATGTGAAATATCCAGGGTCTCACTAGTGTTCCTCTCTAAATGATGTTGGCAAAAGAGAAGCATGTCCACAAGATAGGAGTGAACCATATCATGATTCCCAATCCGAGGGAAAAGAGTCTCACGGAAGATGCGGTGAAGGATATCCAGATAGGTAGACAACTCATATGTTACCTTCTTAGTCTCAGGGTGGACCTTCATAGTGCAGTAAGGCCAGAGAGCTTGCTTGTGAGTGGAGGTTTCGTTCTGGTGAGGACGAAAGCCAACTGGTGTCTCAAGTCCCTGGTCTTCCACCCTAAGTAACTCCATGAACGCCTTCCACTTGACAGATAACAATTTGCCATTGGTCATCCATGTCAGAGTTCTGTCCTCATCCGTCCCTAGATGGACCGTGGCATAGAATTGAGCCACAAGATCTGCATCAAAGTCCTTGTTGAACTGAATGATCTGAAGGATGTTGAGCTGAGTGCACATCTGAAGAGCCTCGCCAAAATACACCGGATCCTTCTCCAGGTATTCTGTGTCAATGGATCGAACACTGACAAAGAGATTCTTCTTAGCCTTGAGCACATCAAAGTAGACAGCAAACTGGAAGAGATTCCAGAACGGACAATTGACCAAATTGGGTTCTTGATCAACCTCATAGGGATTGCGGCGACGCCTTGCCCAAAACTCCTTGCCACTCATTTGTGTCACGGTTTTGCCCTTTGGCTTTGCCATGGCCTTCTTCTTCTGTTGAGGTGGAGGTGGAGCACTCGAGGAACCTCCAGCAGACTCAGATGTGCGGTAGCGTTTTGAGGTTGCACGATTGGGGTTGATACGGCGAGCCTGATGCTCGGGATGTTCATCACCTGGAACCAAACACACACACAGACGAGCCAACCAAAAAGAACGAGCATAAGCCAATGAACCCAACAAAATAAGATCAAGGAATGAAGAAATATGTGTGAACTAGGCATGCCGCGGTAGTACCGTGATCTGGTAAGCGGTAGTACCGCCCGAGCGGTAGTACCGCTCCAGGAAGCGGTAGTACCGCTCGAGGCGGGGAAACAACGGTTTCCTACTACCGTGGTCAGATCCGGCACTACCATCCTGTCAAATTCAAAAATATTTCTATCATACTCTAATCTAGATAGTCTAGTTGCTTTCTCCTTCCTACTCAAGCCTAGATTTAGCCAAAAATCTACAGATTCAAACACTATTGCCCCTACAACACAAGATCTGAAAAAGAAACACGAGGAGAAGAGGAACGGGGGAAATACCGGCATCCATGGCAAGAGGACGTGGTGGGGATCGACTCCACCGAAGGAAAAGGAGAGGAGCACCCCGGAGGAGGAGATCCGCCGGAGCCCTCCCACGGCGACGAACTGCTGGAGAGAGAGAGAGAGGAACGAGGGGCCGAATGAATGGGTATGGGGGAGAGAAACCTCCCCCTGCCCCGATATAACCCCCACATACCTCCCCACAGCGGTAGTACAGCGCTGGTGGGCGGTAGTACCGCTTACAAGCGGTAGTACCGCGCACCACCAGCGGTAGTACCGCCCAGCACGCCACGGCAACAAAAGGTTCAAGGCAAAGCTCAAAAAGAAACGCACAAAGAGGTAAAAGCAAACCACCACTCACACACACACACACTAGCAAGAGGCAAGAGACCCCTCTACAAGAGAGGGCGGTGACCGAAGTCACCTATGTTTGAGTCTAGAGGTATGGCGTCGCGAATATTTTAACCTTGGGCCCATGACCAAAACTCGTCCTTGAAGCACTAGTACCATCAACGATGGTTAATGAAAGACTAGATCAATTTATGCATAATGGGGGGAGAGAGAGTTCATTGAGAGAACAATGCTCCCCCTAAGTCCATGCCTACATCTAGACAAGATAATTATATTGAGTGTGAGGAGTGTGTGCAAAGTCTCAAGCCACATTGCTCAAATCGATGATATTTAGCTCATGCCTTAACTCGCGAAATCTTGCTTCATCCAAGGGCTTCGTGAAGATATCTGCAAGATTATCATGAGTGTTGACATAGTGAAGCTCGATCTCTCCTTGCCTTATGTGATCCCGGATGAAGTGATACCGGATCTCTATATGCTTCGTCTTGAAGTGTTGCACCGGGTTGAGAGAAATCTTGATGGCACTTTCATTGTCACACCAAAGAGGCACTTTGTCACAAGTGACACCGTAATCCTTTGAAGTTTGCCTCATCCATAAGATTTGAGCACAACAACTGCCAGCTGCCACATACTCTGCTTTGGTGGACGAGAGAGACACACAACTTTGCTTTTTGGAAGACCAACTAATGAGAGAGCAACCAAGGAATTGGCACCCTCCGGAAGTGGACTTCCTATCCACTTTGTCTCCCACCCAATCCGAATCAGAGAAACCTACAAGGTTGAAGTTTGCTCCTCTAGGGTACCATAAGCCAAAGTTTGGGGTATGAGCCAAATATCAAAAGATTCGCTTGACAGCCACAAAGTGTCTTTCCTTAGGTGAGGCTTGAAACCGTGCACAGATTCCCACACTCAACATAATATCTGGTCTAGATGCACAAAGGTAAAGCAAGGAACCGATCATAAAGCGATATACCTTTTGATCCACCGCTTTACCATTTGGATCAATGTCAAGTTGGCACTTGGTTGGCATTGGAGTAGTAGCCGGCTTGACATCACTTAGATTGAACCTCTTGAGCATGTCTTGAGTATACTTGGATTGTTTGATGAAGATCCCTTCTCTTCTTTGCTTGATCTCAAACCCAAGGAAGTACTTCAACTCTCCCATCATGGACATCTCAAAATGTGTGGTCATGAGTGCGGCGAACTCATCATTGAAAGCTTTGTTAGGAGAACCAAAGATAATATCATCAACATATTGTTGGCATACAAACACCTCCCCTTTAACCTTCTTAGTAAAAAGAGTGGGGTCGATTTTCCCAATTTCAAACCCACGATCTTGTAACAACTCGGTAAGATGCTCGTACCACACACGTGGGGCTTGTTTAAGGCCATAGAGTGCCTTATCGAGTTGGTACACGTGATTGGGGAGCTTAGGATCCTCAAACCCCGGGGGTTGTGTAACATACACCAACTCATTAATAGGACCATTAAGAAATGCACTTTTCACATCCATTTGTTGCAATTTAAAGTTATGATGAGAAGCATAGACAAGCAACAAATGAATGGATTCAAGACGAGCAACGGGGGCAAAGGTTTCACCGTAGTCGATACCCTCAACTTGGGAGTAGCCTTGAGCCACCAGACGCGCCTTGTTGCGGATGAAAATGCCATGAGAATCTTGCTTGTTCTTAAAGATTCACTTGGTTCCAGTGACATTATGGTTCTCCTTTGGCCTTGGCACCAGACGCCACACCTTGTTGCGCTCGAAGTTATGGAGTTCTTCATGCATGGCATTAAGCCAATCAGGGTCTTCGAGCTCCTCATAAACCTTATGAGGTTCAACACAGGAGACAAAAGCTTGATGATCACAATAGTTTGCTAATTGTCTACGAGTGCTTACCCCCCTTTTGATGCTTCCTAAAATGTTCTCCATGTGATGTTCTCTGGAAGCAAGCCTGGAGGCAACTTTTGCAGCACGACGCTCCAATTGCTCTTCAAGAGATAACTGAGGAGCATTGAGTTGATCATCTTGAGCGTCGTCAGGACCTAGATCTTGATCTTGAGCTTCCTCTTGAACTTGATCTTTCTCGGAGGACAAAACTTGGCCTTGTGCATCATTTGGTGGCTCCCCACCATCTTGTAATTGATCTTGCACTTGGTCTTGTTCGTCCATTTGAGGGCCTTCACTTTGTTCTTCGGAAGCGTGTGGGTCTTGGGTTGGTGATGGTTCCACTTGAGTAGAACATTTTCCTTCTCCTTCGGCCACAAGGGGTTCCTCAATGGGTAGGATATATTCAACACCCATTCTTCTTATGGCTTGAGGAGGAATTTCATCACCTACATCACAAGTACCACTTTGCTCCACTTGGGAGCCGTTATTTTCATCAAACTCTACGTTACTCATCTCCTCAATGAGTCCATTGGACTTGTTGAGGGCACGGTAAGCATGAGAGTTTGTAGCATAACCAACAAATATGCCCTCGTGAGCTCTAGATTCAAATTTAGACAAGCGAACACCTTTCTTGAGAATGAAACACTTACACCCGAATACCCGGAAGTACTTGAGATTGGGCTTGTTACCGGTAAGTATCTCATATGGAGTTTTGTTCAAGCCTTTGCGGAGATAGAGCCGATTTGATGCATGGCAAGCGGTGTTGATGGCTTCGGCCCAAAAGTTGTATGGAGATTTGAATTCCGCCATCATGGTTCTTGCCACATCCATCAGAGTTCGGTTCTTTCTCTCCGCTACACCGTTTTGTTGAGGGGTATATGGGGCTGCATATTGATGTTTGATCCCCTCATCATTGAGAAACTCATTCAGGGTGTAGTTCTTGAACTCGGTGCCGTTGTCACTTCTAATCATCAAGATCTTTGCTTCATGTTGTCGTTGAGCTTCATTTGCAAAGTTGATGACGGTTTGTTGGGTCTCACTCTTCTTCTTGAAGAAGTATACCCAGGTGTATCTTGAGTAATCATCCATAATCACCAAGCAGTACTTTCTACCCCCAAGACTATCAAAAGATGGAGGCCCAAAGAGGTCCATGTGAAGGAGCTCTAGGGGTCTCTTTGAGTAGATGATAGTCATGGGAGGGTGAGCCGTCTCATGTAACTTTCCTTCAATGCAAGCCCTGCAAGCTTGATCTTTGGCAAAGTTAACATTTGTTAGTCCACGGACATGGTCCCCCTTGAGAAGACTTTGCAAAGATCTCATATTGACGTGGGCCAAACGGCGATGCCAAAGCCATCCCACATCAACTTTAGCCATTAAGCATGTCGCGACCTTAGTGGGTTGCTTCGAGAAGTTAACCACATAAAGACCGTTCTCGACATGCCCAACATAGGCTACTTTAAGAGTCTTGCTCCACAAGAGGGCCACGATATCAATATCAAAGAATGTAGCAAAGCCCATGAGTGCAAGTTGGCGAACAGAAAGTAAATTGTATGCAAGGGACTCAACAAGCATGACTTTCTCGATCGTGAGATCATGAGAGACAACAACCTTGCCAAGCCCCAATACCTTAGAAGATGAAGCATCACCCCATTCGACGTTGGTGGCCATAGATGAACCTAGATGCACGTCCACCACCAAGTCTTTGCTTCCGGTCATATGATTTGTGGCTCCACTATCGAGCAACCATGATCCCCCACCGGAAGCAAACTCCTACAAGAGATCAATGCTTGGATTTAGGTACCCATTTGGTAATGGGTCCTTTGAGGTTAGTAACAAGAGTCTTAGGAACCCAAATGGACCATTCAATGTACTCATAAGAAGAACCAACAAATTTTGCAAACACATGACCATCACTAGCACGACATAAAACATATGAAGGATTAAAGTCGCCGGCTATGTTTGATGGTATGGTGGAGGTTTTCTTGACACCACCACCTTTCACCATTTTCTTCTTCTTTGATGCACCCTCTCCTTCTTTCACAAAAGTTTGTCGGAGAGGGGGTGGTTGCTTGGTCTTGTCATTCTTCTTCTTCTTGGGCTTAGGAACAAACCCAATTCCCTCCTTTGCCACAACCTCCTTTTGATTGCTCAAAAGGTTGTTGAGGTTCTTCTCACCTTGTATACAAGTCACAAGGCCTTTCTCAAGTTGCTTCTTCAACTCGGCATTTTCTTCAACAAGATGCACATGCTCGCAACATGGGTTAGTAGCATTTGCATTATCAATTAACACCATGCGAGGAAAGACAACCTTTTCCTTGGTTAGCAAAACTTGGAGTTGATCATGAGACTCCTTGAGAGTAGCATGCATACCTTTCAAGGCCTTGTGAGCCTTGTCGAGTATGACAAACTCTTCATTGAGTTTAGCATGGTCAACCTCAAGTTTTGCCTTCTCGGAATTAAGCACATGAGAGACAACTAAAGCATGATCAAGATCTTTCTTTAATTTAGCATGTTCATCGTTGTGTGACTCCTCAAGAGCCAAACGAAGACCACGCTCTTCCTCCAGGGCGTTAGAGAGATCCGATATCTCATTGGCATAGTCTCGACTATGTCCTTCCATTTTAGCAATGGTTTCCTCGTGAGCCTCGATCATGTCATTGGCCTCACCGAGTTGTTCCAAGAGAGCAACAAAATGCTTCTTGGGTTTGCCCTTGAGATTTTTCATGAACAACTCAAATTCATTCTCTCCCTCCTTAGTTCCCTCACTCTCATCTATACAATCCGTCAATGAAGGATAAGAAGTGATAGTAGTATTGATGTTTGGGGTTACCTTGTTGGTGGCCTTGGCCATGAGGCACTTGGCGGTGATGTTCTCATTTGGTGAGTCGAAGAGAGATGAGTGCGGAGTAGTAGCAATAGCAATTGTGGCCATGGTGACCATCTCATCATCTTCATCATTATCATCATCCTCAACATATTATTCTTGGGCCACCAACCCTTTAGGAGGAGTCTTCTTGTTGAAGTTGTTCTTGTTGGGATAAGACTTTGATTTGTCCTTCCGGATAAGCTTGCCTCCAAAGTCTTCTCTTTTCTCATATGGGCAATCCGCAACGAAGTGGCTTACATTTCCACAGTTGAAGCATGTCCTCACTCGTTGCTTGCCCTTGTTCCTACTTGAGTTGATCCTGTTGAAGTTGGGTCTTGTGTTCTTCTTGTTGCCTCAGAATTGCCTTGAAGCAAGAGCCATGTGCTCATGATAGGCATATTTGGTGTCCTCGGGGATACACTCATCATCATCCTCCACCTCCTCTTCTTCCACACAAGCCTTGGCCTTCAGGGCAAGATTAGGCTTCTTCGATCGTTGAGCTCTTAAGACCGCATTGTCGGCGATCATATCCAAGATCCTCATGGCGACGAACTCATCCAACACTTAATTTGAGGATAAGTGGTGGAAGTCCGGTCTCTGACGAATGACAGAGGACATGGCCTTATGATAGGGCATCATGGCCTTGAGGAACTTGCGCTTGATACAATTGTCATCCGTGTCCTTACTGCCATGATCTCGAAGAGAGACCGCAAGGGTAGTTAATCTCCGATAAAGTTCACGAGGATCTTCTTCTTCGATCATCGCAAACTTATCGGCTTCATCTTGCACAACTTCATAGTTAGAGCGTTGAATGCTAGTGCTTCCCTTGTACATAGTGCCAACATGCTCCCAAGATTCCTTGGCCACAGTGAAGGGTCGAAGATGTGCAATGTATTCTGGAGGGATGGCATCTTGAGGAATGCAAAGAGCGGACTCGTTGAATTGATGATCCGCAGTTTCTCTTGGAGTCATGTTGTCGGGATCACGCGGATAAAAACCTTGCTCAATGATTCTCCAAAGATTAGTAGAACAATGATTTATATGACATTTGAAACGAAACACCCAAGTAGCAAAATCAGAATTTTTGATAAACTTGGGAGGAGGCCCAACGGAATTTAAATGCGGTGTGGGAACGGGTCCTCCATAGTGAGTAGGAGGAGCGGAGTGGGCAAAGATGCCACTCCCATTCTTAGTAACAGGGGCTTGTTCACTACTAGCTTCTCCCTTGTCGGGATTAGCCTCCGACACGTTGGTAGCGGGACGAACCACTTCCAACGGAGCGGTGGATAATTTAAGCCCCTCAAGCAAATATTTAAACATGCCTTTGACATCGGTTGCTAGTGACTCTTTCAATGTGGTCAAGGCCACATTGAACTCCTCACGAGAGACCGAAGCTCCCCCATCGGACGTGGGCAAGGACGGAGTTCCACCGGAATGATCCTCCGTCTCGACTACGTTGTCACCCATACTCTTTTGACGGTAAAGTCCTTAAAAAGAGACGAGGCTCTGATACCAATTGAAAGGATCGATATGGTTGACTAGAGGGGGGGGGGGTGAATAGGCAACTAACAATTTTTAGCTTTTCTTGACCACTTTAAATTAAGCGTCAAAGTAAGTTGTCTAGATATGCTACTAAGATGACAACTAATAGAAAGTAAAGATAACAACTTCACAAGCAAGCTATAGGAGATAAACAAGTAATGCTTGCACAAGTAAAGGTAAGAAATAACCACAAGAGGAACCGGTGGAGACGAGGATGTGTTGCCGAAGTTCCTTCCCTTTGAGGGAAAGTACGTCTCCATTGGAGCGGTGTGGAGGCACAATGCTCCCCAAGAAGCCACTAGGGCCACCGTATTCTCCTCACGCCCTCACACGATGCAAGGTGCCGTGATTCCACTAGTGGTGCCCTTGAAGGCGGCGACCGAACCTTTACAAACAAGGTTGGGGCTATCTCCACAACTAAATCGGAGGCTCCCAACGAAACCCCGAAGCTTCACCACAATGGAATATGGCTTCGAGGTGACCTCAACCGTCTAGGGTGCTCAAACACCCAAGAGTAACAAGATCCGCTAGGGATTAGTGGGGGGAATCAAATATCTCTTGGTGGAAGTGTAGATCGATGCCTTCTCATGCAATCCCGAGCAAATCAACAAGTTTGATTGGCTAGGGAGAGAGATCGGGCGAAAAATGGAGCTTTGGAGCAACAATGGAGTATGTGGGGGAAGAGGTGAGTCAAAAGGAGGAAGAAGAAGCCTTTATATAGTGGGGGGAACAATCCAATCGTTATCCCCCACTCAGCCCCGCACAGTGCGGTACTACCGCTTGGGGGAGCGGTACTACCGCTTATAGAGCGGTACTACCGTTGCCACCCAAGCGGTACTACCATGCCATAGGGGTAGGGACCCAGAGCGGTACAACCATAGTCTCAGGGCGGTACTACCGCTGGGAGCGGTACTACCGCCTCTACTACCGCACCTAGTACCGCAAAACTCGACACGAAAACGCGCTCGCGAGTCGAGGCGGTGGTAGCACGGATCAGCGGCGGTACTACCGCAGTGTGTACCAAGCGGTACTACCACTTAGTGGGGCGGTACTACCGCTTGAGACACACGGGCGGTACTACCGCTGGGATCCGCGGTACTACCGCTGGAGCCAGAAAAAGGTAGAGAAGATGGGAAAGAAGAACTCCATTGCGGCGGGAAGGAATGATGGGTGCAATAAATAAGTGTACGTGTTGATTCCACCCAAACCTTACCAAAGCAGATCCCCTCTTAATAGTACGGCTTTCCTATCACTCAGAACCACCGAAAACTAAGCAAAAAGGAAACACCGTCTTCCATAGATTCCGAGGGGCCTCTAATCTTCTCGTGCCTTTGTGAGATGTATCTGAAAGAGCTTAGAACACATGATTAGTCCGCAAACGCATTGTCATCAATCACCATAACACCATTTGGCTAAATATGCCCTTACAAAAGGGAGATGCAACACAGTAGCGTAAGTATTTCCCTCAGTTTTTGAGAACCAAGGTATCAATACAGTAGGAGACCACGCACCAGTCCCTTGCACCTACACAAACAAATAAGAACTTCGCAGCCAACGTGATAAGGGGTTGTCAATCCCTTTACGGTCACTTACGAGAGTGAGATCTGATAGAGACGATAATTATATTTTTGGTATTTTTGATATAGAAACAAAAAGTAAAGAAAGCAAATAAACAACGGCGACAGAAATTGGCTAGTTGACGGGAAAGTAATATGATAAAGATAGACCCGGGGCCATAGTTTTCTCTAGTGGCTTCTCTCATGATAGCGGTATTCTACGGCGGGTAAACAAATTACTGTCGAGCAATTGATAGAAAAGCGAATAATTATGAGACTATCTAGGCATGATCATTGTATATAAGCATCATGTCCCAGACAAGTAGACCGAAACGATTCCGCATCTACTACTATTACTCCACACATCGACCGCTATCCAGCATGCATCTAGTGTATTGAGTTCATACGAACAGAGTAACGCCTTAAGAAAGATGACATGATGTAGAGGGATAAACTCAAGCAATATGATGAAAACCCCATCTTTTTATCCTCGATGGCAACAATACAATACGTGCCTTGCTGCCCCTACTGTCACTGGGAAAGGACACCACAAGATTGAACCCAAAGCCAAGCACTTCTCCCATTGCAAGAACTATAGATCTAGTAGGCCAAACCAAACCAATAATTCGAAGAGACTTGCAAGGATATTATGAGCACACATAAAAAGTTCCGAGAAGAACGAAATATCTTTCATAGATAACCTTGATCATAAACTCACAATTCATCGGATCTCGACAAACACACCGCAAAAAGAGATTACATCGAATAGATCTCCTCGAAGACCGAGGAGAACTTTGTATTGAGATCCAGAGAGAGAGAAGAAGCCATCTAGATACTAGCTATGGACCCGAAGGTCTGTGGTAAACTACTCACAACTCATGGTGAGGGCGATGATGATGATGATGAAGGCCTCCGTGATGGATTCCCCTCCCAGAATAGGCTCCAAGATGGGATCTCCACGGGAACAGAAGCTACGGCGGTGGAATTAGGGTTTTCTCTCTGTGTATGGAGTTTCTAGGGTACGTAGGTATATATAGGAAGAACGGGGGCACCGGGGGCCACACGGGCTGCCCTCGAGGCAGGGAGGCGCGCCCTGGGAAGGGGGCGTGCCTCCACCCTCGAGGGTGGCACCTCTGTCCCCTGGCTTGGCCCTGAAGTCTTTCGTGCATGATTTCCTCCAAAAATATATCTCGCGAAGGTTTCATTCTGTTTGGACTCCGTTTGATATTCCTTTTCTGCAAATCCCTGAAATAGGCAAAAAACAGCAATCTGGATTGGGCCTTTGGGGTTAGTAGATTAGTCCCAAAAATTATATAAAAGTGAATGATAAAGCCCATTAAACATCCAAGACTTCATAAATAATAGCATGGAACAATAAAAAATTATAGATACGTTGGAGACGTATCAGACACCGGTGAGTCGATGCCAAAGTTGAAGTAGAGGCGTGATGGTCGACGACAACGGCGGGCAACGGCGACAGTAAGTATTTCCCTCAGTTATGAAACCAAGGTTATCGAACCAGTAGGAGAACCACACAACACTATGTAAACGGTACCTGCACACAAAGAACAAATACTTGCAACTTGTCGCGTTAAAGGGGTTGTCAATCCCTTTCGGGTAATGGTGCCAGGAATTGACGAGTTGACAGAATAAAATTGTAGTAGATTGAAAGATGCAAATAAAACACAACAAGGTATTTTTGTGTTTTTGATAATATTGATCTGAAAATAAAAGTTGCAAATAATGGAGAAGGCAAATGGCAATATAGATCTGAAAGTATATGATTGGAAAATAGACCCGGGGCCGTAGATTTCTCTAGTGGCTTCTCTCGAGAATATAGCATATAGTGGGTAGACAAATTACTGTTGGGCAATTGATAGAAAAGCAAATATTTATGACAATATCTAGGACAATGATCATGTATATAGGCATCACGTCCAGGATTAGTAGACCGACTCCTGTCTGCATCTAGTACTATTACTCCACACATCGACCGCTATCCAGCATGCATCTAGTGTATTAAGTTTGTGGAAAAACGGAGTAATGCAATAAGAATGATGACTTGATGTAGATAAGATCTATTCATGTAGGAATAGACCCCATATTTTTATCCTTAATAGAAACGATACATGCTTGCATTGCTGCCCCTTCTGTCACTGGGAAAGGACACCGCAAGATCGAACCCATTACAAAGCACCTCTTCCCATTGCAAGATAAATCGATCAAGTTGGCCAAACAAAACCCAAAAATTGGAGAAGAAATACGAGGCTATAATAATTAAGAATGGATATTAAATCAAGACAAATATGTTCATAAACTCACAATTCATCGGATTCCAACAAACACACAGCAAAAAGTCATTACATCAAATAGATGTTCAAGAGACCATTGTATTGAGATACAAAGAGAGAAGAAGCCATCTAGCTATTGCCTACGGACTCGTAGGTCTGTGGTATACTACTCACGCATCATCGGAGAGGCACCAATGAGGATGATGAACCCCTCCGTGATCGTGTTCCCCCTCGGCAGAGTGCCGAAAAGGGCTCTAGATTGGATCTCGTGGTTCTGGAACTTGCGGCGGCTGGAATAAAATTTCGTCGACTCCCGTAGGGTTTCTGGAATATTGGAGTATTTATAGAGCGAAGAGGCGGTGCGAGAGGCTACCTAGGTGGGCACAACCCACCTGGGCGCACCCGGGGGCCCAGGCGCGCCCTGGTGGGTTGTGCTCCCCTCGGAGCCCCCCTCTGGTACTTCTTCAGCCCATGTTGTGTCTTCTGTCCCAGAAAAAATCTCCAAAAAGTTTCGCTGCATTTGGACTTCGTTTGGTATTGATTTTCTGCGATGTAAAAAAGCAGCAAAAAACAACAACTGGCACTGGCACTATGTCAATAGGTTAGTCCCAAAAAATGATATAAAATGATTGTAAAACATCCAAGAATGATAATATATCATCATGGAACAATCAAAAATTATAGATACGTTGGAGACATATCAGCACCCCCAAGCTTAATTCTTGTTCGTCGTCGAGTAGGCACTACAAAAAAAAACACTTCTGTGATAATACGTGTTTGTCACAGTGGGTCACGTTTTCTATCATGCATGTACATCCATGACGATTTTATGACAGAATCAAGATAGTCATACATGTGTTGTCATAGAAGTGTTCAATGAAAATACCAAAATTATCATCACGGAAGTGTCCACTTCCATGACGATAAATCGCGCGTCATGGAAGTGCTTTCGTCAAGGGTAACCGACACGTGGCATCCACCGTAACGGGTGATAACCCACAAATATAGGGGGTCAATTGTAGCCTCTTTCGATAAGTAAGAGTGTTGAACCCAATGGGGAGCTAAAGGTAGAACAAATATTCCCTCAAGTTCTATCGACCACCGATACAACTCTACACACGCTTGACGTTTGCTTTACCTAGAACAAGTATGAAACTAGAAGTACTTTGTAGGTGTTGCGGGAAAATGTTTGCAAGAGAATAAAGAGCACGTAAATAAAAACTAGGGGTTGTTTAGATAAAAAAGAAATAAAGTTAGTATAGCGAGTGTGGAAAAGTGGTGGTAGGAGTTGCGAAATTGTCCCTAAGCAATTGACTACGTTAATAGACCGATAACAAGTTTTATGAGGGAGAGGCCACTGCTAGCATGTCATCCCCGACTTGGAATTCTAAGAACTTATGATTGGAACTATTAGCAAGCATCCGCAACTACTAACGTTGATTAAGGTGAAACCCAACCATAGCATTAAGATATATTGGTCCCCCTTCAACCCCGTATGCATCAATTTCTATGCTAGGTTGAAGCTTCTGTCACTCTTGCCCTCCAATGCATAGTCATATCAACAGGTCCCCCTTCAATCCTGTATGCAACAATTTCTATGCTAGGTTGAAGCTTCTGTCACTCTTTCCCTCCAATACATAGTCCTATCAACATACAACTAACCCTATGGTGGGATCCACGCGCGCGCTCATATGATGGGCACCAAAGGATAACAACATAACCACAAGCAAATTAAACCAATCATAGTAATTCACCAATTACCAATAGGACAACAAAAATCTACTCACACATCATAGGATGGCAACACATCATTGGATAATTATATGAAGCATAAAGCACCATGTTCAAGTAGAGGGTACAATGGGTTGCGGGACAGTGGACCACTGTAGATAGATGGGGGAAGGTGATGAAGATGTTGGTGAAGATGACGGAGGTGTTGGTGTAGATCACCGTCACACGATGATGGCCCCGGCGGTGTTTCGGCGCCACCAGGAGAGAGGGGAGAGATACCTCCTCCTTTTTCTTTTTCTTTGACCTTCCCCCTAGATGGGAGAAGGGTTTCCCCTCTGGTCCATGGCCTCCATGGAGGCAGAGGGGCGGGAGCCCCTCCGAGAATGGATCTATCTCTCTCTCTTTGTCTGTTTATGCGCTCCTGATTCTGGTCTTTCACCGTTTCTTAAATTCTCGGAGATCCGTAACTCCGATTGGTCTGAAATTTTAACACGATTTTATCCGGATATTGGGTTTCTTGTGGCGAAAGAAGGGCACCAACCAACTTACGGGGTGGCCACAAGGGAATGACCCACAAGTGTAGGGGATCTATCCTAGTACTTTTGATAAGTAAGAGTGTCGAATCCAACGAGGAGCAGAAGGAAATGATAGGCAGTTTTCAGTAAGGTATTCTCTGCAAGCACTGAAATTATCGGTAACAAATAGTTTTGTGATAAGATAATTTGTAACGAGTAACAAGTAGTAAAAGTAAATAAGGTGCAGCAATATGGCCCAATCCTTTTTGTAGCAAAGGACAAGCCTGGACAAACTCTTATATAAAGGAAAGTGCTCCCGAGGACACATGGGAATTATCATCAAGCTAGTTTTCATCACGCTCATATGATTCACGTTCGTTACTTTGATAATTTGGTATGTGGGTGAACCGATGCTTGGGTGTTGCCTTACTTGGACAAGCATCCTACTTATGATTAACCTCTATTGCAAGCATCCGCAACTACAAAAGAAGTATTAAGGTAAACCTAACCATAGCATGAAACATATGAATCCAAATCAGCCCCTTACGAAGCAACACATAAACTAGGGTTTAAGCTTCTGTCACTCTAGCAACCCATCATCTACTCATTACTTCCCAATGCCTTCCTCTATGCCCAAACAATGGTGAAGTGTCATGTAGTCGACGTTCACATGACACCACTAGAGGAAAGACAACATACATCTCATCAAAATATCGAACGAATACCAAATTCACATGACTACTTATAGCAAGACTTCTCCCATGTCATCAGGAACAAACATAACTACTCACAAATCATTTTCATGTTCATAATCGGAGGGGTATTAATATGCATAATGGATCTGAACATATGATCTTCCACCGAATAAACCAACTAGCATCAACTACAAGGAGTAATCAACACTACTAGCAACCCACAGGTACCAATCTGAGGTTTTGATACAAAGATTGGATACAAGAGATGAACTAGGGTTTGAGAGGAGATGGTGCTGGTGAAGATGTTGATGGAGATGGACCCCCTCCTGATGAGAGGGTCGATGATGATGATGATTTCCCCCTCCCGGAGGGAAGTTTCCCCGACAGAACAGCTCCGCCGGAACCCTAGATTGGTTCCGCCAAGGTTCCGCCTCGAGACGGCGGTGCTTCGTCCCGAAAACCTCCTTATGATTTTTTCCAGGGCAGAAGACACCTTATACCGGAAGATGGGCATCGGGGGGCTCCCAGGTGGCCCACGAGGCAGGGGGCGCCCAGGGGGTAGGGCGCGCCCCCACCCTCGTGGACGGTGGGTGGCCCCCGTCTGGTGCTTTCTTCGCCCAATATTTTTTTTATTTTCCAGAACTGACTTTCGTGGAGTTTCAGGGCTTTTTGAGTTGTGGAGAGTAGGTCTCCAATATTTGCTCCTTTTCCAGCCCAGAATTCCAGCTGTCGGCATTCTCCCTCTTCATGTAAACCTTGCAAAATAAGAGAGAAAAGGCATAAGTATTGTGACATAATGTGTAATAACAACCCATAATGCAATAAATATCAATATAAAAGCATGATGTAAAATGAACGTATCAACTCCCCCCAAGCTTAGACCTCGCTTGTCCTCAAGCGGAAGCCGATATCGAAAAATATGTCCACATGTTTAGAGATAGAGGTGTCGATAAAATAAAATACGGACATGAAGGCATCATGATCATTCTTATAACAAATATATATATATATATATTGTCTTATGATTTCTTATGCTAAAGTAACAATCTATTCATAATGTCAAGTATGAATCAGAAACTTCATCGAAAACTAACAAACTATGATCTCGGTCATTGAAGCAATTGCAATTTATCATAACATCAGAAAGAGTCAATATAAGAGCTTTTCAGCAAGTCCACATACTCAACTATCATTTAGTCTTTCACAATTGCTAACACTCACGCAATACTTATGGGTATGGAGTTTTAATCGGACACAGAGAAAGATAGGGGCTTATAGTGTTGCCTCCCAACCTTTTACCTCAAGGGTAATGTCAACAATAATAGTTTATGATAACTTACATCCAATTGGGTATATATGTCAAGATCTTTCCAACACAATGTGCTTGCCAAAGGATAAAACGTAAAAAGGAAAGGTGAGGATCACCATGACTCTTATATAAGGTATAGGACAAAAGTAAAAGATAGGCCCTTCGCAGAGGGAAGTAGAGGTTGTCATGTGCTTTTATGGTTGGATGCACAAAATCTTAGTGCAAAAGAACGTCACTTTATATTGCCACTTGTGATAAGGACCTTTATTATGCAGTCCGTCGCTTTTATTGCTTCCATATCACAAGATCGTATAAAGCTTATTTTCTCCACACTAATAGATCATACATATTTAGAGAGTTGCAACAATGACAACTTACTTGAAGGATCTTACTCAATCCATAGGTAGATATGATGGACTCTCATGGCAAAACTAGGTTTAAGGATATTTGGAAGCACAAGTAGTATCTCTACTTGGTGCAAGGAGTTTGGCTAGCATGAGGGGGGAAGGCAAGCTCAACATGTTGGATGATCCATGACAATATACTTTATTTCAGATATAAGAAAACATAACCCATTACGTTGTCTTCCTTGTCCAACATCAACTTTTTAGCACGTCATATTTTAATGAGTGCTCACAATCATTAAAGATGTCCAAGATAGTATATTTATATGTGAAAACCTCTCTTTCCTTATTACTTCCTATTAATTGCAACGATGACCAAAACTATGTTTGTCAACTCTCAACAAGTTTTATTCATCCTACTCTTTATATGTGAAGTCATTACTTTCCATGAGATCAATATGATCTCTTTATTTCTTTTTATACTGTTCTTTTATCCTCTCATGATCATAGTGAGATAATAAAGCCCTTGACTCAAAACTAATCTTTATTATATAGCTCACGGACTCGATACAAGGAAGGATCATAAAGCAAAGCTCACAACTAGATCATACTAAACTTTATTCTACTAGATCAAGATATAACCAAAAGGATCGAACTAAGAAAAACGGTTAAGATAGAAGTGTGATGGTGATACGATAACGGGGCACCTCCCCCAAGCTTGGCAGTTGCCAAGGGGAGTGCCCATACCCATGTGTTTATGTCTCTTTCTTCGGAGGTGATGGAGAAGATGGCGGTGATGATGGAGTGTCGTACATCGAGCGTAAGAGATCCTCCAATTTGCGGATAATGCCCTTGAGTGCGATGATATGCTCCTTCAACAAAATATTTTCACGTGTGAGATACTTGTTTTGTATGTGAGCTAATTCAATCATATTGAAAGCTTCAATCTCAGTTGGGGTAAAAATATTTTGATGAGGTTGAAAGATGTCTTCTTCTTCTGTTGCCAGAGCTTGATCCTCCATGGCCTTCTTGATCCTTTCATCCTTGTTGATCTCCACATGTTCTTCTCTCTTCAGCTCTATCTTCATTAGCCAAGCATCGTTGACCTCATTGTTGGAGGAGGCCGATGACATGATGCATGGCCTTGTCAACTCTGGCAGAAAACAACTCGAAAGAAAAACAGAGGATATTCGCGTGGTGCGTCAGTCAAAACTTTCGGGAGATTATATAATGAATTTTTACCGACCAAAAGAAGTATCGTGCAAGAAAATGGAGTCCAGAGGGCACACGAGGTGCCCACGAGGTAGGGGGCGCGCCCTCCACCCTCGTGGACGCCTCGTGTCCCTTTCAGACTACTTCTTATTTTCCTATTTTCTTAAATATTCCAAAACAGAGAAAATTTGACATTAGAACTGTTTTGGAGTCGGTTTACTTACCGTACCACATACCCCTTCCTTTTTGGAGTCTGAATCATTCTGGAAAGTGTCCCTTATGTATTCCTTCGGAGTTACGGTTTCAATGACATTAGTTTCAACATTTATGGGATTACCTGAGATATAATGTTTGATTCGTTGTCCCTTCACCACCTTTGGATTTGCGCCTTCAAAGTTGTTGATTTTTATGGCATCGGAACGATAGACCTCCTCGATAACGGAAGGACCTTCCCATTTAGAGAGAAGTTTCCGTGCAAAAAATCTTAAACGGGAGTTGTATAGCAAGACATAATCACCTACATTAAACTCACGCTTTTGTATCCTTTTGTCATGCCATCTTTTAACCTTTTCTTTAAACAATTTGGCATTCTCGTAGGCCTGGGTTCTCCACGCATCAAGTGAGCTAATGTCAAATAACCTCTTCTCACCGGCAAGTTTGAAATCATAATTGATCTCTTTAATGGCCCAATATGCCTTATGTTCTAGTTCAAGAGGTAAGTGACATGCTTTTCCATAAACCATTTTATACGGAGACATACCCATAGGATTTTTATATGCAGTTCTATAGGCCCATAATGCATCATCAAGTTTCTTGGACCAATTCTTTCTAGATCTATTGATGGTCTTTTGAAAAATTAATTCAAGCTCTCTATTACTCAGTTCTACTTGACCACTAGACCGTGGGTGATATGGGGATGCAATTCTATGATTAACATCATACTTAGCATGTATTTTACGAAAAGCACCATGAAAAAAATGTGAACCACCATCAGTCATTAAGTATCTAGGGACTCCAAACCTCGGAAAAATAACCTCTTTAAGCATCTTAATAGAGGTGTTATGATCAACACTACTAGTTGGAATAGCTTCTACCCACTTAGTAACGTAATCAACAACAACCAAAATATGTGTATACCCATTAGAGGAAGGAAACGGTCCCATATAATCAAAGCCCTAGACATCAAATGGTTCAATAACAAGTGAATAGTTCATAGGCATTTCTTGACGTCTACTAATATTACCAATTCTTTGACATTCATCACAAGACAAGACAAACTTACGGGCATCCTTGAAGAGAGTAGGCCAATAGAAACCAGATTGCAGTACCTTATGTGCAGTTCTATCTCCAGGATGGTGTCCTCCATAAGCCTTAGAGTGACACTTGCGTAGGATCTGTTCCTGTTCATGCTCAAGTACACAACGTCTAATAATACCATCTACTCTTTCTTTATTAAGGTGTGGGTCATCCCAAAAGTAATGTCTTAAATCATAAAAAAAACTTTTTCTTTTGCTGGTATGTGAAACTAGGTGGTATAAATTTAGCAACAATGTAATTAGCATAATCAGCATACCTGGAGCAGTACGAGAAGCATTTATGACAACTAATTGTTCATCAGGAAAGCTATCATCTATAGGTAGTGGGTCATCAAGAACATTCTCTAACCTAGACAAATTGTCACCAACGGGGTTCTCAGCTCCCTTTCTATCAGTAATATGCAGGTCAAATTCTTGTAGAAAGAGAACCCATCTAATAAGTCTAGGTTTAGCATCTTTCTTTTCCATAAGATATTTAATAGCAGCATGATTAGTGTGAACAGTTACTTTAGAATCAACGATATAAGGTCTGAACTTATCGCAAGCAAATACAACTGCTAAAAATTCTTTCTCAGTGGTAGCATAATTTCTCTGGGCACTGTCTAGAGTTTTACTAGCATATTGGATAACATTCAATTTCTTATCAACTCTTTGTCCTAGAACAACACCTATAGCATAATCACTAGCATCACACATAATTTCAACGGGTAAATTCCAATCAGGTGGCTGGAAAATAGGTGCAGAGATCAAGGCTTTCTTAAGTATTTCAAATGCTTCTACACAATTATCATCAAAGACAGAAGGAACATCTTTTTGTAAGAGATTAGTCAGAGGCCTAGAGATTTTTGAGAAGTCCTTAATGAACCTCCTATAAAACCCAACATGACCAAGGAAACTTCTTATACCTTTGATGTGCTTGGGACACGACATCTTTTCAATAGCATCAACTTTAGCTTTATCAACTTCAATACCTCTTTTAGAAATTTTATGCCCCAAGACAATACCTTCATTAACCATAAAGTGGCACTTTTCCCAATTCAAGACAAGATTAGTTTCTTCACATCTCTGCAAAACTCGATCAAGGTTGCTTAAGAAATCATCAAAAGAAGTTCCATAAATGAAAAAATCATCGATGAAAACCTCAACAATCTTTTCACAAAAATCAGAGAATATAGCCATCATGAATCTTTGAAAGGTAGCAGGTGCATTACATAAACCAAAAGGCATACGTCTATAAGCAAAGGTACCGAAAGGGCAAGTAAAAGTTATCTTTTCTTGATCCTCTTTTGACATAGGTATTTGAGAGAAACCAGAATAGCCATCTAGAAAGCAAAAATGAGTATGTTTGGATAATCTTTCTAGCATTTGATCAATAAAGGGTAAAGGGTAACGATCCTTTTTAGTAGCTTTATTTAATTTGTGGAAATCAATTACCATCCTATAACATGTAACAATTCTTTGTGGGATCAATTCATCTTTATCATTAGGAACAACAGTAATACCTCCCTTCTTAGGGACACAATGGACATGACTTACCCACTGACTATCAGCCACAGGATAAATTATACCTGCCTCTAGAAGCTTTAGTATTTCTTTCCTTACCACTTCTTTCATCTTAGGATTTAACCATCGTTGGTGATCAACAACCGGTTTAGCATCCTTTTCCAATTTTATTTTGTGTTGGCATAGAGAGGGACTAATGCCCTTAAGATCATCAAGAGTATATCCAATAGCAACATGGTACTTCTTTAGAGTTTTCAATAATTTCTCTTCTTCTTGCTCTGAAAGGTTAGCACTAATAATAACATGATATATCTTCTTTTCATCAAGGTAAGCATACTTAAGAGTATCAGGTAATGGTTTGAGCTCAAACACGGGATCACCCTAGGGTGGAGGAGGATCCCCTAGGATTTCAACAGGCAAGTTGTATTTCAATAAAGGTCCCTGTTTAAAGAATATTTCATCTATTTCCCTTCTCTCATTCATAAACATATCATTTTCATGGTCTAGCAAATATTGTTCTAAAGGATCGTTAGGAGGCACGGCAATAGAAGCAAAACCGATAATTTCATCTTTACTAGGCAATTCTTTATCATGGGGTTGTCTACAAAATTTATCAAAGTTAAAATCATGAGACATATCCCCTAAACCAATAGTAACAACATCCTTTTTGTAGTCTACTTAGCATTAACAGTATTCAAGAAGGGTCTACCAAATATAATGTGGCAAAAATCATCTTGTGGGGAACCAAGGACAAGAAGATTAGTAGGGTATTTAACTTTCCCACACAAGACTTCAACATCTCTAACAATCCCAATTGGTGAAATATTATATCTATTGGCAAGCTTAATAGTTACATCAATACGTTCTAACTCAGCAGGTGCAATATCATGCATAATCTCTTTGTATAAGGAATGAGGTATTGCACTCGCACTAGCACCCATATCACATAAACCATGATAGAAATGATCTCCTATTTTAACAGAAATAACAGGCATGCCTACAACAGGTCTATGTTTATTTTTAGTATCGGGTCTAGCAATTCTAGCAGCTTCATCATAGAAGTAAATAACATGCCCATCAATATTATCGACCAAGACATCCTTAACCATAGCAACACTAGGTTCAACTTTAATTTGCTCAGTGGGTGTAGGTGTTCTAGTATTACTCTTACGAACCACAGTTGAAGCTTTAGCATGATCCTTTATTCTAACAGGGAAGGGTGGTTTCTCAATATAAGCGGTAGGAACAATAGGATCAACATTATAAGTGATAGTGTTTTCTTCAACTTTAACGGGTTCAACTACTTTTACTTCAATGGGAGGATGATATTTAAACCACTTATCCTTAGTGAGATCAACATGAGTAGCAAATGATTCACAGAAAGAAGCTACTATCTCAGAGGCAAGTCCATATTTAGTGCTAAAGTCAAGGAAAACATCGGTATCCATAAAAGATTTAACACAATAAAACTTAGGGGTTATACATGACTCCTTACCTTCGTCGATATCCCAATCTTCAAAGTTGCGTTTAATTCTTTCCAATAAATCCCATTTGAATTCAATAGTCTTCATCATAAAAGAACCAATGCAAGAAGTATCGAGCACGGAGCGATTATCGAGAGAAAGCTGAGCATAATTTTTTTGAATAATAATTTTCTTGAAAGCTCATGATTGGGGCATGAATATAACATTGACTTAAGCCTCCCCCAAGCTTGAGCGATACTTTCTCCTTTGCGGTGCCAAAAATTATATATATAATTACGATCATGATGAACCTGATGCATAGGATAGAACTTCTGATGTAATTCCAATTTCAATCGCTTGTAATTCCAGGATGCAATATCATCGCATAGCCTAAACCATGTCAATGCCTTTACCTTCAAAGATAAAGGGAAGACCTTCTTCTCGATTACATCCACGGGCATACCTGCAAGCTTAAATAATCTGCAAACTTCATCCACATAGATTAGGTGCAAATCAGGATGCAATGTTCCATCTCCTGTAAAGGGATTAGCTAGCAATTTCTCTATCATACCCGAAGGAATTTAAAAGTAAACATTTTCAGTAGGTTCAGTGGGTTGATGAGCAACTCTTTGCTCTACTGTTCAGGGTGAAGATACCCCGAACAAGCCCCTCAAAGGATTATGTTCCATAGTAACAAGTGACAGTAAATTTCAGCACACTATATAAATTTTTCCTTACCAAAGGCGCTTCACTCCCCGGCAACGGCGCCAGAAAAGAGTCTTGATGACCCACAAGTGTAGGGGATCTATCGTAGTCCTTTTGATAAGTAAGAGTGTCGAACCCAACGAGGAGCGGACGGAAATGATAGGCAGTTTTCAGTAAGGTATTCTCTGCAAGCACTGAAATTATCGGTAACAAATAGTTTTGTGATAAGATAATTTGTAACGAGTAACAAGTAGTAAAAGTAAATAAGGTGCAACAATATGGCCCAATCCTTTTTGTAGCAAATGACAAGCCTGGACAAACTCTTATATAAAGGAAAGCGCTCCCGAGGACACATGGGAATTATCGTCAAGCTAGTTTTCACCACGCTCATATGATTCACGTTCCTTACTTTGATAATTTGGTATGTGGGTGGACCGATGCTTGGGTGTTGCCTTACTTGGACAAGCATCCTACTTATGATTAACCTCTATTGCAAGCATCCGCAACTACAAAAGAAGTATTAAGGTAAACCTAACCATAGCATGAAACATATGGATCCAAATCAGCCCCTTACGAAGCAACACATAAACTAGGGTTTAAGCTTCTGTCACTCTAGCAACCCATCATCTACTCATTACTTCCCAATGCCTTCCTCTAGGCCCAAACAATGGTGAAGTGTCATGTAGTCGACGTTCACATGACACCACTAGAGGAAAGACAACATACATCTCATCAAAATATCGAACGAATACCAAATTCACATGACTACTTATAGCAAGACTTCTCCCATGTCCTCAGGAACAAACATAACTACTCACAAATCATTTTCATGTTCATAATCGGAGGGGTATTAATATGCATAATGGATCTGAACATATGATCTTCCACCGAATAAACCAACTAGCATCAACTACAAGGAGTAATCAACACTACTAGCAACCCACATGTACCAATATGAGGTTTTGATACAAAGATTGGATACAAGAGATGAACTAGGGTTTGAGAGGAGATGGTGCTGGTGAAGATGTTGATGGAGATGGACCCCCTCCTGATGAGAGGATCGATGATGATGACGATGTTGACGATTTCCCCCTCCGAGAGGGAAGTTTCCCCGTCAGAACAGCTCCGCCGGAGCCCTAGATTGGTTCCGCCTCGAGACGGCGGCGCTTTGTCCCAAAAACCTCATTATGATTTTTTCCAGGGCAGATGACACCTTATACCAGAAGATGGGCATCGGGGGGCTGCCAAGTGGCCCACGAGGCGGGGGGAGGGCGCGCCCCCACCCTCGTGGATGGTGGGTGGCCCCCCTCTGGTGCTTTCTTCGCCCAGTATTTTTTATATTTTCCAAAACTGACTTTCGTGGAGTTTTAGGGCTTTTTGAGTTGTGCAGAATAGGTCTGCAATATTTTCTCCTTTTCTAGCTGAGAATTCCAGCTGCCGACATTCTCCCTCTTCATGTAAACTTTGCAAAATAAGAGAGAAAAAGCACAAGTATTGTGACAGAATGTGTAATAACAGCCCATAATGCAATAAATATCAATATAGAAGCATGATGCAAAATAGACGTATGAGGGTCCAGGGCGCGCCGTACCCCCTGGGGCACGCCCCTACCTTGTGGCCCCCTCGGGCATAGTCTCGCGTTGATTCTTCTTCCTGAAAATCACATATATTCCAAAAAAATCTCCATAAGTTTTTATCCCGTTTGGACTCCGAGTGATATGGATTTTCTGCGAAACAAAAAAAAACATGCAACAAACTGGAACTTGCATTGTGCACTGGATAAATATGTTAGTCCCAAAAATAGTACTCCCTCCATTTTTGTATATAAGGCCACTATCAAAATTACATTTTGCAGCTATATAAGGCCACTAACATTAATCGAGGCAAAATTGATGGGTTGTCATCATAGTATCAACCAAGAACATTAATATCCCTTGCATGCATGCGTGGTGAGAAGATTGGTTTGCATGTGCTGCATTAATCAACCAATGAGGAGTGAGATGGTTTACTTGTTGTGCATTGGAAAGAAAAATGCACATTAATTGACACGTCAAACAAAGAGAAAAGCTACCTTTCAACATTGCCTTAAACTGACATTAATGTTTACGTTGTACCTGTAATATGGGTTTGTGGCCTTGTATACAAAAATGGAGGGAGTATAAAAAGTTGCCAAAAGTATGTAAAAGTTGTAGAATATTGGCATGGAACAATCAAACATTATCGATACGACGGAGATGTATCAACATCCTCAAGCTTAATTCCTGCTCGTCCTCGAGTAGGTAAATGATAAAAAAGATAAATTTTGATGTGGAGTGCTACCTAGCATAAACTTGATCATGTAATCTAATCATGGCATGAATATTAAGACACGAGTGATTCAAAGCAATAGTCAATCATTTGACATAAAAGAAATGAATACTCGGGCATCCCAATAAACAATCAAGTCTTTCAAAATATCAATGCTAAAGAATGTTATCCCTACAAAATCATTTAGTCTTTTATGCTCCCTTTTCTTAACACAAGGCACCCCTCATGCCCATCCCGGTGTCAGCCAAGCAATTGTTTTCATACCTTACCTTTTCAAACCTTTTCAACTCTTCACGCAATACATGAGTGTGAGCCATGGACATATCACTATGGGTGGAATAGAAGGTGGTAGTAGACAAAAGTAGGGAGAACGTCTCACATCGACTAGGCAAATTATCGGACTATGGAGATGTCCATCAATTGATATCAATGTGAGTGAGTAGGGATTGCCATGTAACAGATGCACAAGAGCTATAAGTGTATGAAAGCTCAAAAGAAAACTAGTGGGTGTGCATCAACTTGCTTGCTCATGAAGACCTAGGGCATTTGAGGAAGCCCATCGTTAGAATATACAAGCCAAGTTCTATAATGAAAATTTCCCACTAGTATATGAAAGAGACAACATAGGAGACTCTTTATCATGAAGAACATGGTGCCATTATGAAGAAAAAGTGTGGAAAAGGATAGTAACATTGTCCCTTCTCTCTTTTTTTCTCATATTTATTTATTTATTTTGGGCTCTTTGGCCTCTTTTTTTGTGGGCTTCTTTGGCCTCTTTTGTATATTTGGGCTTCATTGGCCTCTTTTATTTTAATAACATCACATGGGGCAATGTTCTAATAATGATGATCATCACACTTTTATTTACTTACAACTCGATACTAGAACAAAAATATGACTCTATGTGAATGCCTCCGGCGGTGTGCCGAGATGTGCAATGATCTAGCATAGCAATGACATCAAAAAACGGACAAGCCATCAAAACATCATGCTAGTTGTCTTACGGTCATGCAAAGCAATATGACAATGATGGTGCGTGTCATAACAAACAGAACGATGGAGTTACATGGCAATATATCTTGGAATGGCTATAGAAATGCCATAATAGGTAGGTATGGTGGCTGTTTTGAGGAAGGGTGTAAGGTGGTTTGATGCACCGGCGAAAGTTGCACGGCACTAGAGTGGCTAGCAAGGTGGAAGGGTGAGATTGCGTATAATCCATGGACTCAACATTAGTCATAGAGAACTCACATACTTATTGCGAAAAATCTATTAGCCATCGAAGCAAAATACTACGACGCATGCTCCTAGGGGGAGGTTCGTAGGAGTTAACGATCGCGCGCCCCCGACCTTCACGCAAAGATAAACAATCAAATACAATGCGCGCCAATTTGGTTACGTAGTTAGGAGACCATACATGCATGCTTCGGGAATCAGAAATCTTAACAGCAATATTCTTACTAAACCACAATTATTCGCTGGTACCTCCCACATATTAGCATCTCTATATCGCAAAACTATTGCAAGGAATCAAACATATCATATTCAGCGATCTACAAGTTTTATGTAGGATTTTATGACTAACCATGTGAATGACCAATTCCTGTCAACTCTCTAAATAGATATAAGTGAAGCAAGAGAGTTTAGTTCTTTCTACAAAAGATATGCCCACGCTCTAACAAATATAAGTGAAGTAAAAGAGCATTCTTCAAATGTTTTTTTATGTGTAGAGAAACATGCAATCCAAACTTCAAATGATATAAATGAAGCACATGAAGCATTCTATAAAGCCATACTCAAAAGATATAAGTGAAGTGCACAGAGCATTCTATAAATCAACCAAGGACGATCTCATACCAGCATGCTGCATTATTAAAAGAAAAAGAAAAATCACATGACGCTACAAGATTTACGCATATCATGTGAACAAAACAAAAACCGAAACATACCAATAATTGTAGAATTAAGATGGGATGCCTTCCGGGGCATCCCCAAGCTTAGACGCTTGAGTCTCCTTGAATATTTACTTGGGGTGCCTTGGGAATCCCCAAGCTTGAGCTCTTGCCTCTCCTCATTCTTCTCATATCAATACCTCCTCGATCTTCGAAAACTTCATCCACACAAAACTTAACATAACTTTTTTATTAGAGGGGTTAGTACATATAACATCAAATCCCATTATGTACTGCTCTAACATTATTTTATAATTATAATCAAATATTAACCACTATATTCTATCACGATTCTATGGCCCCAAGTCAAAGGAGGCTCAACAAGGTTTCAAACATAAGCAAATAATGAAACTATAACATCAATCTGTGAAAACAGGACAGTCTATAGTAATCTGAACATTAACCATACTTATGTACCTCTAAAAATTCTGAACAAATAGGGCAAAATATAAAATTTGTATAGAACTACTGTCCAAGAAGTTTTAGAAGCATTTGACATTCCAGCAAAAAATGTAAAATCATGCACTACAGCCAAAGTTTCTGTTTTTGCACTGCACAAACCAAACAAGCAATCTAATCACCCTAAAGGAAAATCTTGGCACATTATTTTTAAAATACAATGGATTCGTACAAGGGGATACTTATTTTTGTGATAAACTTCCATGAAAAATTCTACATTGTTTCCATGAGCATGAACACAAGTGTTCAAGGTCGACCCTCACTTCTCTAATGCATAACTTTCCAATCGCTTCTGTTTGTGAAAAAGTTTTTAGGTTCCCCTCTTTATTTATTTTTTAAAAACTTTTTAATAGCACTCAATAGAAATAAATGACTCTCTAAAACTTCTGGGTTATCTCCCTGGCAGCACTTTTTTAAAGCCATTAAACTAGGCATATAGTGCTCAAGTAATGGATCCACCCGGATCCCAAGGTACGTATATCAAAGCCAATTTTAATTAACGATGATTTGTGATTTAGTAGTGATCACAAAGTAATATATATCATGCAACAACGAAGTCTAACTCTCTTCCTATGCATTGGCATGTCATAAAAGAACAATTCATGCACATCAAGTAAAGGCCAATACATAGTATAAGCAGTTTCTTGTAATTTTATCGTATTGGAAACATAGAGAGGTAGAGATGTAGTTTCTCTCTCATAATAATTGCAAGCAGGAGCAGCAAGCACATGCATATTATATTCATAAAAATCATCATGTGCAATAGTAGAACGCAACCCATCAATATAATCCTTAATAAGCGCAAACTTCTTCGACATAGTGTAGTTTGGAGAATTCAAAAAGATAATAGGACTATCATGTGTGGGTGCAATAGCAACAATTTCATTCTAAACATAAGGAACTATAGCAAGTTCATATCCATAAGAATAATTCATATTGTCATCATGGTATGCCACAAGCATATCAAGCTTCAAGTTCATCAAAAACATTCATCCTTCGGTAAGCACGATGGAAAATTAAACAATGTATGAGTTGAAGAGTTACTCTCATTAAAAGGTGGGCACGGGTAGCTAATCCGCTCTTCCTCTTTTTGTTCTTCGCTCTCCTCATCATCTTTTTCATCTAATAAGCTCATAGTGTCATCAATTTCTTCTTCCATAGTTTCCTGCAAAATATTAGTCTCTTCTTGGACAGCGGAGACTTTCTCAATAAATATTGGAATTATATTCATAATTCTCATAGCAATATTTCAATATAGCAAAATTTTCAGGCCTATAAACATCATCATCAAAAGCTTCATACTTTTCAGACAAAGATTCAATTTGATAAGCACCCCTAAAAGAAATGTATTCTTAGTAATCATATCTACCATTAGCATAAGAAGCTAAGGTTTCATTATCATTAAATTTGCATGAAAAGGGAAGGTGTAGAGCCTTCATCCTAGAGCAACAAGTATAATCATATCTCAAGCATAGTTGCGGAGCATACCAATGCAACATATAAATTTGATCCCATAATAGTTTCCCTTTTTGAGTCAAGTGATAATCCCTAAAGTATTCACGTTGATCCAACGTGTCTCCCATTACATAATTGAATGGGGTTTTCTCAGGATTATTAAATTAGTACATATATCTTTCACATAACGAGCATCAAGGGTTTTAGGAGGTTCCCAATCTCCATGAGTAGCAAGTACGCCTATTTTTTTGGTATTTCGTGTTCCATATCCATAACTAAAGAAAGAGAACAACTTAGAACAACAAATAAAATCTACTTAGTGATAAAGCCAACAAGAACACACGAGAATATTCACCCCACGCTATTGCTCCCCGGCAACAGCACCAGAAAAAGGTCTTGATAACCCACAAGTATAGAGGATCAATTGTAGCCTCTTTCGATAAGTAAGAGTATCGAACCCAACGAGGAGCTAAAGGTAAAACAAATATTCCCTCAAGTTCTATTGACCACCGATACAACTCTACGCACGCTTGACGTTTGCTTTACCTAGAATAGGTATGAAACTAGAAGTACTTTGTAGGTGTTGCGGGAAAGGTTTGCAAGAGTATAAAGAGCACGTAAATAAAAACTAGGGGCTGTTTAGGTAAAAAAGCAATAAAGTTAGTATAGTGAGTGTGGAAAAGTGGTGGTAGGAGTTGCGAAATTGTCCCTAAGCAATTGCCTACGTTACTAGATCGATAACAAGTTTTATGTGGGAGAGGCCACTGCTAGCATGTCATCCCGACTTGGAATTCTAAGCACTTATGTTTGGAACTATTAGCAAGCATCCGCAACTACTAACATTCATTAAGGTGAAACCCAACCATAGCATTAAGATATATTGGCCCCCCTTCAATCCCGTATGCATCAATTTCTATGCTAGGTTGAAGCTTCTGTCACTCTTGCCCTCCAATACATAGCCCTATCAACATACAACTAACCCTATGGTGTGATCCACGCGTGCGCTCATATGATGGGCATCAAAGGATAACGACATAACCACAAGCAAATTAAACCAATCATAGTAATTCACCGATTACGGATAGGAGAACGAAAATCTACCCAGACATCATAGGATGGCAATAATAATATGAAGCATAAATCACCATGTTCAAGTAGAGGGTACATCGGGTTGCGGGAGAGTGGACTGTTGTAGATAGATGGGGAAGGTGATGAAAATGTTGGTGAAGATGACGGAGGTGTTGGTGTAGATCGCCGTCACACGATGATGGCCCCGACGGCGTTCCGACACCACTGGGAGAGAGGGGGAGAGAGACCCCCCTCCTTCTTCTTCTTCTTCCTTGACCTCCCCCCTAGATGGGAGAAGGGTTTCCCCTCTGGTCCATGGCCTCGATGGCAGCGGAGGGGCGGGAGCCCCTCCGAGATTGGATATGTCTCTCTGTCTCTCTCTGTTTCTGCGCTTTTGATTCTGGTCTTTCACCATTTCTTAAATTCCCGGAGATCCGTAACTCCGATTGGGCTGAAATTTTAAGACGACTTTTATTCAGATATTGGATTTATTGCGGCGAAAGAAGGGCACCAACCGCCTTACGGGGTGGCCACAAGGGTCCAGGGCGCGCCCTACCCCGTGGGGCGTGCCCCCTACCTTGTGGCCCCCTCGGGCATCGTCTCGCGTTGATTCTTCTTCCCAAAAATCACATATATTCCAAAAGAAATCACCGTAAGTTTTTATCCCGTTTGGACTCCGTTTGTTATGGATATTATGAGAAACAAAAAAACGTGCAATAAACTGGAACTAGCACTGGGCACTAGATCACTATGTTAGTCCGAAAAATAGTATAAAAAGTTGCCAAAAGTATGTAAAAGTTGTAGAATATTGGCATGGAACAATAAAAAATTATAGATACGACGAAGACGTATCAACGGGTTGCCGTTAAGCTAACTGGTTCCGGTTTGGATCCGATAACCCGTTAACAGCCCCGACCAATGGGGCTTTTCCACGTGTAAAATTCTTATTCGCTAGAGGATCCACGTGTCTGCTGAACGTTGGGATAGATGTCGTCCACGCATTGTACGGGAGGTGCCTATGATACGTTGGCATGTGGCAAGGCCCAACAGTGGCCCATTTAGCTGAAAGAGGCCAGCTGAGTCAAAATTAGGAGGCCGGCCAATATAGGTCCTACTGGTGTCTGATCCATTTAAGCCCACGACCCTTACGAGATGTGCCAATTCGGCCCGTGAATGGCCTGTTAACTATTTGACACCATTGTATCCCATCGTCAGTTCGAGCCTATTAACAACCAGCTATATATTTGGGCTAAATATGTGGTTTCGGCCTGTTAACGGCCCATTCGAGGGATGGGCCAATTTTCAGGATGCACGTCTTTCGGCCTGTTAGTGACCCATTTAAGTGTTGGGCGAATTTCCAGCCCGGTGTGTCTTTCAGCCCATTAACGACCCATAAATGAGTTGGGTCATTTGCAGTCGGACCTGAGTTTTGGCCTCTTAACGGCCCATGCTCTTCATGACCAATAATATCAGCCCGGTTTCGCTTTCGGCCTACTAAAGGCCCACAACACAGTTGGGCCAAATATAGTCCGACCTGACTTTTGGCCTCTTAAAGGCCCATGCTCTTCATGGTCCAGTACGAGCGCGATGTCCCTTTCGGCCTGCTAAAGGCCCACAATACAGTTGGGCCATATATATAGCCCGTCCTTAGAATCAGCATGTTAACGACCCGTGAAATCAAATGGACCCACTTATTACACGCTTCGATGTCGGCCTGTTAACGACCCGTGAGGTAATAGTCCGAGCCTTAACTATTGGCTCGTTTCTAGCGGCATGGCCTCATTACGACCCATTAACATAATGGGCCCAGTAGAGTTCGAGCATGACTATAGGCCCAATAAGATATTGTCGATTCTGGCCCACCTATAATTTGAGCCCATTACGAGAATAATTATGGACAAGACAAAAACCGATCAGTCAAAGGCCTATGACAATTTTGGCACACGCGAGCCCATTAGGGAAGCCCATTAAGTTCAGTGGGCCACTTCCTTTATTTGGGCCCACGACTGTACTGCTAACTAATAATTTCACTGCTTTTGCCTTCCTAAAGACCAGTTAGCTCGAATGCGAGGTGTGCTAAGCAACCGTACGACATACAAGGAAAAACGTTGCACAACTAGCATATAATACAGGAAATTACATCCACTAGGCAATCAAAGATTGATGCCAGTGCAAATAAATGAATAGAACTTAACGATCTACAACCTCACAATCTGCAACCTCAGCACGAATGACGCCCATAAGCATGTGAGCAAGTTATTTCTTCTTTGCTACACTGTCTCTGAAAACATTGATCAGTTCTTGTTGTGCAAGAATGTGCACCTCTGATTCCTCCATGATTTCCATGATTGCTTCGGCCAATAATTCGTTCATAAACATACATTTTTCCGTTGGATTTGAGATAGAGGAAACTCAACAGATTCATATGGGGATTTTGGCAGGCTTGTATTATTGATAGTGGAGAGTGTCTCAACCACCGCATCATAACATAAATTAGGAGGGGAAACGAACATATTAATTGATAGTTATTACCATATTACCGGGCCAAGATTTATTGGAAAGAAACAATGGGGTTTCCTTATTGTTTTCAGAGTTTGCCTTCTTATCTTCAACAGCCTGCACCAAGTTAGCCAGGTTAGATAATAGAAAAGCAAGACTGACACAATGAACGTTTGGACAACCAGACCACACCAGCATACACCAAATTAACATAATATGGCACATCTATCATCAGCCAGGTAAGGTAATAGGAAAGCAACATTGACACAATGAATGATTGGGCAACCAGAACAACACTACAATTTAGTAATGTGCATGATATGTGATAGTACACTCATGCAACTCCGTATGCAAAACTACCAGGCAGTTTTACTTACACAAATCAACATTATCGCCTTTAATTATACATTTTGCTACAAATAAATTTAGATCAGATAAAGGTTGGGTTAACACCGATTAACAAAATACATGTTGATGTAAAAATTTAGTGATATACAACGGGTACTTACATCATCACTGGAGCACAGAGAATTCCCGCAAGATACTTTCCTCAAACACGATCCCACTTTAGAAAGTCTTCTATCCTTTAAGATTATTTCCTAAAAGAGAGACGAGTAAGAAAAATGTAGAAAATATGAGTTGAATGCTATAAAATTCATGATGTGAGGATACGCACACGCTTTTTAGAGTGGAGTTGACATATTTTTGCTGGACTGGAGCAGACTAGTTTTTTGGCCACTTGAATCTGCTTATTATCAGTAGGAATTGGGTTTCTCTGTGCTGGAGAAGTATATATGAACACTGGAGTTGGTTTACTATCTCCCGGCGTTTCAATCTTTTGCAAAGACCTTTGTAACCCTTTAGATTCTAACATAGTCGTCTTCCCCTTGCATGCCTTATATAGAAGAATGATGCTTCAATTATAAAACATGCTACGACAGAGAGATGGAATAGGTACTGAAGAATAGAAAGGCATGACATATTGGCATGTATTCCCTCCATCTGGAAATAAATGGATGTGTCTAGGCGTATTTCAGTTCTGGATACATCAATTTGTATCCATTTCTGCGACATGTAATCGAGACGGAGGGAGTATGATGTAAGATTTAGGGATACGATAGGACAACAGAGTAAAAAGCACTAGTTGAATGCAAAACTGTGTGATAGCAGAATACATACAGAAAAACACTAAGGCAACATATGCTTGTATGATTGGGAACCTAAGATGGCATTGCAACAGACCACTAGAACATCACTTCAATGTAAAAAAACATGGTATGGTAGACATATGAAGTACATACTGATGAATAACAATGCATAAGATATTTAGAAGCATGATGTCCAAACTAAGCAGATGGCATTGCAACAGAGTAGAATGACAGTACTTGAATTTGAAAACATGTTATCATGAATGGAATAGGTATTGCAAAACATGAAGGCATGACATATTTAGACTAGCCACAGTGGGAGTAACTTCAGCAGTAATATCGAGTCCAACTCAACAAATTTGCTTATGTGGCAGTGAGTTAATGAGGAGAGAGGTAGTTTGAGTAACCTAGCTAGTTACTGTAACATCACATGTCCCAATGCAATATGAGTCTATAACCTAATAAATGAAGCGTTGCATGACACCACACTTATGTTATTACCCACTATGAAGGTAGTAACATAGTCTAGGGATATGTGTATGTTACTCTCCATCATGGCTAGTCTTACATGCATGAACAGCAGGCTAAGCACATGGCATTGCAACAGAGTAGATGCACTCCAGGACATTATATGAATGTTGTACCCATATCACGGGCCAAGTTAGAGTGTGACGCCCAGATAATAAGCTACATTAACCCTTGCTAATGATGCCATGTAATCATTTTCACTGTTACTAAACCCCCCTTGGATTCAGTCCGGTTCAAATTCAAATTAAAGTCAAAATTCAAAATTCTGAAACGTCCAAACTAAAATGTTCCGAGTGTGGCAAATAATTCATAAGTAATTATGGTGGTGAACTAACATTTTTACAAAGTAGTTTAATGCCCTATAATAATTAAAACATTGGCCAAATCAATACTTAAATGCCTTTAAAAATTATAAAATTTTGCATTGTATTTTAATTGAGTGCCAAACCATTTTATGGCAGTGCCTAAATTTTGCATTATAAATTGTGGGCCAAGTCTCTTATTTTACAAAACCCCTTTTGTTGTTTGAAATTAAATACTAAACAAAAAAGGGCAAAATGAAAGGAAACCCTCCCCACTTCCCCTGGGCCTTGGCCCACTAGAACCACCAGCCGACCCAACCCCACCCCTCGGTCGTCTTCCTCGTACTGTAGACGACCGAGGGCGTGCTCCTGCCCGACCACTTCGCCGGCGAGAGGATAAGCCCCGACGCCTCGGGCTCCTCCCCTCCACCTCACCCACTCCCCCCATCTCACCTGCCCTCCTCCTCTGCCCCACTCGTCCCAATCCCCATCTCACCTCTCTCACCCTAGATTCAGCCGCGCCCGACGCGGTCGTCGCCGAGTCACCGTCGTGCACATGGCCACCGACCCTCCCCCGCCACACCGACGAGCCCTGGAGGACAGCCGTCGTCTACCTCACTCTTTGCGCCACTGGATTGGAGGCGAGAGCCCCCATCTCCGTCGCCCACATCGTCTTCGTCTCAGGTCGTCTCCGTCGGCCGTCTTCAATCCGCTCCACCCCGAGCCTCTCCAGCATCCCCGAGCTCACTTTTGCATGACTACAGGGCCCAGTGAGCTTCTTCTCCGCTTCCCCCTTGCCCTGTTCTTGATTTGCCGCCGTACTTGTTGTTTTCGTGCATGCCATGGCTGCCCGAGCTTCGTGGAGACAACCACGCTCGTGGGCGCCCAGACACACAAGCCCATGCCGCTGCCCGTCCATGTCCTCGTGCGCGCATGCTCTGCATCGCCCCTGGCCGCGACCAGTGTGTGGGCCGCCGTGGCCGGCCCCTGCTCTGATGCTACCCGCTCGTGTCCGCCGACATGCGGCTCCGCTGCCGTCGCCGTTGCATTTGCCTCCGCCTCGCCACGCCGGCACCCCGCGCCGCTGCACGCACGCTTACAGCTCGTGCCGCATCCGCCCAGGCGAGGCCGCGCCCTCCTGGCCCCTCCGCGGCCGCGCCTCGCCGTCAGCTTCCGCCGGTGTCCGCGGCCTAATGCCGCCCGCCTCCCGCAAGCCCTCTCGTGCGCCCCAACGGCGCCGCCTTCTCTTGCTTCTCCTCCTGCGCCGGCCACCGCTCTTCTGGCCACGCCCCTCGCCCCGCCGCTGTGCTTGCTCCGGCCGGCTGTGGCCGCCGGCCGTGCCGCGCCGACGCCCCCGCTGGCCTCGTCGAGGCCACAACCTCGCCCGGGCATCGCGCCCCTCGGGCGGGCGCTCCCGCCCGTTAACCCGCAACCGCCCCACTGGCCTTTGGGCCACTGCCAGCGGGCCCCCAGTCGCTGGTTAAAAAAAGTTTTTAAAAAATACTATAAAAATAAAAAATGTTAATTAATTAAATAATAATTAACTTATTTAAATCTGATAATTAGCTATTAAATTAATCTAATTAACCTAATTAAACTAGATTAGTTAATTAAAATTGTTTCATTAACCAGTCTATGACATGCGGGACCCGCTGGTCAGTTTTGACGAGTCAACACCCCGTTGACTGCTGACATCACTCTGACCTCATGCTGACGTCATTGTCTTTTTTCTGTCAAATTTAATAATTAACAATTATTTTAGAATATTGCTAAAACTTTAGAAAATCATATAAAATAATCCGTAGCTCGGATGAAAACGTTTTATACATGAGAATTGCTCAGAATGACGAGACGAATCCGAATACGCCCTCCGTTCGTCTGCCACATGCCCCCATCATAGAGAACATGCAACCGCCCCCCTCCGTTTCATCTGTCCAAAAATGCCTAACTCCGGGAGAACATTCCCAGATGTTATCCCCCTTCACCGGTATGGTGTAGTACCGCTTTAGGTCACACCTAGCATCGCCTTTTTTTTCATGTTTTACATCCGTGCTGCACCTGTGTGCTTTATATTTACTGTTCCTTCCCCCCTATTCTCTCCGGTAGACTCCGAGACCGCGTTGCTACCGGGTACGGCTATGCCTTTGATGACCATACCTTTTCAGCGGAGCTTCTAGGCAAGCCCCCCCTTTTGATCATCCCGATATGGCCCATTCTATTATCTCTCATGCTTGCATTAGATTTTGCTACTGTTATTGTTTGCTCCTATTCTGATGCATAGCCTACTTTTTACCTGCTATTGTTACCTACCTGCTTATCCTAAACTGCTTAGTATATGTTGGATAGTGACCCGTCAGTGACTAGTACTTCTCGAGCTTGCGTTGTATTCCCTCGAAGAGGAAAGGGTGATGCAGCACAGTAGCGTAAGTATTTCCCTCAGTTTTTGAGAACCAAGGTATCAATCCAGTAGGAGACCATGCGCGAGTCCCTCGCACCAGCACAAACAAATAAGAACTTCGCAACCAATGCGATAAGGGGTTGTCAATCCCTTTACGGTTACTTAAAAAAGTGAGATCTGATAGAGATGATAGTTTGATATTTTTGGTATTTTTGATTATAAGAACATAAAGTAAAAGCGGGAAAGTAAAGTAGATTGTAGATTGATATGTTGAGAATAGACCCGGGGGCCATAGTGTTCTCTAATGGCTTCTATCATGATAGCGATATTCTACGGCGGGTAAACAAATTACTGTCGAGCAATTGATAGAAAAGAGAATAATTATGAGACTATCTAGGCATGATCATTATATATAGGCATCACGTCCGAGACAAGTAGACCGAAACGATTCTGCATCTACTACTATTACTCCACACATCGACCGCTATCCAGCATGCATCTAGTGTATTGAGTTCATAAGAATAGAGTAACGCCTTAAGCAAGATGACATGATGTAGAGGGATAAGCTCAAACTTAGTGATATAAACCCCATCTTTTTATCCTCGATGGCAACAATACAATACGTGCCTTGCTGCCCCTACTATCACTGGGAAAGGAGACCGCAAGATTGAACCCAAAGCCAAGCACTTCTCCCATTGCAAGAACTATAGATCTAGTAGGCCAAACCAACCAATAATTCGAAGAGACTTGCAAGGATATTATAATCATACATAAAGATTTCAGAGAAGAACCAAATATTTCTCATAGATAATCTTGATCATAAACCCACAATTCATCGGATCTCGACAAACACACCGCAAAAAGAGATTACATCGAATAGATCTCCTCGAAGACCGAGCAGAACTTTGTATTGAGATCCAAAGAGAGAGAAGAAGCCATCTAGGTACTAGCTATGGACCCGAAGGTCCGTGGTAAACTACTCACAACTCATGGTGAGGCGATGATGATGATGTAGAAGCTCTCCGTGGTAGATCCCCCATCCGACAGAGCTCCGGAAAAGGCCCCAAGATGGGATCTCACGGGAACAGAAGGTTACGGCGGTGGAACTAGGATTTTCTCTCCTCTTCTGATGTTTTCGGGGTACATAGGTAGTGGAACAGAAGGAGGGCACCGGGGGCCAATCGTGGGGCCCATGAGGCAGGGGGCGCGCCCTATAGGGGGGGGGGCGCCCCCACCCTCATGGGCACCACGTGTGCCCTACTCCGTGGTTCTCAAGTCTCCCGTGCGTGATTTTCTGCAAAAATATCTCTCCCGAAGGTTTCATTCTGTTTGGACTCCGTTTGATAATCCTTTTATGTAAAACTTTGAAACAGGCAAAAAACAGCAATCTGGACTGGGCCTTTGGGTTAGTAGGTTAGTCCCAAAAATAATATAAAAGTGTATGACAAAGCCCATTAAACATGCAAAACATCATAAATAATAGCATGGAACAATCAAAAATTATAGATACGTTGGAGACGTATCAAGCATCCCCAAGCTTAATTCATGCTCGTCCTCGAGTCGCTAAATGATAAAAACAGAATTTTTGATGTGGAATGCTAACCAACATAGTTTTTCAATGTAATTCTCTTAATTGTGGCATGAATGTTCAGATCTGAAAGATTCAAGACAAAAGTCTATATTGACATAAGAAATAATAATACTTTAAGCATACTAACAAAGCAATCATGTCTTCTCAAAATACTATGGCTAAAGAAAGTTATCCCTACAACCCCGATTTCAGCCAAGCACTTGTTTTCATACTCTATTCTTTCACGCAATACATGAGAGTGAGCCATGGACATATCACTATGGGTGGAATAGAGAGGTGGTTGTGGAGAATACAAAAAGGAGGGAGATAGTCGCACATCGACTAGGAGTATCAACGGGCTATGGAAATGCCCATCAATATATATCAATGTGAGTGAGTAGGGATTGCCATGCAACGGATGCACTAGAGCTAAAAATGTATGAAAGCTCAACAAAAGAAACTAGTGGGTGTGCATCTAACTTGCTTGTTCATGAAGACCTAGGGCATTTGAGGAAGTCCATCATTGGAATATACAAGCCAAGTTCTATAATGAAAATTCCCACTAGTATATGTAAGTGACTAAACATGAGACTCTCTATCATGAAGAACATGGTGCTACTTTGAAGCACAAGTGTGGAAAAAGATAGTAGCAATTGTCCCTTTTTCTTTTCTTTTTTTTCTTCTTATTTTTTCTTCTTCTTTTTTGGGCCTTTTTTCGGCCTTTCTCTTTTTTTGGAGGGGCTTTATTGATTTAGCCTTTCCTCACATGGGACAGTGCTCTAATAATGATGATCATCACACTTTCATTGAATTACAACTCGATATTACAACTCAATACTAGAACAAGGTATGACTCTATATGAATGCCACCGGCGGTGTACCGGGATGTGCAATGAATCAAGAGTGACATGTATGAAAAAATATGCATGGTGGCTTTGCCACAAATACGATGTCAACTACATGATTATGCATGGCAATATGACAATATGAAGCGTGTCATATGAACGGAATGGTGGATAGTTGCATGGCAATATTTCTTGGAATGGCTATGGAAATGCCATGATAGGTAGGTATGGTGGCTGTTTTGAGGAATATATATGGTGGCTGTTTTGAGGAAGGATATATAGTGGGTGTATGGTACCGGCGAGAGTTGCGCGATACAAGAGAGGCTAGCAATGGTGGAAGGGTGAGAGTGCGTATAATCCATGGACCTAACATTAGTCATAAAGAACTCATATACTTATTGCAAAAATCTACGAGTCATCAAAACAAAGCAATCAACGCATGCTCCTAGGGGGGAGGTTGGTAGGAGTTAACCATCGCGCGCCATCGAGCTTGCGTTGTATTCCCTCGAAGAGGAAAGGGAGATGTAGCACAGTAGAGTAAGTATTTACCTCAGTTTTTGAGAACCACGGTATCAATCCAGTAGGAGACCACGCGGGAGTCCCTCTCACCTGCACAAACAAATAAGAACTTCGAAGCCAACGCGATAAGGGGTTGTCAATCCCTTTACGATCACTTACGAAAGTGAGATCTGATAGAGATGATAGTTCGATATATTTGGTATTTCTGATTATAAGAATAGAAAGTAAAAACGGAAAAGTAAAGTAGATTGTACATTGATATGTTGAGAATAGACCCGGGGGGCATAGTGTTCTCTAGTGGCTTCTCTCATAATAGCGATATTCTACGGCGGGTAAACAAATTACTGTCGAGCAATTGATAGAAAAGCGAATAATTATGAGACTATCTAGGCATGATCATTATATATAGGCATCACGTCCAAGACAAGTAGACCGAAACAATTCTGCATCTACTACTATTACTCCACACATCGACCGCTATCCAGCATGCATCCAGTGTATTGAGTTCATAACAATAGAGTAACGCCTTAAGCAAGATGACATGATGTAGAGGGATAAACTCAAACTTAGTGATATAAACCCCATCTTTTTATCCTCGATGGCAACAATACAATACGTGCCTTTCTGCCCCTACTGTCACTGGGAAAGGACACCGCGAGATGGAACCCAAAGCCAAGCACTTCTCCCATTGCAAGAACTATAGATCTAATAGGCCAAACGAAACCAATAATTTGAAGAGACTTGCAAGGATATTATAATCATACATAAAGAGTTCAGAGAAGAACCAAATATTTCTCATAGATAATCTTAATCATAAACCCACAATTCATCGGATCTCGACAAACACACCGCAAAAAGAGATTACATCGAATAGATCTCCTCGAAGACCGAGGAGAACTTTGTATTGAGATCCAACGAGAGAGAAGAAGCCATCTAGATACTAGCTATGGACCCGAAGGTCTGTGGTAAACTACTCACAACTCATGGTGAGGCGATGATGATGATGTAGAAACTCTTCGTGGTAGATCCCCCCTTCGGCGGAGCTCCGGAACAGGCCCCAAGATGGTATCTCACGAGAACAGAAGGTTACAGCGGTGGAACTAGGGTTTTCTCTCCTCTTCTGGTGGTTTCGGGGTACGTAGGTATATATAGGAGGAAGGAGGGCACCGGGGGCCAAACGTGGGGCCCACGAGGCAGGGGCGTGCCCTATAGGGGGGGGGGGGGCGCCCCCACCCTCGTGGGCGCCACGTGTGCCTACTCCGTGGTTCTCAAGTCTCCTATGCGTGATTTTCTCCAAAAATATCTCTCCTGAAGGTTTCATTCCGTTTGGACTCTGTTTGATATTCCTTTTCTGTAAAACCCTAAAACAGGCAAAAAAACAGCAATTTGGATTGGGCCTTTGGGGTAGTAGGTTAGTCCCAAAAATAATATAAAAGTGTATGACAAAGCCCATTAAACATCCAAAACATCATAAATAATAGCATGGAACAATAAAAAATTATAGATACATTGGAGACGTATCGGTGACCCCCACCTTGTCCTTGTTGCCCCTGCTTCATCATCGATGACTCGATCAACGGGATCGACTACCAGAGCCCGACACCTCACATCACATCACGTCCCTTTTGTTGCTCAACTCTGCAGAGCTATTATCGAGTGCCGAGGGTGATACCTTGTAACGCACTCCTGATGATGACTCTGTAGTGTAGCTATTCATTCGTGGTCATCGAGGGTGGTTCTTCTTTCACCATTCACGATACAACTCTGTCATGCAACACCTCAAGCGTGAACCTCGAGGGTGATTCCTCCTATGTTCACCTTGATGATTACATCGAGTGGAATCCACCGAGGGTGATTCCTCAGGGTTTCCCCCTTGGTGTTTGGACACACAGTTACCTTGTCTTTACTTGAGACCATTGTTGAAGTCGGGTCGGCCTTGAGAGGTACCCGCGAGTTGATGTGAAAGTCGGGCGGGCCCATGGAGCACCCGCGAGTTAATTACGAGGCATGGTCGGGCAGGCGGGCCGCCACGGAGTGGGCTGGGCTAGCCCTTGTCGTATTTCCTAGAGACGGGTCGACGGGGTCACATTATCATGAGTCTCTACTCGTCTTCGCGAGCCCCTAATACACCATTGGTTTGGGTATTTGTTCTGAATCGTCCTCTGGCCTTTACGCACTAACCGCCACGCGAGAATAGTTATGGGCCTCGGCGTCGTGGTATGAGCCGAAGCATTGTGAGACGTCCAGTTCAGCATTGTGGCACGGCTGGCCGGCACCTTCCTGTAGTGTTGGAGCCTGGACCCACCGTGCTCGCAACGACCCGGAGTGCAACGGGCGATGGCCCATGACCCCGAAGTGCTTAGGATGTAGACCGACGGGGACCTCTCTGCTGAGCCTAGGTAGGGCTGCGACATGTTGATCTTCCGAGGTCGGGCGTTGACCTAGAAAAGTGTGTCCGGCCAAAGATGATCGAGCGTGAGGGTAACGTGGTGCACCCCTGCAGGGAAGTTATCTATTCGAATAGCCGTGTCCACAGTAATGGACGTTCAGTCTTATATCCTGATCTATTACATCTACGAATGGATACTTAAGATATGTGTTGGTTATTGTTACAACATGCTTAATTAAAATGCTATTCTACACTCCCTTCCTCTGCTACAAGATGGTGGTTTCCAGAAGATGCTAGTCTTCGATAGGCTAGGCCTTTCCCTCTATTCTGGCATTCTGCAGTTCAGTCCACATATGCAACTCATTTCTTTGATACTGATGCATACTTAGTATAGATCTGATGCTTGCGAGTACTTTGGATGAGTACTCACGGTTGCTTTGCTCCCCCTTTTCCCCTTTCTTTCTTCTTTCTGGTTGTTGAAACCAGATGGCGGATTCCAGGAGCTAGACGCCACTACCGACGTCTATGACTACCCCGACAGTGCTTACTTCTACGTGGAGGCAGCTGACGGCTAGGAGTAGTTAGGAGGTCCCAGGCAGGGGGCCTTGCCTCTTAGATCGTTGATGTTTGTGCTAGCCTTCTTAAGGCAAATCTTGTTTAACTTATGTCTGTACTCAGATATTGTTGCTTCCGCTAACTCTATTGCTTTCGAGCTTCTGTATTCAAGCCCTCGAGGCCCCTGGCTTGTAATATGAAGCTTGTATTATTTTATTTGTGTCTAGAGTTGTGTTGTGATATCTTCCCGTGAGTCTCTGATCTTGGTCGTACACATTTGCGTGCATGATTATTGTACGGTTGAATCGGGGGCCTCACAAGTTGGTATCAGAGCCGACTGCCTGTAGGAACCCCCTTTCCAACTCCCTGGCCGAAGTTGAGTCTAGTCATTGAAAAACTGATTTACTAACATGGCTGTGTGGCTTACGGGCCCACATCGCCATTTGGGTGGTATTAGGATCTTTTACTACTCGTCTATACTCTGGGACTCTGATCTCTCTTCTATTCGGGCTAAATGATTTTGTTAACTCTAACTCTAGGTTCTCGTAAATACTTTCTCCCTTAGAACCCCTCAATCCAGATGATTGATTGGTGCATCAGAAGATTCTAAAGATACTCTCCGATGTTTTCCCGAGACCCTTGTCCCCTTCGTCGTTGCGATCCCTACCACCGATAAATCCTTATGATACAACCAACTGCCCGATAAAGAAGTCTTGAGTGTTGAAGCTGATGCCATTGAAGATATAGAAGACCAATGTCTTCATTGTCCCTTCAAGTTTGGCTGATGAAGAGTGTCCTTTGACAGGCCATAGAGTTCGCCTGATGATATGATATATAGTGCGTGGCAAATACTCAAGGTCTTCAACAAAGAACTCCTTTGGGTACTCAGCATCGCGTGGCAAGGGCTTCATCATGCTCAACATTTGGCTCATGTTGGGCTTTGGCTTCTGAAAGATACTCTCCAAAGCAACGTGGTGACGTTGACAACCAGGTTCATATAGTTCTCCTGGAGTAGGCAGGCCAGTTAGCTCAATGATGTCAAAGGCTTTGGCTTCATGATGGACATTTCCTGTCATCCACTCAAAGACCCATGTCTTTGGATCCCTGTTGTAGCCGCGAATGTGGAGGGTTGCATAGAATTGCAGAAGCAGCTCTTCATTCCAATGCTCTTTATCAGTCACGAAGTTCAGTAATCCAGCATCACGGAAGCAATCAAGGGCTTCTTCAAGGCAAGGAAACCCAGTAATGGCTTCAGTGTCAAGACGCATATGTGGGAAGATGCGCCCTTAATCATAGAGAACATGTGAATAATAGCTGCGCTGTTGATAGCTACAGAACCTATCTGATGAAATCCTTGGTCTGGAATAGGGGTTCTTGGCGCTATCAAAGAAGGTGTTGTGCGCAATGAATCCATTAGCATTGAAGGACCCTGGCGAAGTGGCAGTACCTGGAAACCTGGGCAGTCTTGGCTTTGGATTCTGAACCTGAGGCATGTGCTCGACGTGGTAATCAAATTGAGGACCAGCAGCAGGCGGAGGAACCAGAAGAGGCCATTTGACAGTGATGAGATGGTCATCGTTGTTGTATGCTTGCTCGATAGTATGTGGCCTTGGAGGCGGAACGAGAGCAGTGGCATTGACTTCAGGCTGCTGATTTGCGTCAGGTGCAACATTGGCTTCAGGTGCTATCACTTTAGGCACCACATTGAATTCAGGCGCCATATTAGCTTCAGCCATGACAACGTCATTGGCTTCAGTGGTGGTGTTGGTGGCCGCCTCAGAATGTGTAGCCTCCACTTCAGGAGCTGGAGGGTCGGACACGTTCTCCTCGAGAACAACTTGGTTGGCAGGGGGTGTGGCAACACGTGCTTCTTCTTTTCTTGTTTCTTCTTCATCGGCTGATGCAGCCGGAATATCTTCAGCCGCTTTGGCTTCAGACTCAAGGATGTTCACAGTAGGAGAGGCTTCAGGAAACACTTGGCATGAAACAGATTGGCGCTCCTCTCCTTCTGGAACATTTGACAGATTGACTTGTGGCCTCGGTCCTTTACGAAGCCTGCGAAATGATAGCGACGCTTGTGGAGATGGAGTTGGTTGGGCCTCAAAGTCTTCATCGTCAACCACTGGAGTGGTGACCTGTGTTGGGGGAGTAACTGGTGTGTCTTTATCACGTGGGGATTCTTGTGGGTGATCAGCCCATGAGTCATCCTGAGCAATTGGCATCAATGGACGACCAACGCTGATGAGTTTGCTATTCATGAGAACAGGCGATGATACCACATTATGCTAGATCTGAGGAAGGACTTCATCATCTTCAACATTGTCGTGGTGACCAATGTCTTCAGCTGCGGTGGGGTCAACAGCTAGAATATCTTCAGGAGCCTCTGTGGTAGCACGCTCATGGACAATCATGCGACGTTCTTGTTTTGCAGATGCGGGACAAGCAACAGAAATTGGCTCGACGACAAGGGGCTCTGTGGGAGCAGCCCGGACTTTCTTGATCTTGCGTTTCTTGGTGGGTGGAGCATCATCAGTGGTGTTCTTTGTTTTGTGCTTGCGGGCTTCAGCTATAGTGACCTTTGTCTTCTTGAGTTCTGAAGCAACTGTGGGGACCTTAGGCTTCGAGCTTGTCATGCTGGCAGGGAAGACAATGCGAGGTTCTTCCTGCCTTGATGCTTCAGCTGGGGCCACAGTTGGCTTCTTCTTCTTGGCAGTCATCCTGGGGTCGATGCCAGGACTCCCAAGGGCCTTGCGCTTCTCAGCTTCATTGTACGCTTGAACACACTTGGTAGCCAAAGCCTTTATGCGCTCACGAGAACCTTTAGCTTCTTCACGCTTCTTATGAAAGGCTTCCTCGAGCTCATGCATCATGACTTTGAAATTCTGGACATCTTTGATGCGGAGCTTGGCCATATGCTTCTTGAACTGAGCCTTTTCAAAATCAATCGTGTGCTTCGGCTCAACAATTTTCTGAGCAAGAGCTAGCTCAGAAGCAATGGCGCCGTTGAATGAGATGCTCAGGCCAATTGGAAGTTGCAGATCATCAAAGCTGAGATTGGGGGTGTCAAACCACTCATCAATGAAGTTGTTGATGACTGCCACGTCAAAGAGAGGCAAGTCATTGAAGATTTCTACATCTTGCTTGCTCTTTATCAGTTGCTCAAGAGCGTCATCAGCAAGATCTTCATCACTTGACAGATCAATGGAGTCATTCTCATTCCTCAGAACAGCAGCAGGAGTCAGAGCAGAACTGGGGGTGTGCATGGGCTTCTTCTTTAGCTTCTTGGGCTTGGAGATGCGAGAGTGATCTTCAGACTGCACACTTGGTGCAGGTGGAACAGTGGCCAAAGGCTTCACTCTCGAAGCTGTTGGTGGAGTGGAAGGCTTCGAAGCCTTGGGTTTCTTCTTCTTCTTCAGCTTTGGAGGTGCAGGCGCTTCATCAGAGTCAGCGTCGTCTGCAGGTTGATCCACATCCGCCCCTTGAACCCTTATATGAGAGATGAGACCTTCTAAGTTGTAGAAGGGCCCAACAAGATTTCGTTCACCTTCGCGTGTGCCATCGGCACGAGGCGCAGAGGGGCGAGGGTTGAAGTTTAATCCCCAAGTTTTCTTGTTCTCCTTGGCCGAGTTCTTGGCATACTGGAGGTTGCGCTTGAACAGATTGCCGTCTCGACACCATAGCAATGACGATGGGTCGGCATCAGCTGGTTGTGGCCCTCGGACCATGCAAGGATAGAAGCCTTGCGCAATGGCTTCAGCTTTGGACCTGGGTGGAAGATTTTTGTAAAAAATGTCTCCCCATGGTCGCTTGATGGCATTCTTCTCAGCATACTCCTGGGTCACAAACGTGTACTTGAACCACTGTTCTGCCCAATATATTTGAATCCATTGGATTCGAGTTTTTCTCTGATTATAGTCCTCCTCTGGATCAGTCTTGTACATCTCATAGAGGTCAGGAGGCAAATCTCTAGAGGTGTTTCCACGGTGCTATCTGCCACCCTTCCTAACAGATTTCTCAGTTGTAATGAGATTCAAACTAAAAGGCTTCAACACTGTCAAAGGCTTCCGTCTGCTGGTCAGACAGGAACTGGCTTCGGAAGAGTTAATGTGACGCTGCAAGAATTCTACAAATGAATGCAGACTATGAGAACCAAGGGATTCTCCCACGGACATGTACCTGTGACGGCATTAGAGATGCGAGGGAAGGGGAAGAGGTCATATGCATTCTCAGAAGATTTTGAAGATAAATCAGTTTAGAAGACATTGACCTCATAGCGCGAGGACATTCACTTATATGTTGAGAGTTGGTTCTAGATTTGTACGAATCCAAGAATAGGTACAAGTGAGGAATCTAACTACGTGTGAAGCATAAGTGAATATACTAGGCAAAGTATGAGATGCAGAAGGGGTAGATCCAAATATGTGGAGGCAGAAACTTCTTTTGGTAGAAAGGATGAATCTATCAGATCAAAAAGACGGTAAAAAGAGGGTTTTAATTAACCACACGATGAACTGCTAGACGGAGACGAAGTGGAGGCCGAGCAGTTCGATCTTCCGTGCCCTAACTTGGCGACGGAGGACACCTACGGCGGCGGCGGAGAAGACGATGTCCGCGACCGGCGTGAAGACGGTGTCGACGAGGTCGCGGCAGCTAAGCGCTTCGTCGCCGGCGTCGTCGAGAGCTAGCGGTGGTGCTAGAGTTTGTCGAGGTGGAGAGGTGGTAGAAGAGTATTGACCGTGATGGGACGGGCATTTATAAGGAGGGGAGACAGCACAACGCAATTACGCAGGTGCCCCTGGCGGTTCTCATCTGAGGGACACGTGGCGGACATGTAACAGATAGGGAGTTGTTCCATGTTCCCACGCACGCCTGGACTGTCGGGGTGGTCGTTCCGGCTTCTCCAGGTTTCAGGCAATAAGGATTGAGCATTAATAACAGATTTAATGTTTGTCACTGTATCTTCTGCTGACAAGGACGCAGAGAAGACATTCGACGGTTCCAACAGAATGCATATGATTTGGATAGATAGAGTTTGAGGTAGAAAGCATAGAGAGGTTAGGGTCCGATCACATTCACTTAGTTCAAAAGATTCAAATAAGAAGACATAGCTATAAGTGAATGCTGTAGAGGACAGAACACAAGTCTATATATGTATATATCTGAGTAAGATTAATTTGACATAGAGAAGACATATATGAAGATAAATCAAATGCGAAGATTTTGCAAATGTAATGCCAAGAGAAACACTTCAAGGAAAGATTTGGTGGTGGCGTTACCCACCGTATAGGAAGTATTAGACCCAGACACGGCGCACAATTATCGTGGCACTCCGAAGTCAAATTCCACGATAATGTATTCACACTCAGAATGTAAGTCTTCATTGATTGAAGATATACTTTACTTCGTGTGTTGCACATCTAAGTCATCAACATGCATAGGTGTTAGGATGTGTGCCTGATTATAGGACATTCGAGGATTCCAAGATATTTAGCTCACACCGCAACTTGCAAAACCTTTTATCATCCAAGGGCTTTGTGAAGATATCTGCCAGCCTCTCTTCAGTGTTGACGTGAATGATATCAATATATTCCTTCATGACATGATCTCTGAGAAAGTGATGACGAATTTCAATGTGGTTTGTCTTCGAGTGCTGAACTGGGTTGTTGGCAATCTTGATGGCGCTTTCATTGTCGCAATAGGGTGGCACATGCTTTAGATGGACACCCTAGTCCTTGAGAGTTTGCTTCATCCAGAGAAGCTGAGCGCAGCAAGATCCTGCAGCAATGTATTCAGATTCAGCGGTGGAGAGTGATACACAGTTCTGCTTCTTTGAAGAACAACAGACAAGTGATTGTCCCAGAAAGTGACATGTGCCTGATGTAGACTTGCGATCAACTTTGTCACCAGCATAATCAGCATCTGAGAATCCAACTAGATCAAACTCTGAGCCCTTTGGATACCATAATCCTAGTCTTGGGGTGTAAGCCAAATATCGAAGAATTCGCTTCACAGCTAAGTGACGCGATTCCTTTGGTGCCGCCTGGAATCGAGCACACATGCAAACACTAAGCATAATATCTAGCCTAGATGCACATAAATAAAGTAAAGAACCAATCATGGAGCGGTATACCTTTTGATCATAATCTTTACCATTGGCGTCGGGACTCAGATGACTTTTAGTTGGCATAGGCGTCGTGTATCCTTTGCAGTCTTGCATACCAAACTTCTGCAGGAAATCTTTGAGGTATTTCTCTTGAGATATGAAGATGTCGTTGCTTTGCTGACGAATTTGAAGACCAAGGAAGAACTTCAGCTCACCCATCATGGACATCTGATATTGCTCTTGCGTCATGTGAGCGAACTCATCACTGTATCTTTTGTCAGTGCAGCCAAAGATAATGTCATCCACATAGATTTGGCAAACAAACAGTTCACCATCATATGTCTTCGTGAAAAGTGTGGGATCTAGGGAACCAGGTTTGAAGCCGTTGCTCTTCAGGAAGTCTTTGAGTGTGTCATACCAAGCACGAGGGGCTTGTTTGAGGCCATACAGTGCCTTGTTGAGCTTGTATACCATATCAGGATGTTTTGGATCTTCAAAGCCAGGTGGTTGTGCAACATACACTTCTTCTTCAATCTTGCCATTGAGAAAGGCACTCTTCACATCCATTTGATACAGAAGGATGTTGTGATGGTTTGCATAGGCTAGCAGTATGTGAATAGCTTCAAGCCTAGCCACAGGAGCAAATGTTTCATCGAAGTCAATCCCTTCAATTTGAGTGTATCCTTGAGAAACGAGACGAGCTTTGTTTCTGACAACTTGACCATGCTCATCTTGCTTGTTGTGATATATCCATTTTGTGCCTATTATGTTGTGCTTGCGGGGGTCAGGACGCTTGACAAGTTCCCATACGTTGTTCAGCTCAAACTGTTGAAGCTCTTCTTGCATAGCTTGAATCCATTCAGGTTCCATGAAGGCTTCATCAACTTTCTTGGGGTTTAGATATCGAGACAAATGCAAAGCGCCCACAAAAATTTGCTAGCTGTGTTGCTCTTGAACGAGTGAGTGGACCAGGTGCATTGATGCTGTCAATTATATTCTCAACTTGTACTTAATTTGCAACACGAGGATGAACTGGACGAAGATTTTGCTCTTGCTGTTCATTGTCATCATCAGGAGGATTGTCTTCAGGCTGAGCATTGTCTTCAGGTTGATTGGGAGCAGAAATGATGAGTTCCTCGTCAGGCTGTGCTTCAGAAGGCATGATTTCACCTGTTCCCATTAGCTTGATAGATTCAATGGGTGGAGCTTCATCCAGCACATTTAGCACGAACTCTCTTTGTGAGCCATTCATTTCATCAAACCGCACATCCACAGTTTCAACCACTTTATAGAGAAAGAGGTTGAAGACTTTGTAGGAATGCGAGTCCTTTCCGTAGTCGAGCATGAAACCTTCATGTGCTTTTGGTGCAAATTTTGATTTGTGATGTGGATCCTTGATCCAGCACCTAGCTCCAAATACCCTAAAGTAACTGACATTTGGCTTCTTGCCAATAAGGAGTTCATAGGACGTTTTCTTCAAAAGCTTGTGAAGATAAACACGATTGATGACATGGCATGCTACATCAATAGCTTCGGGCCAGAACCTTCTTGGTGTCTTGTATTCATCGAGCATCGTTCGAGCCATCTCAATGAGGGTTCTATTCTTGTGCTCCACGATGCCATTCTGCTGAGGTGTGTACGGAGCTGAGAACTCATGAGTGATTCCCATTGTATCCAGATAAAGATCAAGGCCGGTATTCTTGAACTCAGTGCCATTGTCACTTCTGATATGCTTGATCTTGACGCCATAGTTGTTCATGGCACGGTTGGCGAAGCGTCTGAAGACATCCTGCAATTCAGTCTTGTAGATAATTATGTGCACCCATGTGTATCTTGAATAATCATTGAAGCCATGGAGACAAGCTGTAGTAGTGAACGTGGAGTAGTGAGTAGGGCCAAATAAGTCCATGTGAAGCAGCTTGAAGGGTTGGGATGTCGTCATGATTGTCTTCGAGGGATGCTTGGCCCTAGTCATCTTCCCAGCTTCGCAGGCACCGCACAAATGATCTTTCTTGAACTTGACGCCCTCGATGCCTACGACGTGCTTCTTCTTCGTGGGAGTGTGCAAGTTCCTCATGCCGGCATGTCCTAGCCTCCGATGCCAGAGCCAGCACTCTGAAGCTTTTGCTAGAAGACATACGGCCATCTGTGGTCTTGCTGAGAAATCTACCATATACAGATCATCTTTCCAATATCCTTCAAAGACTAGAGACTTGTCAGATTCCAATAGTACAAGGCAACGATATTTTCCAAATATCACAATCATGTTTAAGTCACAAAGCATTGAGACAGACATTAAGTTGAAACCAAGAGATTCAACAAGCGTGACTTTATCCATGTGCTGATCCTTTGAGATTGCAACTCTACATAGACCCAATACCTTGCTTTTACCAGTATCAGAAAATGTGATGTGACTCTTGTAAGATGGACGTAAGGTTGAGTCCATAAGAAGACTTCGATCACCAGTCATATGATTAGTGCATCCGCTGTCCATAATCCATTGTGAAGTCTTTGGTGTCATACCCTACAGTGCAGTTAGGGGGATAGGCTTCACGAAGAGTATTGTGAAGCATAACTGTTTGACGAGCAAGTGGATTATGAAAGCTTAGATCCAAGTTATGACTGATAGGATGATTGGCAAGCGATTCAGAAACAAAATACATAGTAAGACCATTTGGGCATTCGATCTTGCGCCCTACAAGATGTTTTAGGTCCCCAGCAATAGCATCAGACACCTTTGATTTTCGGCTGGAGACCTTTCCCTGCAAGAGAAAGTTAATTCTTCTTAACCACCCACATCTTCAGGGGTGGCTTAGAAACAATGAGTCTAAGTGCAGCATCTGAGAATTTTGGCTTTGGAGCCCTAGCAAATAGCCTTGCAGGAGGAGAATAATACTCATAAGAATAGGCAGAAAAGTTCTTCGTTTTGTGAATATAGCGGTTTGAGGAAACACGCTCATATTCATGGGTCTGAGTACAATTTCCCTGCAAAACATTGACGTTAGGGTGACTCAGGTGAGTCCTCTGTCTGTATGAAGCCTTAGGACCGTATGAAGCCTTTGGTCTGGGGTTTGTCTTCTTCCCAGGTGGTGTCATGATGACATTTACTGGAAGCTTCTCAAGACAACTTTTGGGAACCCAGATCTTCTTCATAGGTGGCCCGTTCCTGCAGTTAGTACCAATATACCTGGCAAACACTTCACCATTCTGATTCTTAAACAATTTATAGTTTGCATCAAAGGATTCATCAATGATAATAGGATTAGCACAAGTGAAGCCAGATAAGGTAGATGGATCCACTGAAGGTTCCTTTGCAACAACCCATGTGGTTTTGGGGTACTGCTCAGGCTTCCAGTATGAACCATCAACATTCATTTTCCTCTCGAACCCTACACCCTCTTTCCTAGGGTTTCGGTTCAGAATCTGCTTTTTAAAGACATCACATAACGTCTGATGCCCTTTGAGGCTTTTGTACATCCCTGTTTCAAGCAAAGTCTTCAACCTAGCATTTTCATCAGCAATAGTAGTGTTATCCTCAGCAGAGGGGTTAGTTACCACATCAGCAGTTGAAGACATTGCAATAGTAGCAGCGATAGAACATTCAACAACAGATGTAGCGTTATCACGCTCAATGCATTTTAGGCATGGTGGTTCAAATCCTTCCTGAGCGGAGCTGATCTATCGAGCGCGGAGTGACTCATTTCCTTTTTGAAGATCTTCATGAGCCGCTTTCAATTTCTCAAGTACTTGCTTCCTTTGAAGATAATCGTAGGAAAGCTTTTCATGAGTTTTTGAGAGCGATTCATGACGACTCTCAAGTTCCTCGTACTTAACATGAAGATTTTTTATGTCTTCAATTAAGGACTGAGAACGGGTCATTTCCGCGTCCAACATGTCATCGCTTTTGTCTAACAGTTTTTGAATATGTTCCATAGCTTTCTGTTGTTCAGTGGCAATTTTAGCAAGTGTTTTGTAGCTAGGTTTGGATTCACAATCGGAGTCATCTTCACTTGATGTTTGAAAGTAAGCATCGCGTGATTTTACCTTGGCACCGCGTGCCATAAAGCAGTAGGTGGGAGCGGAGTCGTCGTTATCATCAGTGTTGGTGACGGAGCCATTGCCTTCAGTGTTGAAGATGGACTTGGCAACGTAGGCTGTGGTTAGAGCCAGACTTGCAACACCAGAATCGGACTCCTCCTCGGACTCCACCTCCGCTTCTTCTGAAGCAGACTCCTCCTCTGAATCCATCTCCTTGCCAACAAACGCACGAGCCTTGCCAGATGAATTCTTCTTGTGTGATGAATACTTCGATGAAGACTTGCAAGAAGACTTTGAGTATTTCTTCTTTTTCTTGTCATCAGAATCATATTCCTTGCTCTTCTTCTTCTTCTTCTCATTGTCCCATTGAGGACACTCAGAGATGTAGTGACCAGGTTTCTTGCACTTGTGGCATGTTCTCTTCTTGTGGTCATGGGTAGAAGCTTCATCATTTCTTAAGCTGGATCGTGAAGACTTTCTAAAGCCTTTCTTCTGAGTGAATTTCTGGAACTTCTTCACAAGCATGGAAAGCTCCTTTCCAATGTCTTCAGGATCACAAGAATTGCAGTCAGATTCTTCTTCAGATGAGGAAACATTCTTTGCCTTCAAAGGGCGAGTTCGGCCATAGTTGGGACCATAGATGTCACGTTTCTCAGATAGCTAGAACTCATGTGTGTTGAGCCTCTCAAGTATGTCAGATGGATCAAGAGTCTTGAAGTCAGGGCGTTCTTGAATCATCAGGGCAAGGATGTCAAATGAGCTGTCAAGTGATTTTAGGAGTTTCTTGACGATTTCATGCTTGGTGATCTTAGTGGCGCCAAGTGCCTGAAGCTCATTTGTGATGTCAGTGAGGCGATCGCATGTGAGCTGGACATTCTCATTCTCGTGTCTCTTGAAGCGATTGAAGAGGTTGCGAAGGACACTGATCCTTTGATCTCTCTAGGTTGAGACGCCTTCGTTGACCTTGGAGAGCCAGTCCCAGACTAGCTTCGACGATTCCAGAGCACTCACACGACCATACTGTCCTTTGGTCAGATGACCACAAATGATGTTCTTGGTCGTAGAATCCAGTTGAACGAGCTTCTTGACATTAGCAGGGGTGAGACCTTCACCAGTCTTGGGAACGCCGTTCTTGACGACATACCAGAGGTCCACATCAATGGCTTCAAGATGCATGCGCATCTTGTTCTTCCAGTAGGCGTATTCAGTGCCATCGAAGACGGGGCACGCAGCGGAGACTTTGATTATCCCTGCAGTCAACATAGCTAAAACTCCAGGTGGTTAAACCGAATCACACAGAACAAGGGAGTACCTAGCTCTGATACCAATTGAAAGGGCTGTATATCGACTAGAGGGGGGGTGAATAGGCGATTTTTATGAAAGACTTCAAAACATGGAAGTTTCAAAGACAAACGATAGAATCGATCATATTTATATGCAGCGGAAGGTAGACTACACTAGACAAGCCATAGTCAAGTATTAAATGAAGTGAAAGCATGAAGACTAATAGCAGCTAGGCAGTATGGATCAGGATGGAAGATTGTATGAAGTCAGTCAGAACAAGTAGTCACATAGTGAAGTCAAACAGATAAGGCAAGCAGGCAATGACTTCACAAAGACAGACAGTGAGTAAAGAGAAGGAGGGATAGAACCAGTAGCTTGGGGAAGACAGTGATTTGTTCGACCAGTTCCAGTTGTTGTGACAACTTTACATCTGGTTAGGGAGGATGAGATTTAACTCAGAAGACCGCGCCTTCACCTTATTCGCCTTGAGCTAAGGACACCCAGTCCTCACCCAATCACTCTGGTAAGTCTTCAAGGTAGACTTCCAAACCTTCACAGACTTCGTTCACCGGCGATCCACAATGACTCTTGGATGCTCAGAACATGACGCCTAAACGGCTGGAGGATTCACAGTCCTCAAGTGTAACAAGTCTTTAGATCACGCGGACAGAAAGACTTCAGTGATGCCTAACACTCTTTGGCTCTGGGTGTTTGGGCTTTGTCCTCCCAAGGATCTCTCTCTCAAATGCTTCGGAGGTGGGTTGCTCTCAAACGACAAAAGCCGTGTACTAACTCTGAGCAGCCACCAATTTATAGTGTAGGGGGTGGGGTATTTATAGGCACTAGGCAACCCGACCTGATTTGTCCGAAGTGACCCTGGGTCACTAAGGAACTGACACGTGTTCCAACGGTCAGATTTCAAACACACGCGACAACTTTACTTGGGATACAAGTAAAGCTGACTCATCCAGCTCCGGATAAGATTTGCTCTCATTGTCTTTGTTCGAAGACATAGGATTTGGTTGAGCGTCACTTCAGTCACTCTGACTTTGTTCACTTGGATCCCACTTAACAGTACGGTGGTTCCTATGTCTCAACAAAGAAGAAAAGGAAACAATGAAACGTCTAAGTCTTCGCGCCCCATAGTCTTCACACAATGTCTTCTCTCGTCATAGTCTTCAATATGAATATCTTCATATACCACTATTGTCGTTAATGTCTTCATACATTTTTAGGGGTCATCTCCGGTAGGTAAACCAAATCAATGAGGGACTACTACCTGTGTTATCCTGCAATTCTCACAAACACATTAGTCCCTCAACAAGGTTTGTCGTCAATACTCCAAAACCAACTAGGGGTAGCACTAGATGCACTTACAGTCCCAATCCCCATCTCGCCTCTCTCACCCCAGATTCAGCCGCGGTCGTTGCCGAGTCGCCGTCGTGCACATGGTCACCGTCCCTCCCCCGCCACACCGACGAACCCTGGAGGACCGTCGTCGTCTACCTCACCCTTTGCGCCACCGGATTGGTGACGGGAACCCCCATCTCCGCCGCCCACATCGTCTTCGTCTCGGGTCGTCTCCGTCGTCCATCTTCAATCCGCTCCACCCCGAGTCTCTCCGGCATCCCCGAGCTCACTTTTGCACCACTACAGGGCCCCATGAGCTTCTTCTCCGCTTCCCCCTCGCCCTGTTCTTGATTTGCCGCCGTAGTTGTCGTTTCCGCGCAGGCCATGGCCGCCCGAGCTTCGTGGTCACAACCACGCTCGCGGGCACCCACACACACAAGCCGATGCCCCTGCCTGTCCATGTCCTCGTGCACGCGCGCTCCGCATCGCCCCTGGCCGCGACCAGTGTGTGGGCCGCCGTGGCCGGCCCCCGCTCTGCTGCTACCCACGCGCGCCCGCCGACATGCGGCTCCGCTGCCGCCGCCGTTGCATTTGCCTCTGCCTCGCCCCGGCGGCACCCCGCGCCACTGCACGCACGTGCACGGCTCATGCCGCATCTGCCCAGGCGAGGCCGCGCCCTCCTGGCCCCTCCGCGGCCGTGCCCCGCCTCCGCCCACCGTCGGCTTCTGCCGGTGTCCGCGGCCTGATGCCGCCCGCCTCCCGCAATCCCCCATATGCGCCCCGGCGGCGCCGCCTTCTCCTGCTTCTCCTCCTGCGCCGGCCACCACTCTTCTGTCCACGCCCCACGCCCGCCGCCGCGCTTGCTCCGGCCGGCTGTGGCCGCCGGCCACGCCGCGTCGACACCCCCGCTGGCCTCGTCGAGGCCACAACCTCGCCCGGGCATCGCGCCCCTTGGGCGGGCGCACCAGCCCGTTAACCCGCAACCGCCCCACTAGCCTTTGGGCCACTGCCAGCGGGCCCCCAGTCGCTGGTTAAAAAAAGTTTTTTTAAAATAATATTAAATAACAAAAAATTGAATTAGCTAATTAATTAATAATTAACTTATTTAACTCTGATAATTAGCTATTTAACTTAATCTAATTAACCTAATTAAACTAGGTTAGTTAATTAAAACTGCTTAATTAACCAGTCTATGACATGTGGGACCCGATGGTCAGTTTTGACAAGTCAACACCCTGTTGACTGCTCACATCACTCCAACCTCATGCTGACGTCATTACTCTTTTTTTTGGTCAAATTTAATAATTAATAATAATTTCAAAATATTGCTAAAACTTTAGAAAATCATATAATATAATCTGTAGCTCGGATGAAAAAGTTTTATACACGAGAATTGCTCAGAACGACGAGACGAATCTGAATACGCCCTCCGTTCGTCTGCCACATGCCCCCATCATAGCGAACATGCAACCGTCCCCCTCCGTTTCATCTGTCCGAAAATGCATAACTCCGGGAAGATATTCCTAGATGTTATCCCCCTTCACAGGTATTGTGTAGTACCGCTTTAGGTCACACCTAGCACCGCCTTTTTGTCAGGTTTTGCATCCGTGCTCCACCTGTGTGCTTTATATTTACTATTTCTTCCTCCTATTCTCTCCCGTAGACTCCGAGACCAATGCTGCTACCGGGTACGGCTACGCCTTTTGTGACACCCCGAGACCGATGCGTCATGTGTCATCCTCTTATTCGCTGTTGTTGCCATGTTATTTGCTTGCGTGTTGCATTTTACCATGTCATCATGTGCATTGCATCCTCATGTTTTCAAAACTTGCATCCGTCCGAGTCCGTCCGTCCTTTCCGTTGTCCGTTCTGAACCCAGACACACTCGCACGCGCCCGCGGCACCTCCGAATATTTATTTTATAAGTGGCCGGAAAATTTTCTCGGAATGGGTCGACACTTGGCGTGTGATCTTATTATAGAGTAGGTAGACCGCTTGTCAAATTTTGTCGCATTCGGAGTCCGTTTGATGCCCCAACGGTTAACCATGTTAACCGCCGGACCCTTTCTCTTTTGGCCCATCACCCCTGTACACAGCCCACTAGCCCATCCAAACACCCTCCATATTCTTGGCCGTTGGATCACGATCGCGTGGCCGAAAACCGCACCACATTTGGACTCTCCTAGCTCCCTCTACCTATAAATATGTGTCTCCCCTCGAAATTCGCGGATGATACCCTAGCCGTCTTCCACCTCGCGCAACTGGACACGTCCGTCCCGCGCCGGACATGTCCAACCGGCCACGTCGCCCGGGCCAATCACACGCCGCTACCTCAGCAACCACCGCCACCATGGACAATCCGGAGCCGCCACCTCACCTCCCCCGCGTCCACTTCGCTGCCAACCGCCCGGGGCCTAGATCCGGCCCGCCCCGGGTTGAACCGGGCCGCGCCGGGCCCGCAGCTGCCACCTCCATGCCTCACAGCTCCGGCCACTGGAGCATCGCTGGAGCCGGACCCCGCCGCCTCCGCGAGCTCTATCTACCCCGCCGCCGACACCCGTTGCTCGCCCGAGCGCCCCCGTGCCTCCCCGGCTCTCCGCCGCCTTGCCCACGCCCCGGCCCCGACACCCTCCCCGCCAGGACGCCAAGCTCCGCCGCCGGACGCCGCGCCCCGCCACCAAGCTCTGCCGCCGGACGTCGCCACCCCACAGGCCGCGCGCCACCGCAGCCGGCCGCGCCGCCCACCACCACCACTGGCGCTCCTCGCGTCGCCACCTCGCCGCCCTCGCACCGCCGCCCCGCCAGCGAGTCCCTCGTCACTGGATCAGCGCCGGCCAGATCCACCGACGGGTGGATGAGATCCACCCATCCCCCGAGGCAAACGCCGTCCCGATCTCGCACCGCTCCGTCCCAGAACCACTTTTCCAGTTTTCCCGAGGGGGTAATTTTTCACCAAGTCCCTAGGAATCATGGGCATGTTGCATTCTTTGCTTGTGGACAACTTTGTGCACGTTTACCCAAATGAAGCATATGATATTTCAAAATGTTCGTCTCAAAGTTCTCTACATGTTAGTTGCATTTGCATGCATGATATTATTCATCTTGATGCCTTAATATTCATTGCAAAACTGCTATGTGATGTTACTCTCCAGCTCTTGTTGTTTGTCAACAATATGCTAGCATGTTTGTGAGGTCGTATCTTTGTGCATGTTGGTCCAAATGGAGTGTATAATATGTCAAAATGTTCATCTAGTGATGCTATACATGATGGATGCATTTCCATATATGTTAGAGTGCATTATGCCATGATTATATCTGTTGCAAAAGTGTATGTGGCTGTTAAGTGCTGAAAACTATTATAAGATGCTGATTTGTCCTTTTCTTATCTTTATGTGTGATTTTTGTTTGAGCCTCATGTCTACATGTTTTAGAAGCATAATCATGCCATCTTTGCTATGGTGCAATCCACTTTTCATAATATGCCTTGTGGTGAGTGCAACAAGCTTGCAAAGTGGCCTACTCGCTGTTTGTTGTTTCCTGAGACTTGTTAAAAACTGCTAAGTCTGAAATTGTTATATTGTGATACCATGTTTTCTTCATGCCCCCCTCAAATCCATGCATGTTTTTTAATGTCCAATGACCATGTCTTGAAGTCCATGTTATGCTCTATCCATCCATGCCCTTGTTTGCAAGTATAGGTTGCTGTAGCTTGTCTCTTTCTTGCTCTCAAATAGCTATAAAATGTTTCTGTCAGCCTGTTAACAGAAAGATCAGTTTTTCCATGTAAATAGCTAGTGTTCTATGCATCCTATGACCATGTTCTCGCCATGAATAGCTTCATAAACATGTCTTATTGCTGTTGGTTATATTCACATGCCATGATATGCTTTGAGATGAGTTGCACAAGCTTGCAAACATGCCTACTTGTCGTTGTTGCTGCCATGTTCAGTTTATTTCACCAAGTCTGTGAATATGTTATCTTTTGCAATCTTGCCATGATGTTTTGAGCATGTTCTTGTGGTGTTTGGCAGTAGCTCAGTGATCATGCTTGTAGTGCTTGACATGTACATGCTTGCCATGCCCTTTGATGCCATGAAATATTCCTGTAGCACGTTGTTTTGATGATTGCAAAGTGCCTAGTTGCTGTTTTCGGACAGATTATTGTTATATCTTATTTCATGTGTATGTCCTGATCCGTTGCTCCATTTTGAGTGTGCTCTATATGAAACTTGCTTGTTTTTGCATGTAGATGCATAATATCATATTGTATACATGTTTGGAGTGTATTTGTTTGTGGTTTGAATGCATCTTGCATCTTTGCCATGCTTAACTTGTTTTGCTCATATTTTCTAGACCGTAGCTCCGAATTAAATAGACTTTATATGTAACTTGACTAGAATTTTGAGTAGATCATCATGGTGCATGTTAACTTGCTGTTTAACAACTTTAACTTAAGGATTGTTCTGATCTCGGACAATTTCGAAATTTGCATATGAGGACTTACCGGAATTGTTATATGTTGTTTCCGGCCTCATTTCAACTTGCCTTGTGTGATGTTCTTGTATTCTTCATCTCTTGCCATGATTTGCATCATGTAACCTTGTCATGCATTATACTTGGTTGAGCATCATGTCTTGTTATGTGTTGGGTGTTTATCGTGTTGCTTGCTTCTTCTCATTAATGCTTGTTTCGTTGCGATCGTGAGGATTCGTTCGACTATGCTTGGTACGTCTTCGTGGCTTCTTCTTCGTCTTCTTCATGGACTCGTTCTTCTTCCTACCGGGATCTCAGGCAACATGACCATCACCTTGGATCTCATTACTATCATTGCCATGCTAGTTGTCTCGATGCTATCGCTATATGTCGCGCTACCTATCTATTTCTTGTCAGCCTCTCACTGTTGCCATGAAACACCCTTTAACCTTTGACACCAAGCCAGTAAACCGTTGTTTGGCTATGTTACCACTTGCTCAGCCCCACTTATAGCGTTGTTAGTTGCAGGTGAAGATGAAGATTGCTCCATGTCGGAACTTGGTGGTTGGAATATCACAATATCTATTACTTAAATTAATGCACCTATATACTTGGCAATGGGTGGAAGGCTTGGCCTTTGGCTCGGTGTTTTGTTCCACTCATGCCGCCTTAAGAACCGACAAACCGGCATTATGTTCCTTGATTTTGCATTCCTAACGCGGTTGGGTATATGGGGACCCCTTGACAGTTCGCTTTGAATAAAACTCTTCTAGCAAGGCCCAACTTTGGTTTTAATTTGCAACATATTAAAAACTTAATTATTTAATTAAATTGCATAGGGAGTTAGCGCTACCCGAGGATTCTTCTACATACAGGGGGGCCAGTGCTGATGGTGTCGGTCCCAAACGGGCAGGCTGCGGGGCCGCCTCGGGGAAACTCGAGGTATCTCGTTTTACCCGTAGCTTGACCTATCCGGACGTGGCCTGAGATGAGATACGAGCGGCTACTATCAGGGTGTCAGCACACCAGGAGGTCTTGTTAGAGTTGTTTTACCATTGTCGAAATGTCTTGTGCACTGGGATTCCGAGTCTGATCGGGTTGTCCCTAAGATAAGGGGTTTTACCTCTGCTGATCGTGAGAGCTTGTGATGGGCTAAGTTGGGACACCCCTGCAGGGTTATGATCTTTCGAAAGCTGTGCCCACGGTTATGTGGCAGATTGGAATCTTTTAATGTCCGATTGTAGAAAACTTGGCAGAGGTTCCGAAATAAAACACACAACCGCGTGAGTAACTGTGACCGTCTCTTTTCACTTGGAGAAGAGAACACTGTGGGGTTATGTTTGACTCGTAGGTAGTTCAGGTTCACTTAGCGATCATTACTAGTTTGCGACCATTTGCGTAGATGATCATCTTATTATGGTACTCGTAAGTTAGCCACCATACATGTGCTTAGCCGCTGGTGCAACCTCACCACTTAACCTCTCCATACCCATTAAGCTTTGCTAGTCTTGATACCCATGGTTATGGGATTTCTGAGTCCTCGTGGCTCACAGTTACTACAACAACAGTTGCAGGTTTCCGATGACTTGACGTGATAGCGATGTTATTTGTGTTGGAGTTCTTTCTTCTTCTTCTTCGTCAATCTTGGGATAGGTTCCTGGTCGGCAGCCTGGGATAGCAGGATGGATGTCGTGTGTTTTTCATGTTTTCAACCGTAGTCGGCTGTCTTGTATATGATGTGTTGTATTCACGTGGAGTTGTATGACTTGTATGTATCCCCCTTGTATGAATGTAATGGTACAAAGTAATGATATCCATCTTGCTAAGCGCCTGAAATGCGGTTGTGCCCCAATCACGAGTTCGTCACGTGATCGGGATATAATCGCATCTTGGGCATGACAAGTTGGTATCAGAGCCTCGACCGACCATAGGAGCCCCCTTGATTGATCATAGTCTGGCCGTTGTTGAGTCTAGCAAAAACTATTTTCGGAGTCTAGTTATATCGGAGAGTAGGAATTCTTTTTACTTCTCAGCCCTTTCGTCGCTCTGGTGAGGAATCTTGACATAGGTGTTTTGAATTACTCCTCTTCTCCTTCAATTTTTTCTAGGATCACGCAGTTAGTTTTTGTTCATTGCGATGTCAGATCTTTTCATCCGGCGCACTTCTCTTCGAGTTGATTCGACCCTCCTTGTCTTTTGCTAGTTCAATCCTCAGTTCTTTCCAACCGACGTCGTTTTCCCCGTCTGATGTGGTATTTATTTTTCCCACCCGTCCACCCTTTTTTTCTTCTCGGAGTAGGAGCCCTTAATCGAGTATCCATCGTACTCGTGCGAATGCTATGCTTTCTTTCCTCAATTGTTTCAACTGGTGAATTATCGTCTAGTTCATCATTCTTCATCTTCTTTTCTTCTCCGATGGATCCAATTCAAGTATTCGGTGTTCAACATATTCTTTTCCCTCGGCTCAGATGTTTCGATTGCTCGTTTGCCTCTCGCCATCTAATCATTTCAGAGTTCCGAAGACATCTCACGATATTCATGTTTGCCTTCAAATTAATTCGAGGTTGTCACCTCCTTCGAGTCTTTTAATCGTTTCCGGTGCATCATATCCTTTTCAATCCTTTCCAATGGTGTTTTCTCTTCGGTGGGCTCATAACCCACATGTCTTTTTCCAGGATCTTACCTGACTCTTCTACTTTCCCGGAGTATCAAATTCTTTTCAAAGTGTGATGTAAAAATGGATTCCATCAGTCATATGCCTTCTCCAAGATCGTTTTCAAATTCTTTTCATCGTTGGTTCAACTTATCCTCTTTTCATTCTTTCGGAGTATACGAATAATTTTTGTGGTGTTCCTTGTCGTCATTCTCAACATTGAAGACTGAATAAGAGTTTTTCTCCAAATCTTGTCCGTTCTCTCGACTATTCGCCGTTCAAGCTTAAATGATATCCCCTCAATTTGTTTGGATTGTCACAAATTCTTTTCCTTACCCATCCGGAGCATTTAATCAATTATTACCATCTTATTCCTATGAAGGCCATCATTTCAGAAGAGTTCTTCGTTCTCAGTTTTCAACTTCGTCCTCCAACTATTCTCAATTGATGTCTCTTCGTTCGTCTCTAGATTTTTTTCCGGTGCTTCGTCCAAGTATCCTTTAATCAGTTCGTGATCTCTTTGTTCTCTTGTATCTAAATTTCCTCAAGTGCTTTATTCTTCCCGGCGATTCATTCTCTTCTCTTCGGCCAATTTCAATTCTTCATGGTGGTTTGTCCTCTTTCATCACTCGATTTTAATTCTTCCCGATGGTTCGTCCCTTTTCTTCACTCGGTTTCAAATTCTTACGGTGGTTCACTCAAGAGTTCCTTTCCGGTGTTATCATATCAATTGTTCGTTTTTCCAATCCTACCGGTGGTTCGAGAAGACTTTCTTGAGTTTTGCACCATATCCCTCTTAAATCAATTTCAACGCGAATAAGTGATATGCAAATCCATTGCTTCTCATTTATTTCATTGATGAAGGATAAGCATAACATAATTCTTATTCTTTTTCATCAAGTTAATTTATCCCTTCCTTCTGAATATATTCATGATGAATAAATTCTAGTCCCAAGTTGTCGGTGTACAAAAAGGGGGGCACACTTTTTGTACCCCTATGACTGTGCACGGGCAGTCTGAGCCACGGGCAACACCACAGCAAGCATGGCCAGGGAGGTGAGCCGGGGCAAGACCGAAGCTTGATGGAGACTGGAACAACACCAAGAACAAGACCACAAAGAGCAAAGGGACGAAGTGACTTTCCCCGGCAAGATCCTTGCCGGGAGCCAGTTTCAGTAGCCCTGGTAAGACCCTTGCCGGGGCCGGCTCTGGCAGCCCCGACAAGACCCTTGCCACGGCAGCTCGCCCCACGCCTACGGAGCAGATCCCCCTTGAGTCCACCGCCCCCATGGGGCGGGGATTCGGGAGATATCCCCGTGGTGGCATGCAGATCTTTGTGAAGACATCCAAGATCAGATACAAGCTAAGAAGACGATGACCCTTGGCGGGATCCCAACCAAGGAGGATCACAAGGCCTCCGCCAAGCACCTTGCCGGGGATGACAGCAGGCGCCCCGGCAAGGCCCTTGCCGAGGACACCCACAGGGCCACGATCAGGCCTGCACCAACTGAGTTTCTACCGCCCCACGCAGCCGCCAACCCAACCAGCTGGACAGGCTCCTGCGTGGCAACTCGCAGATCTTCGTGGAGACCGCCGTTGCGCCACCTCAGTTACCTGCCTGCCTACATGGCACCTCAGGCACCGCTGGCCAGGGCTCGTGTCAACATGAGGAGAAGCGGCGACGGACAATACGGACGTCCCCCCCTCATCCTCGATAAAGCGAGGACACCTAAGCTAGGCGCATTAAATGCGCCTTGTCCTGTAATGCGAGGGATAACCTCGCATCACTGTACCCTTTCCACCTCCTGTGGGCCACTGTGGCAACCCCTTTTCCTATAAAAGGAGGCCCGAGGCGGCCAGGAGAAGGATTCGGCTTTTTAGAACTCCTCACGACTCTTTTGGAGCTCCTCACTAGCTGAAGAACACAAACATATAATCCACCAAAGCAGGAGTAGGGTTTTATGCATCTTTGCGGCCCGAACCTGGGTAAAGGAACCGTGTCCTGACTATTAGATCCGCCCTTCTCTCAACCCCGCGCCTCGCAACCGTAGTAGGGATACTTGTGATCCCATAGGTGTCGATCCAAATACACCGACATCTTTGGCGCACCAGGTAGGGGGTGCGTAGTTGTGAGAATCGGCTTTAGCAGTCAGTTTGACGCTTCTTCATCGTCATGGCGCCCAAGAAGAAGAAGACGGTGGCGGTTGCCCAGTCGGAAGCCGGACAGCCCGTCCCGACGCGGGCGAGCAGCGGACCGGTCGCGGAAAGGACCCGGGGCGCTGCTCGCGAACACCAACGCCGTCCCAGCAGCCGGAGTTTGGGGGGTGGCGATGTTTGTGCGCCTGGTAACGGGCCACACACCGCCAGTTCCAAAGACAGAGCTCGGCCCTCCGTGGGTGGTGCGGGGCCTTCTAAGGTCGCTACCGCATCACCCGAAGGTGACGTAAGGACCTCCAGAACTCCCACGCCGGCGCCAACAGCGTGCTCTTCTCAAGCGGCGCGCGACGAATGGCGTCGTCACCCCGAAGATCTCGGGCGTCGCCATGGGAAGAGCCCTGAGCGCCACTCCCGGGATGTAGAAGACCTGCCCACCCGCCGAAGCGCTAGTGGAGACGGTATGCGACCGCGGGATCATGATGGGGCTCCTCCTGACATGCTCAGGGGTCGAAGCACGTCGCGATCCGTGCAGGTTTCGCTACCGTTGACCCCAGCCGAAGCCCTGGCACGTGCGCAGTTGCTCCTCGACTTTCCTCCCGTTACGGGGAAACTTGACGAATGGAGAGCAACCATCCGAAGCCTTGTCGCAGTCGCCAACAAGGATGAACCAAATCCAGTGGAGCTCCCGGGTCGACGCTCCGATGGAGTCCCACGCATCGGTGGCGGGAGGACCGGCAGCGAAGTGGCTACGGTGCATTCGCCTCCTCCTCGCCCGGTACCGCGTGTGTCGACTCGTCGAGACGTCGCGAGCGACGCCATCTCCATCGCGTCGTCCGACCCGCGGACCCATGGCGACCAGCGTCGAGTTCTTCAGGAGCGAGCTCATGAAGACGCTCGAACCACCATCGAGCACCGCCGCGAAGCACGCCACCAGTCAGACAGGCGAGCGGGGCCCGTTGCAGACCGCCCAACACCGGAGAGCCATGGGGGTCTACCTTATGAGGTAGGCTGTCCGGCTTTTACCCGTGAGCTGCGACAGTTCCAGTGGCCCTCTCACCGCACCTTCAAACCTGACAATGGCGGGAAGTACAACGGCAAGACCCACCCGTCGGAGTTCCTCAGCATCTACACCATCACGATGCAAGCTGCCGGGGCCCGCGACGATAAGGTGCTTGCGAATTACTTTCCGTTGGCTCTTAAACCTAACGCCATGTCGTGGTTGATGCACTTGCCAGTAGAATATATTTCCTCCTGGTCCGACTTGTGCCATGAGTTTGTTGGCGCCTTTACTGGAGGCCACCAAGCCCATGGCCAAGCAAGTGACCTACATGTCATACCCCAGAAGGAAGGCGAGAGTCTGCGCAAGTACATATAGAGATTCAGCCGGGTACAGTACAATATCCCCGATGTTCACCCTGCCGCCATCATCAGCGCGTTCCATCAGAACGTGCGCAACCGCAAGATGCGTGAAGAGCTGGCGATGACCAAGGTGAAAGATGTGGCAGAGCTTTATGTTCTTGCCGACAGATGTGCTCGGGCTGAAGAGGGAAGGAAGTACCCCGGCGAAGATGCCGGCGTGGAAATCGACTCTTCAGACGACGATACTACCACCCCGGCGAAGAAGGGCCGGAACCGTAACTTGGATGCGCAAGGGTAAAGCCGTGCTTGCCGTCGAGGGATCTGATGACACCAGCTCCGCCAAGAAAACCAAGGCGGGTGACCCTGGCAAGGAAATTGCCGGGTGTGTCGCCTGCTGGGCCTTGGTGGCTGCCGAGAAGCCAGGAAACTCCGGGAAACGGTACTGCAAGATCCATCGCACCAAGGGCCATGATCTCCAGGACTGCCGACAGGTTGAGCTCCTTGCTGAGAAGCAGAGGGCTGAATATGAGAGGCAGGACAAGGAGAAGGGCCAGGACGGCGCTGAGGGGTCCGGCAAGAAGCGTGAAGGCCAAGCAGGCCATCGCGGCAAGGAGAAACAGCAGGAAAGGCCCGCTCGGGCCGTGACTAAAGGCCCGAAGACGACGATCGCGAGGAGGACGACGAGTCCGGCGACCAAGAATTTCAGAAAGCTACGGAGGCCATGTGTGTCGATGGCGGTGCCTCGTTGCAAACTTCCCACCGCCAACTTAAACAGTGGGCGCGTGAGATTACAGTGGCGGAGCCGTCGTCCGGCGCTCAAAATCCGCTGAAGTGGTCCAGCACACCTATCATCTTTGACGCTGAGGACCACCCCGATTGCACTACTGCGGTCGGGTGCTTGCCATTGTTGGTTTCACTAACAATACGCAACCTCAAGGTAACAAAGATGCTGGTTGATGGCGGGGCCGGTCTGAACCTACTCTCGCCCACCGTGATCGAGAAGCTGCAAGTTCCTGATGGAGACCTCGAAGAGACGGGCACGTTTCGGGGGGTCAACCCAGGGAGAAGCCAACCAAAGGGGAAGGTCACGTTACCCATGACTTTTGGAAGTGATCTGAACTATAGGACGGAGAGGATTGTGTTCGATGTTGCCAAGATCCCCTTGCCCTACAACGGGATCCTTGGCCGCCCAACGCTGGCCAAGTTCATGGCAGCGTCACACTACGCCTACAACACCCTGAAGATGCCAGGACCTATGACGATCATCGCCATCCCCTCAGACAAGAAGGATGCGCTGATCTATGCTGACCAACTGTACCAGCAAGCGGTTGCAGCAGCTGCCGCTACGAGGGCACTTGCTCCTGCCGCTGGAGCCCCTGGAGGGAAGAAGAAGAAGACCGGCGAGACCTCGGCGCCCATTCCGGCAAGCGCACCTCCTCGGAGTGCTGTGCTCCCGTCGAGGACGTGCCAGAGAGCTCCACCGGAAAGAAGAAGACCGGCGAGACCTCAGGCACCCACTCCGGTAAGCGCACCTCTTCGGAGTGTCACGCTCCCGTCGAGGACGTGCTAGAGAACTCCACCGGCAGGAACAAGAAGCCACGGGCCACGCCGCCAGCAACCAAGATGATTTCCGTCAAGGAGGACGGCATAGGAGGGGCTTTCACCATAAGCTCCTCCCTTGACGACAAATAGGAAGACGCGCTCGTCACCTTCCTGCGGGCGAATGTCGACGTGTTTGCATGGCAAGCATCCGACATCCCCGGCGTTCCCAGGGAGGTGATTGAGCACCACCTTGCTGTCTGTCCTCATGTGCGGCCCGTCAAGCAGAAGGTCAGGAAGCAAGATTTGGAACGGCAAGAGTTCATCACCGAGGAGATCCAGAAATTGGAAGCTGCGGGTTTGGTAAGAGGAGTGCTCCATCCAACGTGGTTGGCCAATCCAGTGGTAGTGCGCAAGGCAAATGGGAAGTGGAGGCTGTGTATTGATTACACATATATCAATAAAGCTTGTCCCAAGGACCCCTTCCTGTTGCCGCGCATCGACCAGATTGTTGACTCCATGGCTGGGTGTGACCTGCTGTCATTCCTCGATGCCTACTCCAGCTACCACCAGATCTTCATGGCGAGAGAAGACGAAGAGAAGACAGCATTCATCACCCCATGTGGTACGTACTGTTTCGTACGGATGCCTTTCGGGTTGAAGAGTGCTGGCTCGACGTTTGCAAGGGCAGTCCAGATTGGTTTTGAACCCCAGCTCCATAGAAATATGGAAGCTTATATGGATGATATAGTGGTCAAAACCAAGAACAGGGCAACCCTTATACCGGATTTACAAGAACCATTTGTCAACCTACGCAAGATCAACCTCAAGCTGAACCCTGAGAAGTGCGTCTTCGGCGTCCCGTCCGGCAAGCTCCTCGGGTTCTTTGTGTCACAGCGTGGGATAGAAGCCAATTTGGACAAGATCAAAGCTATTGTGAAGATTTAAGCACCCAAACGGGTCAAGGACGTGCGTCGGCTTGCTGGCTGCGTTGCCGCCATGAGCAGATTCATTTCCAAGTCTGCCGAGCGCACCGTTCCCTTTTTCAAGATTTTGAAAAAGGCAGGCCCAATGGAGTGGACGCCCGAAGCTGAAGCAGCACTGCAAGATCTGAAGAGGTATCTCTCCTCCGCGCCAATACTAGTTGCGTCGAGACCACAAGAATCGTTGCTGCTATACTTAGCGGCAACAAACCAGGTGGTCAGCGCCGCGCTAGTGGCACAGAGAGAAATTAATGATGAGGTGATAGCAGCAACAGAGCCTGATGCCACTGGTGCAGAGACGACACGGCCGGTTGGAGTGCAGCCAAAGAAGAAAATGATGCAGCACCCGGTCTACTTTGTTAGCTCCCTCTTGCAGGGGGCTAGATCAAGGTACTCCGGTGTGCAGAAATTGCTCTTCGGCCTTCTCATGGCCTCGAGGAAGCTGCGTCAAAACTTCCAGGCGCACGAGATCACTGTCGTCACTCGCCTCCCTCTATAACGGATGTTGCACAATCCAGATGCAACGGGAAGGATTGTAGAGTGGGCACTGGAGCTGTCCAGCTTTGGCCTCAAGTTTGAAAGTACCTCGACGATTCAGAGCCGAGTCCTGGCAGAGTTCGTCACAGAATGGACTGCAACGCCTGATGAAGAAGTCCAGGAAACTGCTCTGTAATGCCCCGGATGCAATACTTTCCCTTTTGGGCTTATAATATATCTCCGGCTTCATCTATTTCCATTTCGGGTTCTTTGTCTTTCGGGCGTTCGTCGTTTTGTTGTGTGAGTGTGTGGCATTCATTCATATCATGTAGACATGTGCATTGCATTTTGTTTGCGTTGTGGGTTGTTTCCGGTTCGTGGCGTTTCTTCCCGTTGTCCGTTTCGTGTTCCGGAGCTCCCTCACGTGTCCGTGACGTCCCGTAGGCCTTCTTTGTTGTTCGGGCGTTTTTCGTTACCGGTGTGCCGCGAGGTTGTGTTGTGTGTTGTTGTTTTGTTGTGCGCAACCCGCCTCTCAAATCTCGTCTCGTTTGGACTCCGTTGACTTTTCCCTCCGTTGTCCGTGTGGGTCCGAAGTGCCCTTACTTCGTGTCCCGGAAATACCCCTGTGGTATTCTTTTATCTCCGTCTGGTCCTTTTAAAATCATCCCCGCGATCGGATCCGTTGGATCACGATCGGAGGGCTCCTAAACACCCCTATCTCCAAACCCTAGTCAAAAATCTGCTATATAGACCCCTAAGTCTATTTGGAGCAACCCCTCCTTCTTCCTCCTCTCTCCCCTTCTTTTTTTTCTTTCTACCTCAGATCCCGAAATATTTTTTCTCAGATCCGAGAGGATCTCCTCGATCTCCATCCTCTCCGACCGCACCTCGAACGAGGCGAGGTCAACGCGCGCGCCAACGACCGAGCGGTCGCTCGCCCCGCACCCACCGCATCGGGCGCGCCGACCGGGCCACGGCGTTCCACTCCGCGTCGGGGCCCTGGACCACTTGGTCGCCGGGCCGTACGTCGCCGCCTGCCTCCGCGCGCGACCGGGCCTCCGCCCCCGAGTCGGCCCACTCGCCCTCGCCCCGTCGCCCGTGCTCCACCTCGAGCGCCTCGCCTCCGCGCCTTCGACCGCGACCCGCCGCAGGCCGGGCCTCCCTCCGCAGCCAGCGGGCCGCCTCCTTCCCGCCTGGGCCATCCGCCGCCCCGCGCCAGGCCTCAGCCTCCCCTTCGGCACCGGGTGGGCCGCAGCTCCCGACCGGGCCCCGCCTCGCCGCAGCCTCCGCGGGCCGCCGCCGCACAGGTCTCCCTCCGGGCCGGATCCAGATCCAGCCGCCGGCCCGTTCTCCGTTTTTTTTTTCCGATCCGGATCAGATCTGTTCTGAGGTTGACTTCTCCTAACCCTAAGTCCAGTTTTCTGTTATCTGAGAATGCAATCTTTAAACTGCTCTAATTTCTTGCCTGTTGCTCCGTTTTGCGCGTGTAGCATGTCCAGATGTTCGTGGAGATGCCCTCTACGTTTTACCTGTTGTAGTCATGCATGTTAGAGATCATCTAGGACCTTGTTTTGCTGTTGCAAGAGTGTATGATGATATAAACTGCTGTTATGAGATATTTTTGTGCCACCTTTGTCATGTGATATCTTTTAGCTCGTTTGTCCAAACGAAGCAAATGACATGTCCACGTGTTCGTCTTGACACGAACTACGTGTTGTGTGTGATAGGTTGCATGGTAGATGTATTGTTTCCTTGTTATCTTCGTTGCAAGATGCCATGTTCAAATGTTGTGTTTTTACTTGTTATGAAATGCCATGTTGTTGAGCTCGTTGCAATCGGTGTGTTCACCACATTGATGCATGCTTGTGTGTTTCGGGATCACCGTCATATGTACTTTGATGAGGTGCTTACCCTTTGCCATGTTTAGTTTAGATGTGACTTAATCATGCTCTTTTGTGTGCTATGATGATGTTGCTGTTTTAGGACTTAGTGAAATTTCACTAAGTCTGAAATCTGTAACGTTCCGATGCCATGTTCGTGTGATGTTGTAGGGCAAAGCATGATAGTTTTGGGTTGGATTTTGATTGTTCCATGAAGTATATATTGTTGTCTTTCCATCCATGTCCTCACATGTCCATTTGAGGTGCTGTAGCATGCTTATCTTTTGCTCCAAACTTTCAATAAAATTCTGCTGCCAGAATTTTATTTCAAAGTTCAATATGTCCAAGGTCATTGCTAATGATCCGTGACTCCGTTGGGGGTGCACTTTGGACCTAGTTGCTGTACTTTATATCTAGTTTATGTTCAAGTCCTTTGCCATGCCTTTTGGGTGCTGTAGATTATTTATTTTGTGCTCCCAAGATGCCATGTTGCTGTAATTTGCAGTTTTCGCTCAAATCTTGTTTCGGGCATAACTTTTAGCCCGTAACTCCGATTTCAGCGATCTTTATATCAAACTTGGGTGTTTTTCTGTGTAGATTAATAATATCAGGTTGTTATCTTGTTTTGAGGTGTTTTGCTTGAGTGATGTTTTACGTGCTCCTTGTGCATCTTAGTGCATCCATCATGCATACATGTTTTTCGAGTGCGCATTGCATCGTGTTGATTGGTGCTTGGTGTGTTTGTCTTGTTTAGAGCACGAAGTTGAGCACGAGTTTTCCAACGAGGTTGAGCACGAGGTTTCCAACGAGTTTGAGCAAGAGGACCCTTCTTTTGATCCGAACTTCTTCTCTTCAGGCAAGATGACCGAACCCCGATAACTTTACTATCTTTGCCTATTGCTAGTAGTTTCGATCTATAGTTTTGCCTCGATGCCCATGTTCTTCTTGTCAGCCTCCTACTTGTAACCAATTGCCATGTTTAACCACCCTACCTATGCAAACCGTTGCTTGGCTAAGTACGCTTCGCTCAGCCCTTCTTATAGCGTTGCTAGTTGCAGGTGAAGTGAAGATGCTTGCTTCATGTTGAAGTTTGGTTGGGTTATATCACACTATATAAATGCTTTAACTGAAATCACATATATATTGGCAAGGGTGGAAGGCTAAGCCTTTTGCTTGGTGTTTTGTTCCACTCATGCCGTTAGGATCCGTTTAAGCCGGTTTTATGTTCCTTGTTTATGCGTTCCTAACACGGTTGGGGTGTATGGGACCCCCTCGATAAACCGCTATGTGCTAAGTCTTTTCCAGCAAATCCCAACATTGGTACTATTTGCCTAATAACAAACTAAACTTGCATAAGGGAGTAATTAACCCTCTTTCTTAATCAACAACCCCGGGCCAGTGCTCCACATGAGTGTTGGTCCGAAACGGGGAGCCTGCGGGGCCACCTCGAGGAAACTCAAGGTTTGGTAAAAACCCGTAGCTTCACCCATCCGGACGTGTCCTGAGACCTAGATACGCGCGGCTACGATCAGGGTGTCGACACGCCGGGAGGATTTGCTGGATTAGCCTTACCTTAGTTCGGTTTAACGTGAGCACGGGATTCCGAGGATACTCGGGTCTTCCCACTTTGGAGTTGCGACTCCGCGGATCGTGGGCTTGTAATGGGTCAAGTTGGAACACCCCTGCAGGGTTTGAACTTTCGAAAGCCGTGCCCGCGGTTATGTGGCAGATGGGAGCTTGTTAATTCCGGTTGTAGAAAACTTGACACAATGATACTAATACACTACCAGCGTGAGTTCCGTGACTGTCAATTTCCGAATAGGGATTCGGGAGTTGAACACGGAGGGGTTATGCTTGTGAGCTTGTAGCTAGGATCACTTAGTGATCACTTCTCGCGTTGCCTTCTCTTCTCGCTCTCTCTTGCGTAAGCTAGATGCTAGTTGCTGCTGCAGACTCTTTGTTGTTCCTTCACCTCATTTCTTTCTTCAGCCTTACCCTCACCTAAAGGCTTTGATAGTTCTGTTACCCGGGAACGGGATTGCTGAGTCCTCTGTGGCTCACAGTTACTTCACACACCAGATGCAGGTCCAGCCGTGAGCTATCCAGGAGATGGCACCGAGCTGGATTGGGAGTACGACGAGGAGCGTAGTCGTTACTACGTGCGCTACCC
>LR738709.1:410214328-410229259 GCA_902687465.1 Secale cereale
GACGATCAGTAGTGGAGACTCTTACTAGGATTCGATCCGCCTGTGGTTGTTTATTTATCTGAGTTTGGTACTTTGACATTTGGATTTTTTGCCCTTAGAGGGTTGTAGTGATCTTTTGTATGATGTTTGAGACTTGTACTGTTATTCTGTGACGTGGCGATTGTAAGCCAACTATTTTTAAGTTTACCATCCCTCTTTTACATGAGTTGTGCAAAGATTACCAAACTTGAGATCATTCTAGGATGGACTTATGCCTTTAAGTCGTGCCTCGACACGTAGGAGGTATAATTCCATCCTGGGCATTACAAGTTGGTATTCAGAGCCTTCTCCGACCTAGGAGCCCCCACTGTTTGATCGAACCGTTGACGGTTGAGTCTAGGCACACACTGAAAACTTTTTGAGTCATATATTATATCGGAGAGTAGGATTCTTTGCTTCTCATCCCCTTTCTCTCTGGTGAGGACTCCTGACGTCTGCTCTTGTCTCTCCTATCTTCAAAATTTGCACAAAATTTTTTTAGGAATCTCGCGAGTATTCTGGGATTGTTTCGATGTTCTTGTGACAAGGATATTGTTCCCGATGCCTCCTGTTACCGAGGAGTTGAGCTTCGGGGTATCATTGTAACAAGTATATCGCGGCAGTACTAAATACTTAAGACGGCCGACATCGAAAATCTCCCCTATACGGCCAGTGGCACGATAACCCCGACATCACCCAGTACTGGGGAGGTAGTTCGGGAGTATTGCCATAGCTTGTTATAGTGGATGCTTTTCGAAGGTCCGAGGTACACAGCTTCCGAGAAAGACTGGTTATGTGTTGAAGGATGGATACACCTGGATGTAGGTTAGAGTTGATTGCGCGGTGCTTCCCGTGTATCCCCAACACCTGATTGCATAACTGGAATCTTTCGGAAAGCTATAGGTGGGTTTTATCCAGTAGATCGTAGGCATTCTTCCAACGAATGCAGGTTAGTGAGTTCGGGGTTCGACATTGAGTGAAGGGGTTATATGACCGAGGTTACTATCAGGAGTTGCATCTTAAAGGGTCCTTGGCTATGCTGATCCGGGGATTGCAAAACCTTTTCGTAACGCGTTCATATGCTTTCAGCACAAAGATGTTAGAACGAAACTCCTCTCTTGTGTTTGTTCCTTTCCGTACCTTGTTGTTTTTATTTTTTATCCTTTTGATCCCTATGTGGCTTCTCGTGAAGACTGATGTTATCATTTATCTGAGAAATTCATTCGTTCCTCTTGTTCGGATGATTTCATTCGTTCTTATTGTTCGAATGATTTTTGTGAAGACTTGTTGCAATTCATTCCATTGATTCAGCTTATTCCTTTTGTCAATCAATTGCTGATTCGTGGTCATCTCTTACAGGATGGCTCCGAAAAGGGTTCCGAATGCCAACCCAGAGGGTGAAGAGGTTCCAGAACGTCCTCCTTCACCTCCTCCTCCGCCTGAGGCTTGGAGAGCAATTATGCAGACTACTGCTCAGAACACTCAGTTGATGATGCAGATGATGCAGCAAATGCAGGCTATGCAAGCTAATCAAGCTAATCAGGGCATTCCAATGAACCAAGGCAACTTTTTCCAGCAGCACCATGCTACTCTGAACCAGTTCTTGGCCAACAATCCTAAAGCTTTCAGTTACTGTGTCGACCCTCTTGATGCTGAGGATTGGCTGACCGATATCAAGAAGCATTTTGAGTGCAGTAACGTGAAAGAAGATGACTATGTGAAGTTTGCAGCCTTCCAACTGAAAGATCAAGCAGCTGACTGGTGGCAGCAGTACAAAGACTCAAGGCCGGGTCAAGTGATCTCGTGGGAGAACTTCTGCAGGGATTTCCGCTCGCATCACATTCCTACAAGTGTTATTGAGGGTATGCGTGAGCAATTCCGCAACCTCAAGCAGGGCTCCATGACAGTCTATCAGTATAATGTCAAGTTCCAAAACCTCGCTCGCTATGCAAAGCAAGACATACCTGATGCAAAGAGCAAAATCTATCAGTTCCGTGGAGGTCTCAAAGATGAACTTCAGCTTGCTCTCACTCTGTTCGAGCCAGACGAATTCGATAAGTTCTATAATATGGCTTTGAAACAAGAAGCAGCTCAGCTTAAGATGGAGGCTTCTAAGAAGAGAATTCGAGATGCTGTTCACTCTACCTCATCGTCTCAGTTGGCTGCGAAACAACAGAAATTCTGGCTTCCTCCTCCTCCAATGATTCGAGCTCCATACAACAACTCCAGCAACTTCAACAACTCCAACAACAAGAACTCTAGTGGCCGTGGTTTCTCCCACCCACCCAACCCAAGCAACCAGTCGAAGAAGCAGTTTCAGGCTCAAGGCTCTAAGTCCAGTGGCTCTCAGTTCCGTCCTCTCTCAGAAGTGACTTGCAACAAATGCACTCAGAAAGGTCACTATGCCAACAGATGTCCGAATCCGAAGCGTCTTCCTCCGCCTCCTCCTGTCGGTACCGCTATTGTCAAGCATGATCCAAAGGCTGCAAGGGTAAATCTGATGAATGCAGCACAAGCAGGGGCTTCTTCTGATGTCATTCTGGGTAACCTTCCAGTGAACTCTTTTCCAGCTAAAGTGTTATTTGATTCGGGTGCATCATGCTCTTTCATGTCTCAACCATTTGCATCCAAGCATAATATCGACATCCAAAGTCTGCCTCAGAAGTTGGAAGTTATTTCTCCAGGGAGACGTATGTCTTCTACTATCTATGCTCCGGATGTTTCTATTCGCATGGGAGATTATCGTTTTTTGGCTAAACCGGTGATTCTTGGGCATTCTGACATCGACCTCATTCTCGGAATGGATTGGCTTTCTCAGCACGATGCTCACATTGATTGCGCACAGAAGGAAGTCAAGTTGACTCATTCTGATGAAGATGTGATTATCTTCGCCTCCAGGGATAATACTATTCGGCTTTTCTCTCTTAATGATAAGGGTGAAATTAATGCCATAGAGCAAATTCCAGTGGTGAATGAATATCAAGACGTCTTTCCAGAAGAACTTCCAGGCATGCCTCCACACCGTCAGGTGGAGTTTGTCATCGAACTCGAGCCGGGCACCGAACCTGTTTGCCGGCGTCCATACAAGCTCTCTTCAGATGAATTGAAGGAATTGAAGAAACAGTTGGATGAACAGGAGCGTATGGGTCTCATCAGACCGAGTACATCTCCGTGGGGCTGTGGTGTCTTATTTGTCAAGAAGAAAGATGGCACGGAGCGTCTCTGTGTTGACTACCGGCCACTGAACAAGAAGACGATTAAGAACAAGTATCCGCTCCCCAACATCAACGAACTCTTTGAGCAGCTCAAAGGAGCTAAAGTGTTCTCTAAGCTTGACCTTCGAATGGGCTATCATCAAATTCGCATTCGCGAGGAAGACATTCCCAAGACGGCCTTCAGAACGAGCTACGGTTCATATGAGTATACCGTCATGTCCTTCGGTCTCGCCAATGCTCCTCCTACCTTTTCAAGGATGATGCATTACATCTTCAACCCTTATACTGGCGAATTTGTGCTTGTGTATCTGGATGATATTCTGGTGTTTTCCAAGAATGAAGAAGATCACGAAAAGCACTTGCGTCTGGTTCTTGATCGACTCCGAGAGCATAAATTCTATGCCAAGTTCTCAAAGTGCGAGTTTTGGCTCGATAAGGTTTTGTACCTGGGCCACATTATCTCAGCTGACGGTATTGCGGTTAATCCCGAGAAAGTTGAAGAACTATACACTTCACGTCAGCTAAAGCCAGCTGAGAAGAACTATCCCACACATGATCTCGAGCTAGCAGCTGTGGTACATGCTCTGATTACGTGGAGACATCTGTTGTTGGGCAGAAAGGTCGACATCTTCACTGATCACAAGAGCTTGAAGTACATCTTCACACAGCCGCATCTGAACCTCCGCCAGACTCGTTGGGTCGAGATGATCCAAGAGTACAACCCCAGCATTGAGTACACTCCAGGCAAGGCGAATGTGATTGCAGATGCTTTGAGCAGAAAGGCATATTGCAACAGCCTTCTTATCAAGCCACACCAGCCTGAGCTTTGTGAAGCTTTTAGGAAGCTCAACCTTCAGGTTGTTCCGCAGGGTTTTCTTGCTAATCTCCAGATTGCTCCTACCTTGGAAGATCAAGTCCGTGAGGCCCAGCTCAGTGATACCATGGTGAAGAAGGTGAAACATGGGATTGCAAAGGGCACTCCAAAATATAAGTGCTTCCGTGTTGATGAGAGAGATACCTTGTTCTTCGAGGACAGACTCGTTGTTCCCAAAGGTGATCTCAGGAAGCTCATAATGGAAGAAGCTCATGACTCTCTCCTTTCCATTCATCCTGGCAGTTCCAAGATGTATCAAGACCTCAAGCAATCTTACTGGTGGACACGCATGAAAAGGGAAATTGCCCAATTCGTGAATGAATGTGATGTATGCAGAAGAGTGAAAGCAGAACATCAACGTCCAGCCGGTCTTCTCCAACCTCTTCCTATTCCTGAGTGGAAGTTCGACCACATTGAAATGGACTTCGTCACTGGCTTTCCTAAATCTAAGCGAGGAAATGATGCTATCTTTGTGGTGATTGACAAGCTTACCAAAGTTGCTCACTTTCTTCCAGTCAAAGAATCAATCAATGCAGCTCAACTTGCAGAGCTGTACACTTCCAGAATTGTGTCCCTACATGGCATTCCTCAAGTGATATCCTCAGACCGTGGCAGCTTGTTCACATCAAGGTTCTGGGACTCCTTTCAGTCCGCCATGGGCACGAAGATCAGGTTCAGCACTGCCTTTCACCCTCAGACTAGTGGTCAAGTCGAGCGTGTGAATCAGATCCTTGAAGATATGCTCAGAGCCTGTGTCATCTCCTTCGGCATGAAATGGGAGGACTGTCTTCCATTTGCAGAATTCTCTTACAACAACAGCTTTCAAGCAAGTGCAGGCAAAGCACCGTTTGAAATTCTCTATGGCAGAAAGTGCCGTACCCCTCTCAACTGGTCTGAAACAGGCGAACGTCAACTTCTTGGCAATGATTTGATCTCTGAAGCCGAAGAAATGTGCAAAGTCATACGTGAGAATCTCAAGGCCGCTCAGTCGCGTCAGAAGAGTTACTATGACGGAAAGCATCGTGATTTGGCTTTCGACATCGGTGATCATGTCTATCTCCGAGTTTCTCCGATGAAAGGAACCCAAAGGTTCGGTATCAAAGGAAAGCTTGCTCCTAGATACGTCGGGCCTTTCAAAATTCTGGGCAAAAGAGGCGATCTAGCCTATCAGCTCGAGCTCCCTTCCAACTTTGCAAATGTTCATGATGTCTTCCATGTGTCTCAGCTGCGCAAATGCTTCAAGGCACCTGAGCGCATGATTCCGTTTGAGGAGATTGATCTTCAACAAGACCTTTCCTACCGAGAGCATCCAGTTGCGATTCTCGAAGAAACCGAACGCAAGACTCGCAACAAGACCATCAAGTTTCTGAAAGTCAAGTGGTCACATCACACAGACCGAGAAGCTACCTGGGAACGAGAAGATCATCTTCGTTCCGAGTACCCTTCCTTTTTCCAGTCCTAGATCTCGGGACGAGATCTTTTTGTAGTAGAGGAGAGTTTGTAATGCCCCGGATGCAATACTTTCCCTTTTGGGCTTATAATATATCTCCGGCTTCATCTATTTCCATTTCGGGTTCTTTGTCTTTCGGGCGTTCGTCGTTTTGTTGTGTGAGTGTGTGGCATTCATTCATATCATGTAGACATGTGCATTGCATTTTGTTTGCGTTGTGGGTTGTTTCCGGTTCGTGGCGTTTCTTCCCGTTGTCCGTTTCGTGTTCCGGAGCTCCCTCACGTGTCCGTGACGTCCCGTAGGCCTTCTTTGTTGTTCGGGCGTTTTTCGTTACCGGTGTGCCGCGAGGTTGTGTTGTGTGTTGTTGTTTTGTTGTGCGCAACCCGCCTCTCAAATCTCGTCTCGTTTGGACTCCGTTGACTTTTCCCTCCGTTGTCCGTGTGGGTCCGAAGTGCCCTTACTTCGTGTCCCGGAAATACCCCTGTGGTATTCTTTTATCTCCGTCTGGTCCTTTTAAAATCATCCCCGCGATCGGATCCGTTGGATCACGATCGGAGGGCTCCTAAACACCCCTATCTCCAAACCCTAGTCAAAAATCTGCTATATAGACCCCTAAGTCTATTTGGAGCAACCCCTCCTTCTTCCTCCTCTCTCCCCTTCTTTTTTTTCTTTCTACCTCAGATCCCGAAATATTTTTTCTCAGATCCGAGAGGATCTCCTCGATCTCCATCCTCTCCGACCGCACCTCGAACGAGGCGAGGTCAACGCGCGCGCCAACGACCGAGCGGTCGCTCGCCCCGCACCCACCGCATCGGGCGCGCCGACCGGGCCACGGCGTTCCACTCCGCGTCGGGGCCCTGGACCACTTGGTCGCCGGGCCGTACGTCGCCGCCTGCCTCCGCGCGCGACCGGGCCTCCGCCCCCGAGTCGGCCCACTCGCCCTCGCCCCGTCGCCCGTGCTCCACCTCGAGCGCCTCGCCTCCGCGCCTTCGACCGCGACCCGCCGCAGGCCGGGCCTCCCTCCGCAGCCAGCGGGCCGCCTCCTTCCCGCCTGGGCCATCCGCCGCCCCGCGCCAGGCCTCAGCCTCCCCTTCGGCACCGGGTGGGCCGCAGCTCCCGACCGGGCCCCGCCTCGCCGCAGCCTCCGCGGGCCGCCGCCGCACAGGTCTCCCTCCGGGCCGGATCCAGATCCAGCCGCCGGCCCGTTCTCCGTTTTTTTTTTCCGATCCGGATCAGATCTGTTCTGAGGTTGACTTCTCCTAACCCTAAGTCCAGTTTTCTGTTATCTGAGAATGCAATCTTTAAACTGCTCTAATTTCTTGCCTGTTGCTCCGTTTTGCGCGTGTAGCATGTCCAGATGTTCGTGGAGATGCCCTCTACGTTTTACCTGTTGTAGTCATGCATGTTAGAGATCATCTAGGACCTTGTTTTGCTGTTGCAAGAGTGTATGATGATATAAACTGCTGTTATGAGATATTTTTGTGCCACCTTTGTCATGTGATATCTTTTAGCTCGTTTGTCCAAACGAAGCAAATGACATGTCCACGTGTTCGTCTTGACACGAACTACGTGTTGTGTGTGATAGGTTGCATGGTAGATGTATTGTTTCCTTGTTATCTTCGTTGCAAGATGCCATGTTCAAATGTTGTGTTTTTACTTGTTATGAAATGCCATGTTGTTGAGCTCGTTGCAATCGGTGTGTTCACCACATTGATGCATGCTTGTGTGTTTCGGGATCACCGTCATATGTATTTTGATGAGGTGCTTACCCTTTGCCATGTTTAGTTTCGAGGTGTCTTATACATGCTCTTTTTGTTGCTATGATGATGTTGCTGTTTTAGGACTTAGTGAAATTTCACTAAGTCTGAAATCTGTAACGTTCCGATGCCATGTTCGTGTGATGTTGTAGGACAAAGCATGATAGTTTTGGGGTGGATTTTGATTGTTCCATGAAGTATATAATGTTGTCTTTCCATCCATGTCCTCACTTGTCCATTTGAGGTGCTGTAGCATGCTTATCTTTTGCTCCAAACTTTCAATAAAATTCTGCTGCCAGGATTTTATTTCAAAGTTCAATATGTCCAAGGTCATTGCTAATGATCCGTGACTCCGTTTGGGGTGCACTTTGGACCTAGTTGCTGTACATTATATCTAGTTTGTGTTCAAGTTCTTTGCCATGCTTTTTGGGTGCTGTAGATTATTTATTTTGAGCTCCCAAGATGCTATGTTGCTGTAATTTGCAGTTTTCGCTCAAATCTTGTTTCGGGCATAACTTTTAGCCCGTAACTCCGATTTCAGCGAACTTTATATCAAACTTGGGTGTTTTTCTGTGTAGATTAATAATAACAGGTTGTTATCTTGTTTTGAGGTGTTTTGCTTGGGTGATGTCTTACGTGCTCCTTGTGCATCTCTAGTGCATCCATCATGCATACATGTTTTTCGAGTGCGCATTGCATCGTGTTGATTGGTGCTTGGTGTGTTTGTCTTGTTTAGACCCGGAAGTTGAGCACGAGTTTTCCAACGAGGTTGAGCACGAGGTTTCCAACGAGTTTGAGCAAGAGGACCCTTCTTTTGATCCGAACTTCTTCTCTTCAGGCAAGATGACCGAACCCCGATAACATTACTATCTTTGTCTTTTGCTAGTAGTCTCGATCTATAGTTTTGCCTCGATGCCCATGTTCTTCTTGTCAGCCTCCTACTTGTAACCAATTGCCATGTTTAACCACCCTACCTATGCAAACCGTTGCTTGGCTAAGTACGCTTCGCTCAGCCCTTCTTATAGCGTTGCTAGTTGCAGGTGAAGTGAAGATGCTTGCTCCATGTTGAAGTTTGGTTGGGTTATATCACACTATATAAATGCTTTATTTGAAATCACCTATATATTGGCAAGGGTGGAAGGCTAAGCCTTTTGCTTGGTGTTTTGTTCCACTCATGCCGTTAGGATCCGTATAAGCCGGTTTTATGTTCCTTGATTATGCGTTCCTAACACGGTTGGGGTGTATGGGACCCCCTCGATAAACCGCTAAGTGCTAAGTCTTTTCCAGCAAATCCCAACATTGGTACTATTTGCCTAATAACAAACTAAACTTGCATAAGGGAGTAATTAACCCTCTTTCTTAATCAACAACCCCGGGCCAGTGCTCCACATGAGTGTTGGTCCGAAACGGGGGTCCTGCAGGGCCGCCTTGGGGCAACCCGAGGTATCTGGCATACACCTGTAGCATCACCCATCCGGTCGTGTCCTGAGACCTAGATACGCGCGGCTACGATCAGGGTGTCGACACGCCGGGAGGATTTGCTGGATTAGCCTTACCTTAGTTCGGTTTAACGTGAGCACGGGATTCCGAGGATACTCGGGTCTTCCCACTTTGGAGTTGCGACTCCGCGGATCGTGGGCTTGTAATGGGTCAAGTTGGAACACCCCTGCAGGGTTTGAACTTTCGAAAGCCGTGCCCGCGGTTATGTGGCAGATGGGAGCTTGTTAATTCCGGTTGTAGAAAACTTGACACAATGATACTAATACACTACCAGCGTGAGTTCCGTGACTGTCAATTTCCGAATAGGGATTCGGGAGTTGAACACGGAGGGGTTATGCTTGTGAGCTTGTAGCTAGGATCACTTAGTGATCACTTCTCGCGTTGCCTTCTCTTCTCGCTCTCTCTTGCGTAAGCTAGATGCTAGTTGCTGCTGCAGACTCTTTGTTGTTCCTTCACCTCATTTCTTTCTTCAGCCTTACCCTCACCTAAAGGCTTTGATAGTTCTGTTACCCGGGAACGGGATTGCTGAGTCCTCTGTGGCTCACAGTTACTTCACACACCAGATGCAGGTCCAGCCGTGAGCTATCCAGGAGATGGCACCGAGCTGGATTGGGAGTACGACGAGGAGCGTAGTCGTTACTACGTGCGCTACCCAGACGATCAGTAGTGGAGACTCTTACTAGGATTCGATCCGCCTGTGGTTGTTTATTTATCTGAGTTTGGTACTTTGACATTTGGATTTTTTGCCCTTAGAGGGTTGTAGTGATCTTTTGTATGATGTTTGAGACTTGTACTGTTATTCTGTGACGTGGCGATTGTAAGCCAACTATTTTTAAGTTTACCATCCCTCTTTTACATGAGTTGTGCAAAGATTACCAAACTTGAGATCATTCTAGGATGGACTTATGCCTTTAAGTCGTGCCTCGACACGTAGGAGGTATAATTCCATCCTGGGCATTACATGCTCTCCCCAGCAAAGAGGCGAGTTGCAACTGGATCATGTACTTTGGAGGAGCTTTCTCCTTGCAGGGCGTCGGGGCTGGCGTACTGCTGGTCGCGCCCACTGGAGAGCACCTCAAGTACGTGGTCCAGATGCACTTCCCCAGGGAGGTATCGACGAACAACACTGCTGAGTATGAGGGGCTGCTTGCTGGTCTTAGGATCACGGCAGACCTCGGAATCAAGAAGCTCATTGTCAGGGGCAACTCGCAGCTTGTCGTCAAACAAGTCAACAAGGATTACCAGAGCCCGTTGATTAAGGCCTACGTCGATGAAGTGAGAAAGTTGGAAGAGCGCTTTGATGGTATACGGGCGGAGCACGTTCCCCGGGCGAAGAACGACATTGCCGATTACCTGTCAAAGCGTGTTGCCCTCAAGCTACCTGTGGAACCAGGTACCTTTGTGCTTTAGCTTTCTCAGCCATCCGTTGATCCATCAACAGAGCAGAACAAGAGGAGGAAATCAGTGCCCGACAAGTAATTTCTCGCCGAGCTCCCCGGAGCCGCCGGCAAGGATGTTGCCGGAGACACTGAGCCCGCCACAGGAGGGCTAACTCCGGCGGAGCGTCAAGCTTTTGCCATCGAGACGGCCGCTCCCTTGGCGGAGAAAATGCCTTTGGTCCTCGCCGTCGAGCCCCAGGCTCCAGCATGGGCGCAGCATACCATCCGATTCCTCCAGACCGGGGAACTTCCTGAGGAACAGGAAGAAGCGGAGAAAGTAGCCCGTTGGTCTGCTATGTACCAGTTCGTCGATGACGTCCTGTACAGAAGGAGACCGAACGGTGTGAAATTGAAGTGCATCCCTCGAGAGGAAGGACTGGAGCTGTTGGCACAGATACATGGAGGCATATGTGGATCCCACATAGGGTCGAGAGCCCTTGCCGGCAAGGCATTCCGGCAAGGCTTCTTCTGGCCCACTGCCCTCCAGGATGCGACGACACTGGTCACCAGGTGTGAAGCGTGCCAGTTCCATTCAAAGAAACTTCATCAACCAGCTCAAGCCCTTCAAACCATTCCTCTCTCCTGGCCCTTCTTGGTCTGGGGGCTCGACATACAGGGCCCTTTCCCCCGGGTCATCAGGGGCTTTGAGTACTTGTACATTGCAATTGACAAGTTCACAAAGTGGCCAGAGGTGGAGGCAGTAAGGAAGGTCACAGCTCAGTCAGCCGTCAAGTTCTTCAAGGGACTAGTGTGCCGTTTTGGTGTACCCAACAGGATCGTCACCGACAACAGCACACAGTTTACAAGCCGCACCTTCATGCAATATACCCAAGACCTCGGCAGCAAAGTCTGTTTCGCTTCCGTTGCTCACCCCCGAAGCAATGGTCAAGCTGAGAGGGAAAATGCTGAAGTGCTGCGAGGATTAAGGACAAAGACCTTTGACAGGCTGCACAAGAGCGGGAGGCGCTGGATTGATGAATTGCCGGCGGTTCTTTGGTCGATCAGAACGATGCCAAATCGAGCCACCGGCCAGACGCCCTTTGCCCTGATATACGGGGTAGAAGCAGTTCTCCCCATTGAACTCATATCCACTGAACTCATATACGGGTCACCTCGAGTGCTCGCTTATGACGAGCTTGAGCAAGAGCAACTGCGGCAAGATGACGCAATGCTCCTTGAGGAAGATCGTCTTCGGGCGGCTGTGAGAGCAGCACGCTACCAGCAAGCCTTGTGCCGCTACCATAGCCGCAGGGTCCGTGCCCGAAGCTTTGAGGAAGGCGACCTTGTTCTCCGGCGCGTTCAATCGGCCAGGAATACGAACAAGTTGACGCCGAAGTGGGAAGGCCCTTATCGGGTAATACGAGTCACCAGGCCTGGCGCAGTCCGCCTGGAGACCGAGGATGCCGTTCCGGTGAGCAATTCCTGGAACATTGAGCATCTTCGCAAGTTTTACCCATAAGGCGCGGCTTGCCGGGCCTCCCGGCAAGCCACCCTTTTGTACAAGACTTGCCGACAAGGCATGTAACCCTTTGTACAAAGCCAGGCGCAGACCCTGAGCATAAATAAATGAAGTGCTGGCGCCCTAAGTTATAGCATGCATGCTGAGAAGAGTCTCGTCCTTGGTTAGGGTTGATAGTGCTTAGCGGCGGCTAACCCCTAGCTTAGAGGTCGAGTCTTTTTCTTTCCTCTATCTTCTTTGGTTCACAGGACGAGCAGACATCCTTGCCGAAGCCACTTGGGGAAAAGAAAGAAGAACAGACCAGCACCTAGGCCCCGGCAAGCCAGTGTTGCCGGGGGCTACAAGGGCAAAGATTCGCCCACGGCAGACCAGGGTTGCCGGGGGCTGCAGCTTCAGATAAGTTATTTATCCCTTATCATGCATTCCATTATGGACTGAGGTATGTGAAACCTTGTTCTTTTCCTTAAGCTACCGTGCTCCCATAACTCTAGGCCCTAGGGCTCGTTCCTAGGACTAAGTTTGGTCATAGTCGTGGCAGCAAAAGGATGAAACGAGGAGCCTGAACCCACTTCATCCCCGCCTCCGCCAAAGGCGTGAGAAAGGTCGAGCGAAGTAGGGAAACGGCAGGGCCTGTTGCCGGGCGAGAAAATGTTTATCTTAGAGATATTAGGGATTTTTTCCATGTTGTGGATTTTACCTGCGAACATATGACTCGGCAAACATTCCTTTTTCATTAAAAACATTCCGTTTAGATACAGTCCATAGGGAATGAAAAACCTGAACAAGGAGATTACAAGTTTTAAAGTTAACAGATGCCCGAAGGCTTACAAACTAAAAAGAGATAAGATGCCCGTAATGCCTTTCTTGTCCCTCTCCTCAGGAGGTAGGTCAAGGAGGCGAGAAGGGCAAAAGGGGCGCCTGGGCGAGCTACGGGTGGCAGAAGACACCAAGAGGACATCTCGGTGGCCGCCCAAGGGATGGATGGTGATGATGGCACCGGAGGCAGAGCTCGAAGACGAGGCGGCAGGACGTCAGTACGCGTCGAAGGCGTCGGTGCCCGCGTACTCCGACACGACGACCTTGCCGCCCACCTTCTTCCTCTTCCCCTTCCGCAGCCTCCCTATGCCAGCCGCCAAGGAGACGTCCCCGAGAAGTTCAAGGAGCCGGCGACGCGGATGATGGGGTCGCCGGTGCCACCAGGAACGGCGCCCGACACCTAGTCCGACCCGTCATCCTGCCGTCCACCGCCCTCGTCGTCGCCGCCGCTGTCCTCCTCGGCACCCTCGTTCGAGGAGGAGTCTTCGTCATCGGAGGAGCTCACCACACAGCACCTCGCACGATTCCCGAGGTGCCCGAAGACCTTGACGGAGAGATGGCCATCCTCCATCATCTTGAAGTGGAGGGTGAGCCCATCCGTCAGGCTGTGGATGCGAGTGAACATCTTCCATCCTTGACGAAGATACATCACATGAGGGGCAGGGAAGTCGACGCGGACCCGCGTGCCACTGATCCTGCAGCCCGTCATGTGCAGCCGCAGCGACTCCGGCGGATCCACCTCCGTCTCCCGCACAAATGGAGTCGGGAGACGAAGACGACGGCGCGGCTCCCCCCGCATCCTAACGAAGAACTCACAAGGGTCATCCCCAATATGACCTTCCATTGGAGGAGGGGCTGCTGGCGGGGGCGAGGCCGGCGGGCCGCCCCGTCCTCCTCTTCCCCGAGCGCCCCGGCCTCGCCCCCTCCCTCTTCCCCTCGTGGCTGGTTCGACCACTACAGGTGCAGGAGAAGGAGGGACGCGTTGTCGAGTAGCGACCCTCGCCGCCACCGTTGAAGAGCCGGGATTTCCTCCTTCATGGCGAATAGAAGAGAGGAGCAGAAGTAGAAGGAGAAAGAAAATGGAGGAGTGCGGGGCGCCGTCCCTTCCTTCCCACTCTTTATAAAGGGGCGGGGCTAGGGCTCGACCGCTCCGCTCAGCCAATCAAGACGCAGAAGGCGAGGGAGCCGGGACCGACCCGCCGCCCCAACTAGTGATGGCTCGGTTTCCCGCCTCCACCGCTCGCCACCTCGAGCGCATGGAAGGCACGTGGCGGACGTGCAGAGCCGAGGGGACGGGTGAGGCGACCTCTCCCCACCCCATGATCATGGGGAGTGGACGCCTAGACGACCGCGCCTCGGCCCCATTCAGTAAATGGGCCGCGCCTCCACGCCTCCCCCCGTTTACGGGGAAGGCTCGAAGCCGCCTCCTTTCGCATTTACTGCGACGTGACGCATGCCTGCGGAAACCGCCCCATGCATGCCGCCCACGTCACGCACGCCCCTCCACCCCGCGCCGCGCGCGCGGGTCGTGGGAGGCGCAGCGCGCGGAATTTTTTTACCATGGTGAAAACTGCCCCGCCTACCCGCGCACCGTTCTGGGCCTGGCCCAACAACGCGTCGCGCTCATGTGTGGCCCAGGCCCGGGGGCTCCTGTCGGTGTATAAAAAGGGGGGCACACTTTTTGTACCCCTATAACTGTGCACGGGCAGTCTGATCCACGGGCACCACCACAGCAAGCATGGCCAGGGAGGTGAGTCGGGGCAAGACCGAAGCTTTATGGAGACTGGAACAATGCCAAGAACAAGACCACAAAGAGCAAAGGGACGAAGCGACTTTCCCCGGCAAGATCCTTGTCGGGAGCCAGTTTCAGTAACCCTGGCAAGACCCTTGCCGGGGCCGGCTCTGGCAGCCCCGGCAAGACCCTTGCCGCGGCAGCTCGCCCCACGCCTATGGAGCAGATCCCCCTTGAGTCGACCGCCCCCATGGGGCGGGGATTCGGGAGATATCCCCGTGGTGGCATGCAGATCTTTGTGAAGACATCCAAGATCAGATACAAGCTAAGAAGACGACGACCCTTGGCGGGATCCCAGCCAAGGAGGACCACAAGGCCTCCGGCAAGCACCTTGCCGGGGATGACAGCAGGCGCCCCGGCAAGGCCCTTGCCGAGGACACCCGCAGGGCCACCATCAAGCCCGCACCAACTGAGTTTCCACCGCCCCACGCAGCTGCCAACCCAACCAGCTGGACAGGCTCCTGCGTGGCAACTCGCAGATCTTTGTGGAGACCCGCCGTTGCACCAACTCAACTGCCTGCCTGCCTACATGGCACCTCAGGCACCGCTGGCCAGGGCTCATGTCAACACGAGGAGAAGCGGCGACGGACAAGACGGACGTCCCCCCCCCC
>LR738709.1:410229386-410258818 GCA_902687465.1 Secale cereale
CCCCCCTCGTCCCCGATAAAGCGAGGACACCTAAGCTAGGCGCATTAAATGCGCCTTGTCCTGTAATGCGAGGGATAACCTCGCATCACTGTACCCTTTCCACCTCATGTGTGCCACTATGGAAACCCGTTTTCCTATAAAAGGAGGACCGAGGCGACCAGGAGAAGGATTCGGCTTTTTAGAACTCCTCACGACTCTTTCGGAGCTCCTCACTAGCTGAAGAACACAAACATATAATCCACCAAAGCAGGAGTAGTGTTTTATGCATCGTTGCGGCCCGAACCTGGGTAAAGGAACCGTGTCCTGACTATTAGATCCGCCCTTCTCTCAACCCCGCGCCTCGCAACCGTAGTAGGGATTCTCGTGATCCCATAGGTGTCGATCCAAATACACCGACACAAGTGTTTTCATCTTTTCTTTCCGGAGTTCCAAGTTTTCGCGGCTATCTCATTGGAACATCCATCTAAATCACCGCAAGGCTTTAATCATATTCTTTTCATCCTTCATTTCTATCTCATCATCCTTTCTTTACCGGAGTTCTTCATGGCGGTTCATCGCGATTCAAATCATTCTTCAAGTGTTCATCATAATTCTTGTGGAGCAGCTCAAGCCTATTCTTTTGTGTCTCGAGATGCAAATAATTCTCCGTATTCTTTTTTAGTGGAGTTTTGCATTCTTCTTTCTTCTCAGCTCATCCATATTTTGGTTGCGGCATAATATCACCTCAAGTTTCGGGATGATTGCCATAAGTCCACAAAAAGTTAATTCTTTTCGTTGTTGATTTTTCAACAACTCCGTTCGTCCCTTCTTCGCAATGATGTTTTCAAATTCTTTTGTGCTAGAAGGTGTTATCCTACCTCCTTTCTTCTCATTCTTAATTCGATCCGGATGCATTTGTGTTGTTTCATCTCGTCAAGTATTATTCCATCTTCTCAAGTTCAAGTCCTATTCCTTCAATGCGCAACCGGAGTGTTGACTGAATTTCTTTTGTATCTCTTGTAGCGGGAGTGGTTTTGAATTCATTCTAGTTCCTTCTTCCTCTGTTGTAACGGAGCTTCTCAATCTTGTTTATCTCCCTTGTATTCTTCCTTTCAAGTGGCTCAACCTCTCAAGGTTCTTTGGTTTCACCTTCTTCCTTTTCCCTTCCGTCTCATTCCTAAGATCTCGGGACGAGATCTCTTGTTAGTAGCGGAGTGTTGTGACACCCCGAGACCGATGCGCCAGGTGTCATCCTCTTATTTGCTGCCGTTGCCACGTCATTTGCTTGCGTGTTGCATTTTTTCATGTCATCATATGCATTGCATTTTTCCATGTTCTTGGCCGTTGGATCACGATCGCGTGGCCAAAAACCGCACCTCATTTGGACTCTCCTAGCTCCCTCTACCTATAAATATGTGTCTCCCCCCAAAATTCGCAGATGAAACCCTAGCCGTCTTCCACCTCGCGCAGCCAGACACGTCCATCCCACGCCGGACATGTCTAGCTGGCCACGTCGCCCGGGCCAATCACACGCTGCCACCTCAGCAACCACCGCCGCCTCGGCCAATCCAGAGCCGCCACCTCACCTCCGCCGCGCCCACTTCACCGCCAACCGCCCGAGGCCCAGATCCGGCCCGCCCCGGGTCAAACCGGGCCGCGCCGGGCCTGCAGCCGCCGCCTCCGTGCCTCGCTGCTCCAGCCACCGGAGCATCACCGGAGCAGGACCCCGCCGCCGTCGCGAGCTCTATCTGCCCCGCCGCCGGCGCCCGTTGCTCACCGGAGCACCCCCGCGCCTCCCCAGCTCTCCGCCGCCTCGCCCGTGCCCCAGCCCCAACTCCCTCCGCCGCCAGGATGCCAAGCTCCGCCGCCGTACGCCGCGCCCCGCCGCCAAGCTCCGCCGCTAGACGTCGCCACCCCGCCGGCCGCGCGCCACCGCAGCCGGCCGCGCCACCCACCACCACCACCACCGGCGCTCCTCGCGTCGCCGCCTCGCCGCCCTCGCATCGCCGCCCACGAGCCGCTGCCCCGCCGGCGAGTCCCTCATCGCTGGATCAGCGCCGGCCAGATCCACCGATGGGTGGATGAGATTCACCGTCCCCCGAGCCAAACATCATCCTGATCCCGCACCGCTCCGTTCCAGAACCACTTCGTCCAGTTTTCCTGAGGGGGTAATTTTTCACGAAGTACCTAGGAATCATGGGCATGTTGCATTCTTTGCTTGTGGACAACTTTGTGCATGTTTACCCAAATAAAGCATATGATATATCAAAATGTTCGTCTCGAAGTTCTCTACATGCTAGTTGCATTTGCGTTCATATTACTGTTCATCTTGATGGCTTGATCTTCGTTGCAAAACTGCTATGTGATGTTACTGTCCAGCTCTTGTTGTCTGTCAACAATATGTTAGCATGTTTGTGAGGTCGTATCTTTGTGCATGTTGGTCCAAATGGAGTGTATGATATGTCAAAATTTTCATCTAGTGATGCTATACATGATGGATGCATTTCCATATATGTTAGAGTGCATTATGTCATGATTATCTCTGTTGCAAAAGTGTATGTGGTTGTTAAGTGCTGAAAACTATTATAAGATGCTGATTTGTCCTTTTCTTATCTTTATGTATGATTTTTGTTTGAGCCTCATGTCAACATGTTTTAGAAGCATAATCATGCCATCTTTGCTGTGGTGCAATCCACTTTTCATAATATGCCTTGTGGTGAGTGCAACAGGCTTGCAAAGTGTCCTACTCGCTGTTTGTTGTTTCCCGAGAATTGTTAAAAACTGCTAAGTCTGAAACTGTTATATTGTGATGCCATGTTTTCTTGATGCCCCCCTCAAATCCATGAATGTTTTGTAATGTCCAATGACTATGTATTGAAGTCCCTGTTATGCTCTATCCATCCATGCCCTTGTTTGCAAGTATTGGTTGATGTAGCTTGTCTCTTTCTTGCTCTCAAATTGCTATAAAATGTTTCTGTCAGCCTGTTAACAAAAAGATCAGTTTTGCCATGTGAATAGCTAGTGTTCTATGCATCCTATGACCATGTTCTCGCCATGAATAACTTCATAAACATGTCTTATTGTTGTTGGTTATATTCACATGCCATGATATGCTTTGATATGAGTTGCACAAGCTTGCAAACATGCCTACTTGTTGTTGTTGCTGCCATGTTCAGTTTATTTCACCAAGTCTCTGAATCTGTTATCTTTTGCAATCTTGCCATGATGTTTTGAGCATGTTCTAGTGGTGTTTGGCAGTAGCTCAGTGATCATGCTCGTATTTCTTGACATGTACATGCTTGCCATGCCCTTTGATGCCATGAAATGTTCCAGTAGCATGTTGTTTTGATGATTGCAAAGTGCCTAGTTGCGGTTTTGGGACAAATTATTGTTATATCTTGTTTCATGTGTATATGTTGATCTGTTGCTCTGTTTTGAGTGTGCTCTATATGAAACTTGCTTGTTTTTGCATGTGGATGCATAATATCATATTGTATACATGTTTGGAGTGTGTTTGCTTGTGGTTTGAACGCATCTTGCATCTTTGCCATGCTTAACTTGTTTTGCTCATATCTTCTAAGCCGTAGCTCCGAATTAAATGAACTTTATATGTAACTTGACTAGAATTTCGAGTAGATCATCATGGTGCGTGTTAACTTGCTGTTTAACAACTTTAACTTAAGGTTTGTTCAGATCTGGACCAATTTTGAAATTTGCATACGAGGACTTACCAGAATTGTTATATGTTGTTTCCGGCCTCATTAAAACTTGCCTTGTGTGATGTTCTTGTATGCTTCATATCTTGCCATGATTTGCACCATGTAACCTTGTCATGCATCATACTTCGTTGAGCATCATGTCTTGTTATGTGTTGGGTGTTTACCGTGTTGCTTGCTTCTTCTCGTTTGTGCTTTTTTCATTGCGATCGTGAGGATTCGTTCGACTACGCTTGGTACGTCTTCGTGGCTTCTTCTTCGTCTTCTTTGTGGACTCGTTCTTCTTCTGTCGGATTTAGGGCTCCGCAAAACCCAAGAAGTTCGAACACAGGGGCGTGAATGAAGATCTCTCCCACTCACGTCTACCTAGCGACTCGCTCTCGTCTCGGTGGGGGGATTCAAGCACACAACAGATAGAACACACAAGAGTTTATCCAAGTTCGGGCCACCGCGTGGTGTAAGACCCTACTTCCTCCTTTGGTGGATTAGCCTCGGGCGAGCTGGGAGGTGTACTAGTACAGTGGTTCTTGAGTTCAGGAGGCGAGCTCGGGAAGGTCAGGAGACAAGTGTTCTTGCTCCTTGTGTGGTGACAGAGTGTATGAGTCGATCCCTTCACAGTGGGAATCCTAGCTACTTATATAGGCGGCCAGGGTCCTCTTCTCCTGAAATGTTTAGGCGGGAAGGGATCCCACAACGGCCATTTTTGAGCGGGAACACAAGGACGTTCTTATCCTGAAAAAAGTGGTCTTCGCCTGCAAAAGGATCAGGCGGTGACACGGTGGTGGGCTCGATGGTGACATCCTCCTTGTCGTCCTTGCGGTCTTCGGTCTTGTTGCACCAAAGGGGAAACCTTTGCCCCGCTCCTTGGGAACCAGCGGTTGCGCTGTCCCCTTTGCACCGAAATGGCAACTACGCCGCTGGCGGACGCTGGCACCCGCTGGTGTGGTGCATCATTGCTGACATTACTGCCTCCTCCTGAGGCAGGCCTGGCCTTGGATTCTCCGCCCCTCCGGAGCACCTTGCTGAGGCCGCTCCAGAGGAGGTCTTGACATCGTTCTCCTCGCGAGGCTTGGCCCCCTCGCGAGGGTCTTAGACAGCTGGTCGATCAGCTGGGCCGTACCAGGCCACTTGTAGGAGCGCGTCGCGACCCGCAGACAGGCAAGTCTGGGTACCCTGGTTCCCAGGACGCCGACAATAGCCCCCGGGCCCAAGGTGCGCGCGAAGTCGACTTCAGGGCGAAGCCTTAGTCGAGGGCAAAGCGTCGTGGGCCCCAAAAAGGCTGCGGGCCAGGCTCGCACGTGACGGTAGGATGGGACGTGGGCGACTCCGCTTCCCACGCTGTCTTGGCAATCGTGCGACTTGACAACTCCTTGGTGCGGGCGGCGGGGCCATTATGGCTGCGCGCGAGTGGCCGCCGGTTGATCTTCTTGGCCTATGAACAGGGGGTGAGGAACCATGCCTCTCACTTGACTATCGCAGGCCGATCCCTGCTGCTTCCATTACTCCAAGGGCTTCCATGGCACCGATTTGCAGGTTCTCGGCCGTGGAGAAGGGGAAGAGCCCGATGGTAGAGCCTGAGCGGCTCCCCCTGAACAAGAGGCACCGTAGTTCTCCGAGTGCTTCCCTAAGACCGTCGGATGCCCGCACATGGTGCACGCGGGCGCCAGGATTTCCGATTCCCTTGTATGCTCCAGCGGCAGGCAGACGGAGCGGGGGCGGCGACAGGGGTGGCGCCATCAGTCGCCCGGAGAGACGGGCGTCTCCTCGCACCCTGCTGTTGTCCCATTCTGAGGACGATGCCCGCAAGTTCATCGTGTGGGCGAGGGGCCCTCCGCATTCATGGATCCTTCTTCCTCCGTTCCCGAGGGAGGTGCTCCCGGCTCGCGACCGGGTGACGATGGAGCTGAGGCACGAGGGGTGTCGCCTTCCTCCTTCGCATGCCGACGTGGAGGTGATTTCTTATGGCCACGTCTTCATGACCTGGGGTTGGGGTGTGGTGCGTTGCGCCTGCGCCCCCGCCGGGAGGCACATTCTTCATTTCGCGCTGGATATGACGGGCACGATGACCTTCAAAGTCTTCGGGGCGGATGGCCGCCGGCTGCCGTGTGGCGCGGGGAATGGGCTCACCGGCGACCATTCCCCATGCTGACAGGGCAGCGAGGTGCTCTCCATTGGCTGCGCCTCCGACTCTCCTGGTAGCAGTTACGCTACCCCTGAGACGGCCTCGAGCTCCGATGAGAGCTACGAGCCGCCAAGTTTCCGCCCCTATCGCCGGAGAGAAACGGTGTCTTCCCGGCGTAGTCGCTGTTGAAGGAGTTCAAGCCGCGCTCCTCGAGAGTGACCTTCTTAGCTTAGTTCCTGCAGGACATCATGGAAGGCTTCATGAGGGCATGTAAATTCTTGTAATACCTTTGCTGTTGTCCGGCGTTATAACTTATGCCATTCATGAGACCCTTGTTAGAGCATGACCTTCCCTTCCTTCTGTTCCCGCGGTAGTTTAGGGCCCTATGCCTGCGAGACCCAATCCCGGGACAAGCCTCAGCCTGCGCTGGTATGCCAGGTCACGATGTCGTGGTCAAGGCCAGGAGGTGAGGGGTCCATGGTCCGGTAGGAGCCCCCGAGGCGCGATGCTCAGGAGGTCTCTCTTGGCGTGCAGGCAACCGCCCAATGGTCCGTCGGGAAGGGTTTTCATGCCTCAATGGATTCGTGATCATAGTAGATGGTGGTGTAGGTACGCGAGTAGGTCCGGTGTTAAAAACTTATCTTAGCAATTCCAGTGGTCAGGTCGTGGTTGTATTTGATTTCCTATTGCCCTTCCCTTGAGGCAAGGTTTTGCATCCAGGTTCCTTCATGATGGTCGCTCCCGAGGCCCTGGGGACAAAGGTCACGGGGACGGTGGAGACGTTTCTCCGGGCCGCTACCATCACAGCCGAAGAGGAGAAGACCGGTAATGCTGTGCTCGGCGATGCCTGGTCCGTTCCTGTTTAGTGAGAGAAGTGCGAGTGCCTCGAGGAGGCGTCAGAACTTTGCCTGAATTTGAAAAACTTTGCATTATTGTAATAGCTAGATGATTTACGTGCTTGCTTCCTTTCATGTTTGCTTAGGTGCTCTGCGTTAGCAGGGCCCAACCCCACGCATACCTCGACCGCCATTGAGCCCTTCGGATGACCGTGGTTACCGTAGTAACTAGACTCAAGGGATGAGGGGCTACATGGCTAGTGAGGCCCTTGGGTTGCGATGCCCAAGGGTACCCATTGACGTTCAAGCGATCCCGTTTTCAATCTGCATCGGCAGGGCCTAACCTCGCGCATACCTCGATCGCCATTGAGCCCTCCAGATGACCAGGGTTATCGTCATAACTAGACTAAAGGGATGAGGGGCTACGTGGCCAGTTAGGCCCCTGGGTCGCGATGCCCAAGAGTCCCCCTTGACATACAAACGGCTCTCATGAAGGCGAACGAGCACCATACCTTGCCCACGAGCCTTCACCTGGGACGGGGCACGAGAAGGCCAGGTGTCTGGGCACCTGGTAGGGTGGCATCTGCCAGGCGTGACCTGAGCATAGCTCCCATGCCTAGCCCCCCTCGTGACACCCATCCAAGGAGAAGCTGTGAGCGTCGTGAGCTGAAAAGCTCCCTGAGGTTGGTGCGACCACTGGGGGCCACCCTTAGTTGTTTATAACTAGCGCGGAGCATAGAGCTACCACACTTGCACGGAGTGTGGGCATAACCGCGCCTCGACCGTAGCGGCCAGCGCGGAGCTTGGTGCTTCCACTGGTTCGTGGGCATAACCGCTCCTCGATTGGATCTGCCAGCGCGGAGCTTGGTACTTCCACTAGACCGTGGGAGGGAGCCTCCCACCGGGAGAGACTCCGGGGCGTGTACAACCTCATCCTGACACGTGGCTTGCACGGTAGGACAGCCAAGGTGTATATGGGCCCTCCTCAGGAAGAGCTGAACGACTCTGAGGAAGTTCTCGTGAGCTTACGCATCACTCACGAGACCCTACCCTGAGGCGGGTTGCGCCTGAGTCTTCTTCTGCAAAATGTGAAAAGAGAGGTGTTGTGTCGACCTGCGCCGAGTGCATCTCTAGAGGGTATCGCATGAGAAGGCCATAGCACCAGCAACCCCAGGAGGTGACGTCACGGGAATGGCTCGCGAGACAGAGCTCAGCCACTGGATTTGTCGATGCTGCAGGGACGGACCCGAGCACAGACGTCGTGCCCAGTCTTCTCATGCAACGATCCAAAAGAAAAACAACCAGCGTGCGGTTCCCGCGTGAGCGAGGCACCTGCCACGGGCCCCTATTTACCCATCCACGATTAGCCCATGCGAGAACAAGGCACCAAGGACCATGGGAGGTGACGTCACAGAAATGGCTCGTGAGACAGAGCTCAACCCTTGGGTTTATCGACACTACAGGGACGGACCCGAGCACAGACGTCGTGCTAGTCCTTAATCATGGGGCAGTCGCGAGTGGGCTCACAAGGGCTCATGACCTTAGTGGCGGTGAGAACGCCAAGCATGCAGATAATGCGAATGGAAAGAAACAACTAGCTTTGATCATGCAAAAAGGGAGACGACTCAGGGGGCGCAGCCCCCAGCAGTCTGAGGATGATGTAGCCCGAGAGGCGCCCTCGATTGGTTACCTGAAGTGTCACTTGATACTTGTTGAAGGAGAGTTGGGGTAGCTAAAGACACGAGCCATGCGGGTCGCTCCCGAGGATCGTCGGGATCCTAAGGCCCAGGGGCTCTGGAGGCTCTCAGTGGTCGCGCGGGTCCGGTTCTCGCTCCGCCCAGACCGCCTGCCACCGAGCCTCCCGAGCCCCAAGGCTTGCTGCGTGAGATGCTGGAACGTGGCAGCTGCGTTGCGGAAGCCGAAGAGTGTGCGGACGTAGTTGCAGGGGAGGGCCCTCCTCCGGCCGACCGCCCTCGGCCAGAAGGGCTCCCGAGAGGCGGCTCGGTTGAGACTCGCGATGTCGACGCAGACGCGGAAGCGGTCGCTTGGGCTGCGAGCAGGTGAACTTGGGGTTGTGCGGTTATGCCCACCGCGGATGAGTCTTGCGTACTGAAGTTCTTCGGTAACTTGGTTGATGAAGTCCGGAGCCCCCAGCGCTGAATGGCTCACGCTGGGCACACAAAAACGTGCGTCAAGACACGCTTGCAGGTGGTGCTAGAACACCTCCCTCGAGACGCCGGTTAGCCAGGAGACACTCCAGAGGAGAGCCCCCGAGCCGGTCGCGAGAGGGGCGTCGAGCATGCATCCCTATGCGAGGGTGGAGGGCGCCTCGTTAGCAGGCGCGAGTCCTGAGGCCGGGCCGTCGGGAGCCCCTGCGCCCTGAGGTCCGTTGACGGGTAGATTCTTCTTCTTCTTGGGGGCGGCCTGTAGGGCAAGGACGGCTCCATCCTCATCGGAGCACTCGACCGCCGCGGTCTAGTAGGCGCGCTCTAGGGAACGCACCGCTTCCTTCTCGTCAGAGGCGATCGTGATGACTCCGCCGCTCCCGGGCATCTTGAGGACGTTGTAGCCGTGATGGGTCGCTGCCATGAACTTGGCGAGGGCAGGATACTCTAGGATGGTGTTGTACGGGAGGTGGATTTTGGCGACGTCGAAGTTGATGAGCTCTGTGTGGTAGTTGTCGTGGTCGCCAAAGGTGACGGGGAGGCGGACCTGCCCCATCAGGAGAGTGGAGCCATCCGTGACCCTGTAGAATGGCTTGGTCGGGTGGAGCTGATCGTAGGGAACCTGGAGTGTCTCGAAGGTCTGGACGGAGAGGACGTTGAGTCCTACTCCGCCGTCGATGAGGGTCTTGGTCACGAGGACGTTGCTGATGGTCGGGGTGCAGAGCATCGGGAGGGCGCCTGGGGCCGCCTTGCACTGGAGCTGATCCGTAGGGTCGAAGGTGATGACTTGCTTGGTCCACCTGAGGTTGCACGCAGCGCCAGGCCTGGGAAGCACCGCGTTCACCTCATGGGAATACTGCTTGAAGACGCGATGGGAAGTCGAGGCATGGACGCCTCCCAAGATGCATGCAACTGCACGCGGCTCCTGGAAGCCCCCTGCCCTGTCTCCCTGACGGTCGTCGTCGTTTCTCCTTGGCAGTGGTGGCAGTGGAGGCAGGCCTCCATTGCCCTAAGGGCGACCCTCACGAGGCTGGTCACGCCAGGGGGCGTCACGAGGCTGCTCCTGCCAGTGGTCCTCGCGAGGCTGCTCGCGCCACCCTTGGCGCGAGTTCCTGCCATCCCAACGTCCTCCTCCTCGGCCTCCTCCACGGCCGTAGCCGCGGTCTTCGCGCTCAGGGCGCTGCCCGACGTGCCCGCCGCGCATCGACCTGAGCTCCTGGCAGTTGTTAGTGTTGTGGTTGTGGACGTTGTGGAAGACGCAGTATGGTCGGTTGTCTCTGGGGAGGTCATCGTAGCCGCAGCCACGCTTCACTTCTGGCTCCGCAGCCAGCACGTCGGGTCCCTTGCGCTTTGATTCCTTGGCCTTGGTCTTCTTGTCGTCTGCCTCCGCCTCAGGCAGCTCCTGGAGGGAGAGGCAGCCTTCCTCCGCCTTGGCGCACTTTGCCACAAGCTTGAACATCTCGAGGGTTGTGCACAGGTCCCCGTGAATAGCAAGCTCTTCCCTCATCCTGACATCGCGGACACCATCGGAGAACGCGGAGATGATGGCCTCCTCTGAGACCCTAGGGATCCAGAGGTGCATGGTGTTGAAGCGTTGGATGTACTTTTGCAGGGTTTCTCATGGCTGCCGCCTCACGCAGCGTAGATCAGCAGCTGCCGGAGCTCGGTCGCGGGTGCCTTGGAAGTTGGCGACGAAACGCTCGCGAAGCTCTTCCCAGGAGGAGATGGATCCCACGGGGAGGTTCAGGAGCGAGGAGCGTGCGCCGTCTTTCAGAGCCATGGGGAACCAGTTCGCCATGACCTGCTCGGTGTCGTTAGACGCCTTGATGCTCAGCTCGTAGAGTTGGAGGAACTCTGTGGGGTCGGTGGTGCCGTCGTAGCGTGGAGGCAGGTCCGTCTTGAACTTGCCGGGCCAGGCGAGGCGCCGTAGCTCAGGAGCTAGGGCGCGACACCCTGCCACGCTCATGATCGCAAGCGCCCCCTGCGCCGGTGGTGCCGGTTCTTGAGGTGCTGGTGCGACCACCTCCTGTGGCGCGCGGTCTGGGCGTTGTGGGCCAGGGGGCCCGCGAGCCCCTGCATGAGGATGCGGAATCACCTGGTAGCTCTCCTCGTCGCGCGCGTGGGCTCTGCGGGGTTGGTCCCATCGAGGGGCCTCGCGCCGGACCTCCTGGCCGGCGTGGTGGAGTGGAGGCGGGGCCGGGACCCCGTGGTCTTCGTTCCCCGCCGGGGGCGACGGAGGACGTGAGGAGTGCGTTGGTGCGGGTGCTTCCCCAGCGGCGTTGACGAGCTCGGTGATGCGGTGGAGCCACTCATCGTAGAGGTCATCTGCTGGGCGGTAGCGCAAGAGCTCCCGCGCCATCAGCAGCATAGGCTGCTGGTAGGCCGGCCCGCGGCAGACTAGCGAGGACGACGCCGCGGCCGGCGAGGGTGAAGGTGTTGCCGTGCGGCCATCCCGCCGCACAGACGGTGCCAGCGATGAGTCTTGCTGCTTGTGGACAGCCGGGTCGGTGGCGGCGTTGGCGACCGGCGAGTTGGGGCGGAGCGGTGCGCTGTTGCCCGCAGGCACCGTCTGAGGGACGTTCGCAGCGCGGCGGGTGGTGCGAGCTCGGCGTGTGTCCACCATGGTTGTGGAGTAGGGTCGACGACGAGAACGCGACGAGGTTGTTAGAGAGGCAAGATTTCGACACGCCCCCTACCTGGCATGCCAAATGTCGGATTTAGCGCTCCGCAAAAACCAAGAAGTTGGAACACAGGGGCGTGAACGAAGATCTCTCCCACTCACGTCTACCTAGCGTCTCGCTCTCGTCTCGGTGGGGGGATTCAAGCACACAACAGATAGAACACACAAGAGTTTATCCAGGTTCGGGCCACCGCGTGGTGTAAGACCTTACTTCCTGCTTTGGTGGATTAGCATCGGGCGAGCTGGGAGGTGAACTAGTACAGTGGTTCCTGAGCTCAGGAGGCGAGCTCGAGAGGGTCAGGAGGCAAGTGTTCTTGCTCCTTGTGTGTTGGTAGAGTGTATGAGTCGATCCCTTCACAGTGGGAATCCTAGCTACTTATATAGGCGGCCAGGGTCCTCTTTCCCCGAAATGTTTAGGCGGGAAGGGATCCCACAAAGGCCATTTTTGAGCGGGAACACAAGGACGTTCTTATCCTGACAAAAGTGGTCTTCGCCTGCAAAAGGATCAGGCGGTGACACGATGGTGGGCTCGATGGTGACATCCTCCTTGTCGTCCTTGCGGTCTTCGGTCTTGTTGCACCAAAGGGGAAACCTTTGCCTCGCTCCTTGGGAACTAGCGGCTGTGTTGTCCCCTTTGCACCGAAATGGCAACTGCACCACTAGCGGACGCTGGCACCCGCTGGTGCGGTGCATCACTGCTGACATTACTGCCTCCTCCTGAGGCAGGCTTGACCTTGGATTCTCCGCCCCTTCGGAGCACCTTGTTGAGGCCGCTCCCGAGGAGGTCTTGACGTCGTTCTCCTCGAGAGGCTTGGCCCCCTCACGAGGGTCTTGGACAGCTGGTCGATCAGCTGGGCCGTACCAGGCCGCTTGTAGGAGCGCGTCGCGGCCCGCAGACAGGCAAGTCTGGGTACCCTGGTTCCCAGGACGCCGACATCTTCCTAGAGGGATCTCAGGCAAGAAGACCGTCACCTTGGATCTCATTACTGTCATTGCTATGCTAGTTGTCTCGATGCTATCACTATATGTCGCACTACCTATCTATTTGTTGTTAGCCTTTCATTGTTGCCATGAAACACGCTTTAACCTTTGACACCATCCCAGCAAACCGTTGTTTGGCTATGTTACCGCTTGCTCAACCCCTCTTATAGCGTTGTTAGTTGCAGGTGAAGATGAAGATTGCTCCATGTCGGAACTTGGTTGTAGGAATATCACAATATCTATTACTTAAATTAATGCACCTATATACTTGGCAATGGGCAGAGGGCTTGGACTTTTGCTCGGTGTTTTGTTCCACACATGCCGCCTTAAGAACCGATAAACCGGCGTTGTGTTCCTTGATTTTGCGTTCCTAACGCGGTTGGGTATATGGGGACCCCTTGACAGTTCAATTTGAATAAAACTCCTCCAGCAAGGCCCAACTTTGGTTTTAATTTGCAACATAATAAAAACTTAATTAATTAATTAAATCGCATAGGGAGTTAGCGCTACCCGAGGATTCTTCTACATACAGGGGGCCAGTGTTGATGGTGTTGGTCCCAAACAGGCAGCATGCGGGGCCGCCTCGGGGAAACTCGAGGTAGGTTTTACCCGTAGCTTGACCTATCCGGATGTGGCCTGAGACGAGTATGCGCGGCTACTATCAGGGTGTTGGCATGCCGGGAGGTATTGCTGGAGTTGTTTTACCATTTTTGAAATTACTTGTGCACCGGGATTTCGAGTCTGATCGGGTTGTCCCTAAGATAAGGGGTTTTTACTTCTGTTGATTGTGAGAGCTAGTGATGGGCTAAGTTGGGACACCCCTACAGGGTTATGATCTTATGAAAGCCGTGCCCGCAGTTATGTGGAAAATTGAAATTTGTTAATGTCCGGTTGTACAAAACTTGACAGAGGTTCGAAATAAAACACACAACCGCATGAGTAACCGTGACCGTCTCTTTTCACTTTGAGAAGAGAACACAGTGGGGTTATGTTTGACTCGTAGGTAGTTCAGGATCACTTAGCAATCATTACAAGTGTGTGACCGTTTGCGTAGATGCTCATCTTATTCTGATACTCGTAAGTTAGCCACCATACATTTGCATAGCCGCTGTTGCAACCTCACCACTTAACCTCTCCATACCCATTAAGCTTTGCTAGTCTTGATACCCATGGTTATGGGATTGCTGAGTCCTCATGGCTCACATTTACTACAACAACAGTTGCAGGAGCAGGTTTCCGTTGACTTGACGTGAGAGCGATGTTATTTGTGTTGGAGTTCTTTCTTCTTCTTCATCGATCTTGGGATAGGTTCCTGGTCGGCAGCCGGGATAGCAGGATGGATGTCGTGTTTTTTTCATGTTTTCATTCGTAGTTAGATGTCTTGTATATGATGTGGTGTATTCATGTGGAGTTGTATGACTTGTATGTATCCCCAATGTATGAATGTAATGGTACGATGTAATGATATCCATCTTGCTAAGCGCTCGAAATGCGGTTGTGCCTCAGTCATGAGTTCGTCACGTGATTGGGATAGAATCGCATCTTGGGCGTGACACCTTTGACGACCAGACCTTTTCAGCAGAGCTTCCAGGCAAGCCCCCCTTTTTGATCATCCCAATGTCGCCCATTCTATTCTCCCTCATGCTTGCATTAGATTTTGCTACTGTTATTGTTTGCTCCTATTCTGATGCATAGCCTGCTTTTGTACCTTCTATTGTTACCTACCTGCTTATCCTAAACTGCTTAGTATAGGTTGGATAGTGACCCGTCAGTGACCCCTACCTTGTCCTTGTTGCCCCTGCTTCATCATCGATGACTCAATCAACGGGATCTACAACCAGAGCCCGACACCTCACATCACATCACGTCCCTTTTGTTGCTCGACTCTGCAGAGCTACTATCGAGTGCCGAGGGTGATACCTCGTAACGACCTCCTGATGATGACTCTGTAATGTAGCTATTCGGTCGTGGTCATCGAGGGTGATTCCTCTTTCACCATTCTCGATACGACTCTGTCGTGCAACACCTCAAGCGCAAGGGTGATTCCTCCTACGTTCACCTTGATGATTACATCGAGTGGAATCCGCCGAGGGTGATTCCTCGGGGTTTCCCCCTTGGTGTTTGTACACACAGTTACCTTGACTTTACTTCAGACCATTGTTGAAGTCGGGTCCGCATTGAGAGGTTCCCGCGAGTTGATGTGAAAGTCGGGCGGGCCCGTGGAGCACCCGCGAGTTAATTACGAGGCACGGCCGGGCAGGCGGTCCGCCCCGGAGTGGGCTGGGCTAGCCCTTATCCTATTTCCTCGAGACGGGGCAACGGGGTCACATTATCGTGAGTCTCTGCTTGTCTTCGCGAGCCCCTAATACACTATTGGTTTGGGTATTTGTTCTGAATCGGCCTATAGCCCTTACGCACTAACCGCCATGCGAGAATAGTTATGGGCCTCGGCGACGTGGTATCAGTCGAAACTTTATCAGACGTCCAGTTCAGCACTACGGCACGGCTGGGCTGGCACCTTTCTGTAGTGTCGGAGCCTGGACCTGCCCTGCTCGCAATGACCCGGAGTGCAACAGGTGATGGCCCATGACCCAGCAGTGCTTAGGATGTAGACCGGCGGGGACCTCTCTGATGAGCCTAGGTAGGGCTATGACGTGTTGATCTTCCGAGACCGGGCATTGACCTAGAAAAGTGTGTCCGGCCAGAGATGATCGAGCATGAGGGTAACATGGTGCACCCCTGCAGGGAAGTTATCTATTCGAATAGCCGTGTCCACGATAATAGACGTTCAGTCTTATATCCTGATCAATTACAACTATGAATGGATACTTAAGATATGTGTTGGTTATTGTTACAACATGCTTAATTAAAATGATATTCTATACTCCCTTCCTCTGCTGCAAGATGGTGGTTTCCGGAAGATGCTAGTCTTTGATAGGCTAGGCCTTTCCCTCTATTTTGGCATTCTGCAGTTCAGTCCACATATATAGCTCATTCCTTTGATACTAATGCATACTTAGTATTGATCTGATGCTTGCGAGTACTTTGGATGAGTACTCACTGTTGCTTTGCTCCCCCTTTTCCCCTTTCTTTCTTCTTTCTGGCTGTTGCAAGCAGATGGCGGATTCGAGGAGCCAGACGCCACTACCGACGTCTACGACTACCCCGACGGTGCTTACTTCTACGTGGAGGTACCTGATGGCCAGGAGTAGCTAGGAGGTCCCAGGCAGGAGGCCTTGCCTCTTCGCTCATTGATGTTTGTGCTAGCCTTCTTCAGGCAAATATTGTTTAACTTATGTCCGTACTCAGATATTTTTGCTTCCGCTAACTCTGTTGCTTTCGAGCTTCTGTATTCAAGCCCTCGAGGCCCCTGGCTTGTAATATGAAGTTTGTATTATTTTATTTGTGTCTGGAGTTGTGTTGTGGTATCTTCCCGTGAGTCCCTGATCTTGGTCGTACACATTTGCGTGCATGATTAGTGTACGATTGAATCGGGGGCGTCACATAGAGAAAGGACCTTGTGGGGTGATACATCTCAGGTTTTGTTTGTCCAACCTGATCTATTTATCTTGCAATGGGAAGAGGTGCTTTGTAGTGGGTTCGATCTTACGGTGCTTGATCCCACTGATAGAAGGGGAACCGACACGTATGTATCATTGCTACTAAGGATAAAATGATGGGGTCTATTTCTACATAAATAGATCTTGTCTACATCATGTCATCGTTCTTATTGCATTACTCCATTTTCCATGAACTTAATACACTAGATGCATGCTGGATAGCGGTCGATGTGTGGAGTAATAGTAGTAGATGCAGGCAGGAGTCGGTCTACTAATCTTCGATGTGATGCCTATATAATGATCATTGCCTGGATATCGTCATGATTATTTGAAGTTCTATCAATTGCCAACAGTAATTGTTCACCCACCATTTGCTATTTTTCTCGAGAGAAGCCACTAGTGAAATCTACGGCCCCGGGTCTCTTTCTTATATTATTTGATTTTGCTATATATTTTCATTTGCTTTTATTTTCATATCTATTAAACCAAAAACCCAAAAGTACCTTGCTTCAATTTATCTTATTTGGCGTTCGATCTATCGTTATTTACAACTCTATCACGTACGTTACCCGAAAGGGATTGACAATCCCTTTTACACATTGGGTTGCGAGTATTTAATATTTGTGTGCAGGTGTTGTTTACGTTGTGTTGCTTGGTTCTCCTACTGGTTTGATAACCTTGGTCTCATCACTGAGGGAAATACCTACCGCTGCTATACTCCATCATCCCTTCCTCTTTGGGGAAATACCGACGTAGTTCTAGCAGACATCAAAAGGAATTTCGGGCGCCGTTGCCGGGGAGCATCTTCAACATATACCAGATTCCTAATCACAAATCTCATCTCCTCACAATTTACATTATTTGCCATTTTCCTCTCGTTTTCATCTCCCCCACTTCACAAAAAATTGTTGTTTTTTTATTTGCCCTCTTGTCCGTCCGTCGTTTTCTTGTTTCCTGGTCTTGATGGCTAGCGTGTCTACCCCTCCTTTGTCACCAGACTTTGAAGTTCTATACTTCAAGCAAAGGCAAGGATAAAAATTGAAATATGCTTGGTATAGGCTTATGGAATCTTATCGTATTTGCAATTTAAAGGGGGCGCCAAGATCTTGCTTTGTAATTTTTACATAGGATTGGCTTTGCATCATAGACAACTCTTAGATTTTGCCGCTAAAGGGAATTTTATTGAGCTTGATGCTAATGTTGCCTATGAGTTACTAGAAGGAATTTTGGTTGTTCCATCTTTATATAAGGGGTTTTATTTTACCCCAGAAAGAGTTCAAATGTTGGACAAACTTGGTGTCTTTTCTTGATAATTAAGGGAAGCCCAAAGAGCCTCCCGGGTTTGTGAAAACCCTCACAAAGGTTGCCAAAACTACGGATGAGAAAACTTAGATCTTTGCTTTATGCCTAGCTAAGGGCGTAAAACGATAGCGCTCGTTGGGAGGCAACCCAACTTGTATCTTTTTGCTTTTTGATTTCCTTGTTGTTTTCAATATAATACCCTTTAATACCTCTGTTTAGATGTGTTTTTGTGGTTTGAATAAAGGTCTGTGCCAAGCAAAGCCTTAGGATCATGTTGAGTAATAGTAGATCTGATCTTGCTGAAAAACAGAAACTTTTGCGCTCACGAGAAAAATTCTCGTTTTTAACAGAAGTGTGATTTTGGGTTGATTCTTTTTGAAGAAGATTAATATACAAATTGCCCACGTGGCCCTATTTTTTCAAGATTTTTAGAGTTACAGAAGTATTCGAAATATTCACATTGCTACAGACTGTTCTGTTTTTGACAGATTCTGTTTTCTTTGCGTTGTGTGCTTGTTTTGATGATTCTATGGTGAGTTTTTGCCACAGAAAAGTTGGAATACAGTACATATCATGCAAGAATAAAATATGAATTGGTTTGACACAATACTTATAGTAGTGATTTGTTTTCTTATACTAACGGATCTCACGAAAGTTTTGTTGAGTTTTATGTGATTGAAGTTTTCAAGTATTGGGTTATCTTATGATGGATGAAGGAATAAGGAGAAAGAAGAGCCTGAGCTTGGGGATGCCCATGGAATGCCAAGCTATTATCCAAAGAGAAGCAATCAACTAAGCTTGGGGATGCCCCCGAGTGGCATCCCCTCTTTCTCCTAACAACCATAGGTATTTTACTCGAAGCTATATTTTTATTCGTCACATACTACGTGTTTTGCTTGGAGCATCATGTATGATATGAGTCTTTGCTTGCTTTTTAAGTCTTGAATCCTTGCTGTACACACCTATTTGAGAGAGCTAAAATTATGCCATGACTTGTTAGAATAGCTCTCTATGTTTCACTTAAATTTTTATGAGCTATGAATTTGCTCTAGTGCTTCACTTATATCTTTTTGAACACGATGTGCTTTAATATTTTTGAAGAAATGCTCTCTTTCTTCACTTAGACTTATTTGAGAGTTAGTAAAATTTTCAAGAAATTCTCTCTTGCTTCACTTAGATTATTTTGAGAGAAAGAAAAAATATGCTCGTGATCTTCACTTATATTTGTTTGAGCTTATCAAAAGCAACACATGAAAATTAGTCCCAAAGTGATAGATATCCAAGAACGATGTAATAAAAACTTTCATGAAGATCACTAGACAAAATAAACTTGATACCTTGTAATAGTTTGGGATATGATGATGTGATATATGAGTCATGTTAATGAGTAATTATGCTTTAGTAAGAATATTGGTGTTAAGGTTTGTGATTCCCTATGCAAGCATGAAAGTCAATAGTCATGCAATGAAATTACATCCCACTTGTGGTGCATTATTCGGTGTTATTTATAGTTAACGCTCGCTTATGAGATTAATTGTTTCTTGGTTGGTCGCTTCCCAATCTTTTGCTAGCCTTCATTTTGCACTAAGTATGATCACTACTTGTGTATCCAAACTCCTTTAAACCAGTTTTGTCACGTGTGTCCACCATACCTACCTATATGTGGTATTCACTTGCCGTTCTAAGCAAATTTGTATGTGCCATCTCTAATTTTCAAAATAAATTTCTCTTTTGTGTGCTCCTACCCTCGCGAGGCGGTGAGGGGTGGCTAATATTTTCCATGCTAGATGTGTTATTCTCACGATGAGTGTTTATTCACTTGTCATTGCACGAGAGTAAGGCAAAGGTGTTAGGGATGCCCAGTCCCAAAATGAAAAATGAATTTACTTTATGTTGTCAAATAATAAATTCCTTGGAAAGTGTTGGTATGGAAGGCAACCGTGGATTCGGCTAGCCATGGAAATTGAAAGTTTGGTGGAAGAGCAATAAACTTTATTTTATGTTTGGGAACCGCCTATGATATATCTAGCATGGAAAGTGTTGGGAACTATAAGTCGTTTTCGTTGGTGGGAAAAGTATGCCACCCAAAATAATTTTATCTCTTAGTTTAAGCTTTGAGCTCTGGCACCTCTACAAATCCCTACTTCCCTCTGCAAAGGGCCTTTCTTTTACTTTATGAAATTTTTATTTTGAATTTGAGTTTCCATCTTCTCTTATAAAAGCACCAACTAGGAAGTAATATGATCGTACTTGAGCATTGGATGTAGTTAATATCCGGGTGTGTTTCATGAATGGATCAATGGTTGAGCATGATGGGCTAGGGATAACTTATTTTAGCATTGATATTTTGAAAGACATGATTGCTTGTTGATATGCTTGAGTATTTAAATCTCATGTCAAAACTAGACTATTGCTTTAAACCATATAAAATTCCAAATGTCCAGGCTATAAAGAAAATAATAAGATATGACAAGATAGGTAGCATTCCACATCAAAAATTCTGGTTTTATCTTTTACCTAATCGAGGACGAGCAGTAATTAACCTTGGGGATGCTGATACGTCTCCTACATATCTATAATTTTTTACTGTTCCATGATGTTATATTATCATTCTTGGATGTTTTACAATCATTTTATAGTCATTTTATAACATTTTTGGTACTAACCTATTGACATAGTGCCAAGTGACAGTTGTTGTTTTCTACATGTTTTTTTACATCAGAGGAAATCAATATCAAACGGAGTCTAAACGCAGCGAAACTTTTTGAGGATTTTTTTGGACCACAAGACATCAAGTGGGCCGGAGAAGCACCTGGGGGGTGCTCCAAGGGGATCACAACCCACCAGGGCGCGCAAGGAGGCCCAGGCGTGCCCTGGTGGGTTGTTCCCACCTCTGTTGCCCCCCAGACTGCCTCTTTGCTTTATAAATACCCCAATATTCCATAAACCCTAGGAGAGTCGACGAAAATCAATTCCAGCCGCCACAGAGTCCAGAACCACCAGGTCCAATCTAGACACCATCACGGAGGGGTTCACCACTTCCATCGGTGCCTCTCCGATGATGCGTGAGTAGTTCTTTGTAGACCTACGGGTCCATAGTTAGTAGCTAGATGGCTTCCTCTCTCTCTCTCTCTCTCTCTCTCTCTCTCTCTTTTGATTATCAATACAATGGTCTCTTGGAGATCCATATCATGTAACTCTTCCGCGGTGTGTTTGTTGGGATCCGATGAACTTTGAGTTTATGATCAGATCTATCTTTTTATCCATGAAAGTTATTTCAGTCTTCTTTGATCTCTTATATGCATGATTGCTTATAGCCTCATATTTCTTCTCCGATATTTGGGTTTTGTTTGGCCACCTTGATCTATTTATCTTGCAATGGGAAGAGGTGCTTTGTAGTGGGTTCGATCTTACGGTGCTTGATCCCAGTGACAGAAGGGGAACCAACACGTATGTATCGTTGCTACTAAGGATATATAGATGGGGTCTATTTCTAAATAAATAGATCTTGTCTACATCATGTCATCATTCTTATCGCATTACTCTATTTTTCATGAACTTAATGCATGCTGGATAGCGGTCGATGTGTGGAGTAATAGTAGTAGATGCAGGCAGGAGTCGGTCTACTAATCTTGGACGTGATGCCTATGTAATGATCATTTCCTAGATATCGTCATGATTATTTGAAGTTCTATCAATTGCCCAACAGTAATTGTTCACCGATCGTTTCCTATTTTTCTCGAGAGAAGCCACTAGTGAAATATATGGCCCCCGGGTCTCTTTGTTGTATCATTTGCTTTTGCAATCTATTTTCCTTTGCTTTTATTTTCATATCTATTAAACCAAAAACCCAAAAATACCTTGTTGCAATTTATCTTATTTGGCGCTCGATCTATCATTATTTACAACTCTATCACGTTCATCACCCGAAAGGGATTGACAACCCCTTTTACACGTCGGGTTGCGAGTATTTGTTATTTGTGTGAAGGTGTTGTTTACCTTGTGTTGCTTGGTCCTCCTACTGGTTCGATAACTTTGGTCTTATCACTGAGGGAAAGACCTACCGCTCCTATACTGCATCATCCCTTCCTCTTTGGGGAAATACCGACGTAGTTCTAGCAGACATCAACATAGCATCCGCAGAAATAGAAGACATATATGATACTATTTCACCAATTGGGATTGTTATAGATGTTGAAGTCTTGTGTGGGAAAATAAAATACCGTACTGATTTTCTTGTTCTTGGTTCCCCACAAGATGACTTTTGTCCCATTATCGTTGGTAGACCTTTCTTGAACACCGTTAATGCTAAAATACATTGTGAGAAACAAACTGTCGGTGTTAGTTTTGGTGATGAGTCTCATGAGTTTAATTTTTACAAGTTTAGTAGAAAGCTTCATGAAAAAGAATTGCATAGTAAGGATGAAATAATTGGTGTTGCTTCTATTGCTGTGCCTCCTACAGATCCACTAGAACAATACTTGTTAGACCATGAGAATGATTTACATATGCATGAAATAAATGAAATAGATGAGATTTTCTTTGAACAACGTCCTCTGCTCAAACACAATTTGCCTATTGAAACTGATGTCCTCCCACTACAGGAAACAGGTAATTTGCCGTCTGCCACGGCGGATGGCAAAGGCATGAAAGGCGGACGGCAAAGGTCTTTGCCGTCCGCCGCGGACGGCAAAAGGCCCCGGCAAAGTAAGATCCGGCAAACAGCTACTGTGCCGTCTGCTTCGGATGGCTGGCGGCAAAGGGGCCTTTGCCATCAGCAGCGGACGGCAAAGAAAGCGGACGACAATAAATGCGCTGTTACTCCATTAGGTGGTTAACGGCAGGCCTTTGCCGTCAGCCGCTGACGGCAAATTTTGACCTGCCTTTGCCGTCCGCCGAATGATGTGAGCTGGACGTCACTACACGGCAGGCGTTTGCCATCTGCCGCTGACGACAAAGCCTTTGCCGTCAGCCACTGTAGGCAAACTGACCAAATTGGTCAGCCTCCCAGGAAGCACAGTTGCCTGCCACGTGGCCTCTTTGCCGTCCGCTGCTGATGGAAAAGAGCCCTTTGCCGTCGGTGGCCGACGGCAAAGAGCCTGCATATTGGCTCTTTTTCTGGGTTTTTTTAGTCCAACAATTTTCACAGTAAATATATATGACATATATAGATATATTTCACAGGGCTATTTAACAACAATCATATCACATATCCAGCACATAAGTTTCATCCATTCATACATAAGCAAGTTCCATCCATACACATTGTTCCATCCATATACATATTACAATGCAAAGTTTCATCAAGATAGCAAGTTCCATCATAGCAAGCTAGATACAATGCAAAGTTTCATCAAAGAAAAATCAAGCACTCCATCATAGCAAGCTAGCTTCCATGAAGTTAATGAAATCTGCAAAATGGCAAATAAGAAAGTTAGAAATAGGTGACTAGAACAAGAAGAAGACTAGAACAAGAAGTATATGTCATTTATGAGCTAACTTAGGTGAAATTGATCATATATGAGCTAACTAAGTTGAAATGGGTTGTTTATGAGCTAAATAAGGTGAAATGGATCGTTTTTTACCTAACTAAGGTGAAATGGATCGTTTTTGAGCTAACTTAGGTGAAATGGATCGTTTATGACCTAACTTAGTTCAAATGGGTCGTTTATGAGCTAACTAAGGTGAAATGGATCGTTTTTGAGCTAACTAAGGTGAAATGGATCGTTTATGAGCTAACTTAGGTCAAATGGATCATTTAAGAGCTAATTTAGGTGAAATGGATTGTTTTTAGCTAAGTTAGGTGAAATGGATCGTTTATGAGCTAACTTAGGTCAAATGGATCATTTAAGAGCTAATTTAGGTGAAATGGATCGTTTTTAGCTAAGTTAGGTGATCGTTTAGGAGCTACTCTAGGTAAATTGGGTCATTTTAGAGCTAACTTGGATAAACTGGATCATTTATAAGCTAACCTAGGTAAGATGGGTCATTTTGGAGCTAACCTAGGTGAAATGGGTAATTTATAAGCTAACCTAGGTAAGATGGGTCATTTTGGAGCTAACCTAGGTGAAATGGGTCATTTTGGAGCTAACCGAGATGAAATGGGTCATTTTGGAGCCAACCTAGGTGAAATGGGTCATTTTAAAGCTAACGTAGGTAAAATGGACCATTTAGGAGCTAATCTAGGTAAAATGGGTCATTTTAGAGCTAACTAGGATAAACTGGATCATTTATAAGCTAACTAAGGTAAAATGGGTCATTTTAGAGCTAACTTAGGTAAAATGGATCGTTTATGAGCTAACTAAGCTAATTATGCAACTTTTTACATAAGTAAGCTAAGTGCAGATGGTTTTAGAGCTAACTTAGGTTAAATGGCTGGTTTTGGAGGTCAGTAAGCTTATTAAGTCATTTTGGAGGAAAAGAAGCTAACTCTAGGTCATTATGGTAAGCATGTTGGAGGAAATAAAGCTAAGTCTAGGTCTTTATGCATTTGTTAAGCAAAACACTAGAGAAACTTACCGTGATCATGGAGGTGTAGGCAGAGCGGTCCCAGGAGCAATCTCTAGCTTCGGCGGAGCGATCTGACCGGACTTCTCGCACACAAACTGCACATCTCCAATGGCTATCGAGCCATGGGACCTCCCGCCACCAGATATCATCACCTGCTTTGGATCAATGGGACCCTGGCTCGGGTTAAAGTCCTCCCCTTTCCTCGCCTTCCCCTTGACTTTCTTGTAAGAGGCAGTGTGGGCCATGGCATACAGGTCGTACACCTCTGGCACCTTATCCGTCTTATTGTAGCATGCGTGAAAGAGAGAAACAAAGTAAATTAGTAATTAAAGGGCTCAAGCTAGCATGATGAATGAATTGCATGAATCATGAAGCAACCCACATACCCAATTCCGCCCGAACTGATATAAGCTGGAGCTACCTTGATGGTGTGGCACACCTTCCATTTGGGCACGTTTGTCCTTGGCCTCAGTCGGCTCCCCGCCATCATCAGCATGGCCACTCGGCCCCTCAGGCTGATTCGGCTAGGTACCCCATCCAGACATGTGCTCCTCCAGGGTCTCGGATCGCTCCCAACCAGCGCCCCCCATCTTTCAACACCTGCCATGACAAAGAGTAAACAAAATTAGTACAACATAAAAAAAATACCGACATGAATAATAATATGTATATCACTTAAGTGTATCATCATCAAGTACAACATAAAAAAATTGAATACCTGACACTACTAATAATCTTGATCAGTATCATCAATAAATGCATAATCATCATCATCACTATAATCAATGACGGGCTCATAGGGTTCAGTGGCATCAACATGTACAAGGCCACCTTGACGTAATCGGTCAAGCATTGACACGTCGTCCGCAGTAGTAACCTCTTCTTGTTCCAGCTCTTCTTGTTCCTCCTCTGGGGTGATGTCGGATTCACTGTCGCTGTCTACTTCAATGTTTTGGGGTGAAGTATAGCGGTTCTTGAAATGCTTTTTGGAAAGACGTGTCTCTTGGAAGATTTCTCCTTCAGATGTGTCCGAGTTAATGTGAGGTTCATAATCCTCTTCCTTTGGGGGAGAAATTCTAGCACGTGGCGGCACTTCATAAACGACATCCCAACCTTTCAGATTTGGATTACTTTGGCAGGCCCACGGTAGATAGAATACTTGGGTCGCCTGTTGAGCGGTAATATAGACATCGGGAACATCTAAATGGGTGCTTTGGTTGATTTCAACTAGCCCTATATGTTCATGAGTCCTTCTAGTCTCCTTCGGCTGAAACAAATAGCATTTGAAGACTACGTCATTCGGTGGGTTTTCACCATAGAATAGAAGTTCAGAAATTGCTTCAACTCTCCCATAATACTCGGTACCTCCTTCGCCGATAGCAGATACACAACAATTTGTAGACTTTCGGTCGGCCATAGATAGCTCTTTGCCATAGGTACGAAAGCGATACCCATTGATGTCGTATTTGTCAAATGAACGGACCTTATAGTCAAAACCATTAGCGACTTGTCTCAATTCGGCGTCCATAGACTCTGAAGTAGCCTACAAGTTTAATATGAAAGGATTGTTGCATTACGCACAAATTAGCGAATGAAATGAAATTGTCTAATAGAAATTACCGTTTGTTTGAACCAAGAGATGAAACCGGGATATGCGCCGCCTCCTTGCTTTGCGAGAAGCTCGTACTCTTCGACGGAATCCTTTTGGATCACCGCTCCATACGAGAACATGGCGACGTATCGACTGTATGAAATATCCAGGAATAAGAGCACAGTTCAAAGGAAATAGAAGTTGCGAATCAATGTACCGAGAGCTTACTCAATGTACGGCCGCACTTCTATCAGGTTGTTGAAGATATACAACAAAATGGTCCGCCATTCTTCGTTATCCAAAGATACTGGATTTGAAACACTGGCTGGTGCGAGATTCCCTTTGAATAGGCTGAGGTTGGATCCACCCTTTTTAGGCTCGTTAGCATTGTACCGAGGCTTCGGATTATGCAAATGACTATTTTTGGCTTCGTAGTGTGATGTCACGAAGTTTGCCGCCTCCTCGGTGATGAATGCCTCAGCCATCGATGCTTCAATTCTACGTTTATTTTTATATTTTTCTCGAAGTGTCTTCTGCATCCTCTCAGTTGGGTAGCACCAACGATTTTGCACGGGCCCCCCCAATCTTGCCTCGGTCGGGAGATGCAAAATCAAATGCTGCATTGGATTAAAGAAGCCTGGTGGAAAGATCTTCTCTAACTTGCTGATCAACTCCGGTGCCAACTCTTCCATTTCTTCTAGCACGCCAGGCGATAGTTCTTTCGCACAAATAACACGGAAGAAATAGCTAAGTTCTGCCAGTACTAGCCATTCATCCTCAGGGATGAAGCCACGCAACATCACCGGCATTACCCGCTCAATCCATATGTGCCAATCATGACTCTTGAGACCAAATATCTTCAATTTATCAAGATTCGCTCCCCTCTATAGATTCGCTGCATACCCATCGGGGAACATCAACTGTTGTTGCACCCACAAGATAATTTCCCTCATAGCTGGCCTTCCAAGATTGAACCATGCCTTTGGCTTCGTCCACTTCTGCTTTCCTTTCGGTTCTTTCATGTTTTGTAACGGCCTATCACATAGCGCCTCCAGATCGACTCTAGCCTTAGTATTATCATTTGACTTCCCATCTATGCCGAACAATGTACCAAAAAGTGCCTCGGCGATATTCTTCTCAGTGTGCATCACGTCGATGTTGTGTGGGCAAAGGAGGTCTTTGAAGTAAGGCAGATCCCATAAGCATGTTTTGTGAGTCCAGGCATGCTTAGAATTATACCCCTTGAAGTACCCTGGACGCTCTGGATCTGGCTCGAGAGCGTTTAACTGATCCAGGGTCTGTTGGCCTGTCAATGCAGGTGGTGCAGAGTTTGTGACAACTCTACCTCTGATGAAGTTCTTCTTGCCTTTCCTGAACTTATGGCGAGGATCCAGGAACTGTCTATGCATGTCGAAGCAAGAAAACTTGCGACCGGCCTGAAGCCAATGAAACTCAAGAGCTCCCTTGCATGTGGGGCACGGGAACCTTCCATGCACACACCAGCCAACGAATAGCGCATACGCCGGCAAGTCATGCGTCGAGTACATGTACCAGACACGCATTATGAAGTTCCGTTTGCTATAGGCGTCATATGTCTTGAACCCATTATCCCAGGCTTCTTGCAATTCGTCCTTAAGCGGCTGCATGTACACATTCATATTTTTCCCAGGATAGTTGGGCCCTGGAATTATCAACGTCAGGAAAATATTATTTCTTTGCAAAATCTGTCCGGGGGGAAGATTGAGTGGAAAGACAAATACGGGCCAACAACTGTATTGGGTTGCCGTCAAACCAAACACACTGAACCCATCCGTGCTGACGCCGACTCGAGGATGCCTCGGATCTGCCGCTTTGTCATCATGTAATTCATCAAACTTTTTACATGCAACACCATCCGATGTGTGTACCATCATATTCCCATCTGCATCTAGTTCGGTTCTTTTGCCTGTTTTGTGCCATGTCATCTGTCTGGCCGTCTCTTCAACCATGAAAAGACGTTGAAGTCTTGGTACGATTGGCATATACCGAAGAATACTAACGGGGATTTTGGTCTGTGTCTTCTCACCCATACTGTTGTCTACCACAATATACCTGGATGACTTGCAAATGGGATAATAGTTCAAGTCCGCATAGTCAAGCCTCAATAATGCACATCCTTTCTCACAGGCATGTATCTTCTCATAGGGCATCTTCAGTGCACGGAGGATTTTGTCCGACTGGTACAGGTTTGCAGGCATTACATGGCCTTTGGGTAGAAAGCATCCAAATACTGTCATAATTGTGTCATAGCATTCTCTGCCCAAGTTGAACTGAGCCTTCAGAGCCATTACTTGTGAGATGGCATCCAACTGACAAAGCTCAGTGTGCTCGTGGAGCGGACGTTTTGAAGACTCCAACATTTCATTGAAGGCCTATGCAGATTCCTCCATCTCCTCGTCCGAATCCCGAGCATCATCATAGTCTTGCACCATGTTTTCCATCCCGGTACCATGCTCGTCGGTGCGACGATGATCCACCTCAGCTCGGTCACATTGGGCAGACTCACCATGAAATGTCCACACCGTATAATCGGGTGTAAAACCACTCTTCTGCAGGTGTTTTCCCATTTCAGCCTGTGTCCTCTTTTCCCAATTATCACACCGGAAACAGGGGCACCAGGTTTTCCTCTGGCCATTTGCAAATGCGGCTTGCACAAACCCCTTGGTTTTTGTGAACCATTCAGCGCTCCATTTGTTCTGACCAATGTGACTGGTATACATCCACGCACGATCACTCATCTTGACTTTCAGAGCTACTGGACACACAACAATTATATATGTAATTCACCATGTATATATTCATCAGTTGATCTACTTTGTCAATTTTATTACGTCCATGCAACCTACACTCTAATAGGTAATGATAGGTCCTAATCCCACCCGATTATGTGTAGATTGGTTTCATTTTCCCATGCTATGCTCCGGATCCGACACAAAATTTCGGCAGCACCTCCCCGCTGTTCTCTTGATACATGTCTCTGCAATAAACTGAGAGGATGTGTACCCGGAGAACAACAGGGGAGGCACTGACGAAATTTATGCGTCGGTTCCGGAGCAAAGCATATGGGAAAACGAACCCAATCTACACATACTCGGGCTGTCCATGGATAGCGTTGGACAATCCGAAAGAATCAAGGTTATAAATATGCAAATGCATGCATATTTATAACTATGACGATTTCGAATGGGAGACACATATTGGTTACGCATACTGATGATTCAAGACACATATATAGCTAGCTATCAAGTTTCATCGGAATAGAGCAAATAATTAATGGGGGAGGAGGACATGTCATTTGTGCTCACCCACGAACGAAGGGGCAGAGCTCGTCAAACGCACGTCGAGGTCGTCGAACACCAAACCTCGCAGCAATGAAACAACTGCACATTTAAATCTACCCGATCAACACAATTATAAATGATGTTTTTCATAACAAAATCAAAAAATATATGACCTAACTAAGAATTCACAAATATATGACCCCGTCGGCCTCTAGAAGGCCAAAGAACACCTTTTCGGGAGGTGTCGGGGGTTGGGGTGTCGTGTCAGTGTCGGGGTGCCGTGTCGGGGTCGGGGTGCCGTGTCGTGATGTTTCCTTCTATCCTTCTTCTTCTTTCTTTCTCTTCTTCTTCTTTCCTTTCTTCTTCTTCTTCTTTCATCTTTTTTCTACTTTTTTACTTCTTTTCGTTTCTTCTTTTCTTCTTCTTCTACTTCTTCTACTTATTTTCTTATTCTTCTTTTTTCTTCTTTTTTCTACTTCTTTTCTTTTCTTCCTTTCTTCTTCTTCTACTTATTTTCTTCTTTTTCTTTTTTCATCTTTTTTCTACTTCTTTTCTTTTCTTCTTCTTCTACTTCTACTACTACTTCTACTTCTTCTAATTCTTTTCTAACACTAACACTAACAATTAAACAGCAAAATATGAAAAACAGAAAGAAAAAAAGTAGTCCCTC
>LR738709.1:410259576-410276533 GCA_902687465.1 Secale cereale
CCCCCCTATATAAGCCGCCGACCGCTGCCCCCTTGCCGCACCCCGCCCCGCCGCGAGCCAGCCACCGCTGCAAACGCCGCCTCCGCTGCAAGCCACCGCCGCCGCAAACACCGCCGCCGCCGCAAGCCACCGCCGCCGCCGCAGCACGCCACCGCCGCCGCAGCGGCCCCGCTCGCCGTCGCCGACGCCCTCCCGCCGGACGACGACGAGGTTGCCGCGCCGCCGCCGGTTTTCGGTGGAAAACCGCCGGGTTTTTTTTTAGAACCCTAGTTCATTTTTTAGTTAGATTGGTTTTTTTTTCTTTTCCGGTTTAGTTAATTAGTGAGCGTTCACCCGTTCGTTCGTTTTAACGAACGAGTTCGTCGTTTAGTCTTAGCTGACGAACGTATGTTCGTTAAGCTGTTTTTAGTTTTCTTTTTCGTAGTTTTTTTTTATCGTGATTTTTGATCCGATCTTCGTCCTAGTTTATCTTTTTGCTCGTTTATCGAAATCAGGCGATTCAAGCGTCTGGAGTTTCGTCTCGAAACTCTCTTTTCGTTTAACCTAGTCACCCGAGCGTTTGCCTCTGTTAAATTTGGACTTAGGTAAAGATTGGTACGGTAGTTGTTTCTCTTTCGCCGTTTGACTTTCGTTGTTTTCTTTTGGTTTGTTTCTTTTGCAAACCGGAGTTCTTAAGTTGAACTTTCTGGTTAGATCTCTTATTTGAGTTTTACCTGTGCATTAGTTAAGTACTTATTGTGTGCTTGTTTGTTTGCGATAGAGTACCCGGAGTGCGCCGCTTGCTACTTTGAATCTCTAGGTTTTGCGGATCATCAGCAAGGCAAGTAACACTTGATCATACTTTCCCATTTACCCAGTTTTCATTGCATTAGTCAAACCCTCACACATTGCATGAGTAGGAGCTATAACATGTGGGACTGGGAAGTAGATTGAGGTAGTACCTATTACCTGCATTATTTCCAAATCCTTGGGAGTTACTTCTACGTTTGATGTTAGGTTATGCTATGCTCGTAGACGTGGATTGGGTGAGTGTATCCATGACAGATGTGAGATTGTTAATTAATGGTTCAACTTAAGGTGGCAACTTAAATACACATCTGGGTGGATTGAGGCACCTGGGTATTCCAGCGATTGCATGTTTTCTTTATGGACCGCCACCCAGGCTCAAAGGGATCATGAGATTATTCATACTAGAAACTTCCATGTGCAGCCACAAGCTATTATGGGCTCTAGCATAGTTGACTAAGTCGTGCGAACTCTTACAGTGGTGGACTAGCAGATGTAGGGGATGTAGGTTGGTACGGTCCACCCGTTCGTAAGGTGCTAGTGCTTCTGAAAGACTGTGTCTCGGTCATCCGTTTCTCAAACAACATGTAGTGCGAGAATTCCAACGGAGGAGATCGAGTCTTGTGGGGAAAAGTGCACAAACCTCTGCAGAGTGTACAAACTGATCATGATTAGCCGTGTCCCCGGTTATGGACATCTTGAGTATCTAGTACTTGGATTATCATGTGAATCTCATCATGTTACTTTAATTAATATTGTTGGGTTTTAATGATGATGATTAATTGGGATTGAGGGGATGTCTATCTTCTCAATGATGTTTCAACTACCATGATAGTTATTAAAATCTATTCCTTTGTAGTAGGGAAAAATTGGCTTTACGCAAAAACTGTAACCATAGAGCTTTCCACCATCCATATTGCATATAGTATAGCTTTACTTTTGTTACTCTCTATGTGTTACTTTGCCAGCATATTCCATGTGCTGACCCGTTTTCGGGCTGCAACGTTCATGTTGCAGACTTTTTAGATGACGAGTAAGGTGCCTATTAGGTCCGTGGTTCTATACTCAGTGATGTCGTTGGATTTGATGGACTCACTTATCTTCCAAGCCTTCCGTTGTTATCGTCATTAGATGGCATTAAGCCATTTTTATTGTAATAAGTTCATCGTTGGAACTATCGATGTAATAAGTGTGTGATTGCCACTCTGTTATAAATCCTTCAAGTACTGTGCGTGTCAGCATTACTGATCCAGGGATGACACTGATGCATAGAGATCGGACTGGTTGAGGTCTGGTCGCTACAAGATGATATCAGAGCACACGTTGAATGTAGGACACGACCACTAAGCTAAAACCCTAGAGCACTATTCACTCTTCTCTTTTCTGACTCCTCATCTTTTCTACTCTTTTAGGATGGTGGATGCAAGGAACAATTTCACGCAACCTGATGAAGATACACCATTTGGACGTCACCTGAAGGAAGTCATCAGATATCTAAACATCGGACTACCAAGTTTCACCGGAACCTACAACGCCACCTTACCTGAAGAGGAGCGCTGGTTGATTCAAGCTCAAGTTCCAGGGAGGACGTTCATGCCCGTCACCGCACCCATAGAATTTTCCTTTAATGCGCCTACATGGAGCCTAGGCAGGAGCATGGCAGCCCACATCGCTATGGGAAGGATTGGAGAAATCTACAAGCAGGAGCTAAGGACACAATCTACCAGATTTGTGGACGTCGAGATGAGCGGTGGGACATGATCAACACCCGGAAGGATAGGTCTATTGCCTCGTTCATTCAAGAGTTAAACCAGCACATTCGTCGCCAGGAGCACCAGATGTGTGCAGGGATGATAGACTTGAAGAAAGCACTAACCAGAAACTTAGAGTTAGAGGAGGAACTCAAGACTACACGCGACGGATACGAGGAGGAGATGTTAATACGTGTGGAGAAGAATGATGATTTGACACGAAAGCTAGGAGTATTCATGGGAGATCCAGCACCAGGAGTGGAAGAAGAGGAAGAAGAACCCAAGGAGATTCCACCTGAAGACTACATCATCCTTGACGACACGGACTCAGACCCCGATGATAGCAATGATGAGGACTATAAAGATGAAGCTGGAGCTGACATCATGGAATCCTCTGCCGATCAAAATTTCTAGAAGACCTTCCTATGACTAGTAGTTTTCCCATTTAGTAGACTTAGAGCACTTTTGTAACGTTAGATCCGTGTAAGCCCTTGTTATGAATTGATATGGGTGTGATATGTTAGTGTTTGTCTCATGTGCATTTGGGTAGTGATTTTCCCTTAGACCTCTATTCTATTCTAATCTCTTCCCTCTACACCCATCAGATGCCTCCAAGACGTGAGCCCGGATTTGAGTTTCCCCCTGAGCTCACTCAGTTGATCCAGCAGCAGAACACCTTGATGCAACTTCTTGTCCAGAACACTCAGAACAACCAGAACAACAACAACCCTCCACCACCACCACCCGTGGATAACCTGACCCGTTTCTTAAGGTTACAACCACCGGTGTTTGCTAGTAGCATTGAACCAATAGTCGCTAATGACTGGCTGCGCGAGATTGGAAGGGATTTGACCACTGCTAATTGCTCAGATGCTGAGAAGGTGCGTTTTGCCGCACATCAGTTGTCTGCACCAGCCGCAGCGTGGTGGGAGAATTACACAGCCACTTTTCCTATAGCCAATGTTACTTGGGATCAGTTTCAGCAAGCTTTTCGTACCGCCCATGTCTCAACTGGAGCTATGAGCATGAAGAAGCGGGAGTTTCGCAACTTGCGCCAAGGCAATCGTACTGTGGCTCAGTACGTAGATGAGTTTAGTACCTTATCCCGTTATGCCCTAGATGATGTGGCCACAGATGCCGCTAAGCAGGAAAGATTTAAGGAAGGGCTGAATGATGAGATGAGCGTACAGTTGATGGTAGCAAGCTTTAACAACTACTAGGAACTGGTAGATCGAGCTCTAATGATTGAAGGGAAGCACCAACAGATTGAAAGTCGCAAGAGGAAGTATGGACAAGGAAAGTACAATTCTGGAGCTCAACAGAAGCCACGTTTTACCCCTAAAACGGTAGGACAATTTCAACATACCCATGGAGGATGTAGCTCGCACAATCATAGTGGCCCCAAGAATGGGAATGGGAATGGAGGAAGCAACGGACAGAACCGCACCAACCCAACAACTCCAGCCAAGCGAGACCTGAGCCAAGTCACTTGCTTTAAGTGCCAGAAGACTGGACATTACGCCAATGAATGTCTAGAAGCCCAGAATGGAAATGGCAATGCAAGCTCTGGAAAGAAGCCGAACCCTTTTAATAGGGGACAAGTGAACCACGTTAGCGTGGAGGAGGTTGAAGCTCAGCCAGATGCAGTAATAGGTAAGTTTTTAGTTAAGTCCTTTACTGCACTCGTTCTTTTTGATACTGGTGCAACGCATTCATACATTTCAAGGGGATTTGTGGATAAGTATAAGCTGCCAACCCATGCCCTTAGGTCACCCATGTTAGTAACCTCACCTGGAGCAGAGTATATGGCTAAGTTATGGTGTGATCAGTTGCCATTAAGGATTGGTAACTACACATTCCCTTCGGACCTAATAGTATTGGAATCTCAAGGATTGGATGTGATATTAGGCATGGATTGGTTATCTAAGTACGAAGGGAACATTGAATGCGCCAGTAAGTCCATTTTGCTTACTACGCCAGAAGGAAGAAGGATCAAGTATGTATCCTGGCATGTGCCGAAAAGGAACAGAGTAAATTCTTTATCAGGAGTTGTTTAGGAGGAAGTACCAGTGGTGAAAGATTTTCCTGATGTATTTCCAGAGGAACTGCCAGGCATGCCACCAGATAGAGATATTGAGTTTTTGATTGAGCTTTTGCCAGGCACAGGGCCAATTTCTAAGAGACCATACAGGATGCCCACAAAGGATTTGGAGGAAATTAAGAAACAGATTAAGGAGTTACTGGATAAAGGTTACATTCGCCCACGTTCTTCGCCTTGGGGTTCGCCAGTACTTCTAGTGGAGAAGAAGGACGGATCGTTAAGAATGGTTGTTGATTATCGAGGGTTGAATGAAGTAATGATCAAGAACAAGTATCCATTGCCGATGATCAATGATCTGTTCGATAGATTGCAAGGAGCTAAGGTATTTTCCAAGATCGATCTGCGATCAGGGTACCATCAATTGAAGATTCGAGAGCAGGATATACCTAAGACGGCCTTTACCACCAGGTATGGGTTGTACGAGTATAACGTTATGTCTTTTGGTCTGACTAACGCACCAGCATACTTTATGAACCTGATGAACAAAGTGTTTATGGAGTTTCTGGATAAGTTCGTCGTAGTGTTCATAGATGATATATTGATCTTCTCAAAGGATGAAGAGGAACATGCAGAGCATTTGCGTTTGGTACTAGAGAAGCTCAGAGAACATCAGTTGTATGCCAAGTTTAGCAAATGCGAGTTTTGGTTGAAGGAAGTTGGATTCCTCGGACACTTTATATCCGGAGAAGGAATATCAGTAGATCCCGCCAAGGTTGACACTGTGACAAATTGGGAAGCACCGACAATAGTTGGAGAGATCCGGAGTTTTCTTGGACTTGCAGGATACTACCGGAGATTTATTGAGAATTTCTCGAGGATTGCAAAACCTATGACGAAGTTGTTAAAGAAGGATACCAAGTTCAATTGGACAGAAGAATGTGAGGCCAGCTTTCAGGAATTAAAGAAACGTATGGTCTCATCACCCGTGTTGATTCTGCCAGATCAACATAAGGACTATGAGGTGTACTGCGACGCTTCACGTCGAGGACTTGGAGCAGTTCTTATGCAGGAAGGGAGAGTTGTTTCGTATGCTTCACGACAACTGAAGCCTCATGAATTGAACAATGCCACTCATGATTTGGAGTTAGCAGCCGTAGTTCATGCATTGAAGACTTGGAGAAATTTTCTCATCGGAAACCATTCTGAAGTATATATGGATCACAAGAGTCTGAAGTATATACTCACTCAGAAGGAGCTGAATCTCAGGCAAAGGAGATGGTTGGAACTCATTAAGGACTACGACATGAGATTGCAATATCATCCTAGAAAGGCTAACGTAGTAGCCCATGCGCTAAGCCGTAAGAGCCATGTCAATACCCTAATGACGGAGGATTTACCAAAAGAGTTAGCCGAGGACTTACGAGAACTATGTTTGGAGATAGTTCCGAGAGGCTATGTAACAACACTGGAGATTCAGTCTACCCTGATGGATAAAATCAGAGAAGCTCAGAAAACTGACGAGGAGGTTGCCTCTATAAAGGAGAGGATGAGCAAAGGAAATGCTAAAGGATTTCGTGAGGATGAGCACGACACCCTATGGTTTGAGGACCGCGTATATGTGCCTAACGACCCACGGATCAGGAAGTTGATTCTGCAGGAGGCCCATGATTCACCATACTCGATTCACCCAGGAAATACTAAGATGTACTTGGACTTGAAGGATATCTTCTGGTGGACCGGTATGAAGAAGGACATTGCGGAGTATCTAGCCCTTTGTGATGTATGTCAGAGAGTGAACGCAGAACATCAGAAGCTGGCAGGATTGTTACAACCATTGCCAATACCCGAATGGAAGTGGGATAAGCTAGGCATGGATTTTATTACGGGATTACCCAGAACTCGTTCAGGCTATGACTCGATTTGGGTTGTAGTCGGTCGCTTGACGAAGGTAGCTCATTTCATCCCAGTAAAGACCACTTATACCAGTGCGAAGTTGGCGAAGATATACATGACCAGAATCGTATGCCTGCACGGAGTTCCGAGGAGCATCGTATCAGACAGAGGAACCTAGTTTACCTCAAAGTTCTGGAATCAGTTACACGAAACTTTGGGTACCAGGCTAGAGTTTAGCACAGCTTTTCATCCGCAGACAGATGGACAGACTGAGAGAGTCAATCAAATTTTGGAGGATATGTTGAGAGCTTGTGCGCTAGATTATGGATCTAGTTGGGACGACAATTTGCCTTATGCGGAGTTCTCTTACAACAACAATTATCAATCCAGTTTGAAGATGGCCCCTTTCGAAGGCTTATACGGAAGGAGGTGTAGGACCCCATTGTCTTGGGACGAAGTTGGAGACCACCAGTTGTTTGGGCCAGATTTGATCAAGGGATCGAAACAGAAGGTAAAGTTGATTCACGATAGGCTCAAGATAGCCCAGTCCAGGCAGAAGAGCTACGCGGATTCAAAATGCAAAGAGATCGTTTACGAAGTCGGAGACCGAGTTTATCTTCGAGTATCTCCACTTCGAGGAGTTAAGCGCTTTGGAGTTAAAGGAAAGCTAGCGCCATGTTTTGTTGGACCATACAAGATTATGGAACGTATGGGAGAAGTAGCCTACACGTTGGAACTGCCCGAAGGATTGTCAGGAGTTCACGATGTATTCCACGTTTCCTAGTTGAAGAAATGCCACGCCGAGATGGCTGAGATACCGCTGAGGGATACTGTGCCATTGGAAGCTATTCAGCTGGACAACGACTTGACCTATGATAAGAGACCAGTCAAGATTCTTGAGTATGCCAGCCGAGTCACCCGCAGCAAGGTTATCAAGTTTTGCAAAGTTCAGTGGAGTCACCACACCGAGGATGAATCTACGTGGGATCCCGTTGATCAAATGACAACTCATGTCTATGGCTAGGAAACATAACCATCTTTGATCAATGAGCTAGTCTAGTATAGGCATACTAGGGACACTCTGTTTTGTCTATGTATTCACACATGTACTAAGTTTCCTGTTAATACAATTCTAGCATGAATAATAAACATTTATCATGATATAAGGAAATAAATAATAACTTTATTATTGCCTCTAGGGCATATTTGCTTCAGGTACGTGGTACGGTAAGTAAACGGACTCCAAAAAATATGCAAAAATATTTTCTGTCAGTTGTGGAATTTTTATAAAATTAGGAAATAAGAAACAACCGGAAAGCATACCCTGGTGGGCACAAGACACCAGGGCGTGCCTAGCAAGATAATAAATCTTTATATACCCCCCAAACCTATTGACCTCCATATCACGGAGAAATCTTCCGTTTTCTTTTCCTTGTTGTTTCTGTCAGGTCCCATCTACCATGGCCGCTTGAAGCTCCTCCAAGGACAAGTTCTTCAAGAACGTCATCAACCCATATTTGCGGGAGGTGGTGCAGCACCATCAAGCCATCCAGATGCATGAGGGGGTGTTACTCATCCGCGATGTGCAAGGACCCAAGGGGACGGGAACCGTGGAGGCCAGGCTTGAAGCAATGGCGTAGGAAGTCTTCCGGTGCAAGGGGATGGTGGAGCGTGGTCTCAATGCAAATCACCTTATGATTAAGGACCTTACCCGTGATCTCAAGGTGGATTGCAAGTCCATGAAGAACATCGTCTTCACCCTCAACGAGCAAATCAACTACCTTCAAAGCCAGATCTATTATTTTCAAAACCTAGTCTTTGAATATGAGGCGAGATATAAATGTATGAGTATGGCTGCAAGTTGCACGAACCGTGAGACTCATTCTTCCTCTTACGATGGTGGACCCCTGTCATGCAAATCCAAGGACAAGATCGCATCTACTTCATCACCACCACCACCTTCTTCATCACCAAAAGAAAATTAAGTTTCGAGTATGGGCACTCCCTTTGGCTTCCGCCAAGCCTGGGGGAGGTGCCCCGGTATCATATCATCCCCACTATGTTTTGCTTTTACTTATTCTAGTTCGATCCATAGCTATCGTTTGCTTTAGATGAGTAAGAGTTTAGTTCAATCCTTTCCCTTCGAGAGTTTTCTTAGTGATCTATCTTTGTAATCATGTGCGAGATATATAATAAAGTTTAGTTTGAGTTTTGCTTTCTTTACTTTCTTGTTAGAATAAAAATAAAGGAAATAAATTAAAAGAATCATATGCTAATCTTATGCTAAGTGATGACACCACATAAGGAAAAGTATAAGTAGGAAATTTTATTAGAGATTGACAAATATAGCATTGGTCAAAGATGCAACTCATGAAAGAATTAATAAGGGAAGAGAAGATTCACATATAAATACACTATCCTAGAAATCTTTTGTGCTTGTGAGCCCTCATCAAAATATTATATGCCAAAATTGTTGACGTTGGACAAGGAAGACAACGTAATGATTTATGTTTGTTCATATTCACATAGAAGTTATATTGTCATAGATCCTTCAACATGTGGTGCTTGCCCCCATCTTTGCTAGCCAAAAATTCCGCACCAATTAGAGATACTACTTGTGCATCCAAAAGCCCTTAAACCCAAATCTTATTTTCAAGAGTCCACCATACCTACCTAGGATTGAGCAAGATCCATCAAGTAAGTTGTCATCAATGCAATAAGGTAATAAAAATTGCTTCTAAAAGTGTTAGATTATTTAGTGTAAGAGAAAATTGAGCATTGTACGAACTTGTGATGGCAAAGAAATAAATGCGATAGACTGCATAATAAAGGTTGCTATCACAAGGGGCAATACAATGTGACGTTATTTTGCACTAAGGGGTTGAGCATACAAACAAATAAGCGCATGGCAACCTCTGATTCCCTCTGCGAAGGGCCTACCTTTTACTTTTATGCAAGAGTCAAAGTTTCTTCTCTCTACTCCTTTTTATTTTCTCCTTCGGTAAGCATCATGTGGTGAGGAAAGATCTAGGCACATATGTCCAGTTGAATATGGGTGGCATGAGTTACTATTGTTAACATCACCCTTGAGGTGAATGCATTGGGAGGCAAAACTATAAGTCCCTATCTTCCAATGTGTCCGGTTGAAACGTTTTGCTCACGTGTATGTGGTGAGTATTAGCAATCATATAAGACTATATGATGGTTGAGTATGTGTACTTGCCTAAAGGCTCCGGTACGTGACCCTTCCTAAAAAGATGATGAATTGTAGTTGCAAAGTTGACTGGGAACACAGTTTAATTGTTTCTAATCGAGTTTTTGCTTTATACTTCAATTGTGTGATGAATTGTCACTCATTCATGAGAAGTTTATGATAAAAGTTCTATGATAAAAATCTTATGTCTAAGTTTGTTTCTGATATAATATTAAACATGATGCTTCTATGTCTGTATTTTGTTTTTATCGACACCACTCTCTCTAAGCATGTGGACTTGTTTTTCGATTTTGATTTTCGCTTGAGGACAAGCGAGGTCTAAGCTTGGGGTAGTTGATAAGTCCATTTTGCATCATGTTCTCCTACTATTATTTATGATGTTTTATGCATAATAATGCTTTTTGGAGTAATTCTAATGCATTTTCTCTCATAATATGCAAGGTACACACAAAGAGGGAGAATTCCTGCAGCTGGAAATCCGGACGTGGAAAAGCTACGTCAAGCCACCTATTCTGCACAACTCCAAACAAGATGAAACTTTACAGAGATTGTTTATTGAATAATTGAGGAATATTGGAGCGAATAAGTACCAGAGGGGGCCCACCAAGTGGGCACAACACACCTGGGCGCGCCAGGGAGCCCAAGCGCGCCCTGGTGGGTTGTGCTCACTCAGGCCCACCTCTGGTGCCCATCTTCTGGTATATAAGTCATTTTGACCTAGAAAAAATGAGGAGAGGACTTTAGGGACGGAGCACCGCCGTCTCGAGGTGGTACTTGGGCAGGAGCACTTTTGCCCTCCGGTCGAGCGATTCCGCCAAGGGAACTTCCCTCCCGGAGGGGTAAATCATCGTCATCATCATCACCAACAACTCTCTCATCTTGGGGAGGGCAATCTCCATCAACATCTTCAACAACACCATCTCCTCTCAAACCCTAGTTCATCTCTTGTGTTCAATCTTTTACCGAAACTATAGATTGGTGCTTGTGGGTGACTAGTAGTGTTGATTACATCTTGTAGTTGATTACTATATGGTTTATTTGTTGGAAGATTATATGTTCAGATCCAATATGCTATTTAATACCCCTCTGAACTAGAGCATGATTATCATTTGTGAGTAGTTACTTTTGCTCTTGAGGTCACGGGAGAAATCATGTTGCTAGTAATCATGTGAACTTAATATGTGTTCGATGTTTTGATAGTATGTATGTTGTGATTCCCTTAGTGGTGTCATGTGAATGTCGACTACATGACACTTCACCATATTTGGGCATAAGGGAATGCATTGTGGAGTAGTTATTAGATGATGGGTTGCGAGAGTGACATAAGCTTAAACCCTACTTTATGCGCTATTTCGTAAGGGACCGATTGGATCCAAAAGTTTAATGCTATGGTTAGAATTTATTCTTAATACTTTTATCATAGTTGCGGATGCTTGCGAGGGGTTTAATCATGAGTAGGAGGTTTGTTCAAGTAAGAATAGCACCTAAGCACCGTTCCACCCACATATCAAATTATCAAAGTAGTGAACATGAATCGAATCAACATGGTGAAAGTCACTAGATGAAATTCTTGTGTACCCTTAAGAACGCTTTCCTCACTATAAGAGACAGTTTTGGCATGTCCTTTGCCTCAAAAGGATTGGGCTACCTTACTGCACTATTGTTACTATTATCGTTACTTGCTCATTACAAATTATCTTGCTATCAAACTACTCTGTTACTTACAATTTCAGCATCTGCAGACATTACCTTGCTTAAAATCACTTGTCATTTCCTTCTGCTCCTCATTGGGTTAGACACTCTTACTTATCGAAAAGAGCTACAATTGATCCCCTATACTTTTGGGTCATCAGATATAAAAAGCACAAGTGATGATGGCCATATCATGTCACATATTTTGATTGCATGTGATGTTTATACTTTATGCATCTTATTTTTCTTAGAACGGCGATAGCATTATAAGACGATCACTTCTCTTAATTTCAAGATAAAAGTGTTCTCCCTGAGTATGCACCATTGCTACAGTTCATTATTTCGAGACACCATGTGATGATCGGATGTGATAGACTCTACGTTCACATACAACGGGCGTAAGCCAGATTTACACATGCAGAATACTTGGGTTAAGATTGATGAGCCTAGCATGTATAGACATGGTCTCGGAACACTAGAGACCGAAAGGTCGAACATGAGTCATATAGTAGATATGATCAACATAGACATTTTCACCATTGATGACTACCCCATCTCACGTGATGATCGGACATGGGTTAGTTGATTAGGATCATGTATCAGTTAGATAACTTGAGGGATGTTAATTTAAGTGGGAGTTCATTAGTAATTTGATTAATTGAACTTAAATTTATCATGAACTTAGTCAAAATTTCTTTGCATATTTTGTTCTAGATCAATAGCTCATGATGTAGCTCCCCTGTTTGTGATACGTTCTTAGAGAAAACTAAGTTGAAAGATGATGGTAACAATAGTGCGGACTGGTCCCGTGATCTGAGGATTATCCTCATTCCTGCACAGAAGAATTATGTCCTTGATGCACCGCTAGGTGACAAGCATGTTGCAGAAGCTAATGCACACGTTATGAACGTTTGGCAAGCTCGATCTGATGACTACTTAATAGTTTAGTGCGCCATGCTTTATGGCTTCGAATCGGGGCTCAAAGGATGTTTTGAACGCCATAGAACATATGAGACGTTCCAAAAGCTGAAATTGATATTTCGGGCTCATGCCCGTATTGAGAGGTATGAGACCTCTGACAAGTACTTTGCCTACAAGATGGAGGATAATGGCTCAACCAGTGAGCGTGTGCTCAGAATGTCTGGATACTAGAATCACTTGAATCAAGTGGGAGTTAATCTTGCGGACAAGAAAGTGATTGACAGATTTCTCCACTCACTAGCACTAAGCTACTAGAGCTTCGTGATGAACTATAAAAATGCAAGGGATGAAAAAAACGATTCCCAAAGCTCTTCGCGATGTTGAAATCGACGGAGGTAGAAATCAAGAAAGAACATCAAGTGTTGATGGTTAATAAGACCACCAGTTTCAAGAGAAGGGCAAGGGAAAGAAAGGGAACTTCAAGAAGAACGGCAAGCAAGTTGCTGCTCCCGTGAAGAAACCCAAAGATGTTCCTAAGCCTGCAACTGGGGCTTCTAATGCAAACAGAGTGGTCATTGGAAGCAGAACTGCCCCAAGTATTTGGCGGATAAGAAGGATGGCAAAGTGAACAAAGGTATATTTGATATACATGTTATTGATGTGTTCTTTACTAGTGCTCGTAGCAGCTGCTGGGTATTTGATACTGGTTCAGTTGCTCTTATTAGTAACTCGAAACAAGAGTTGTAGAATAAACAGAGACTATTTAAGGGCGATGTGACGATGTGTGCTGGAAGTGGTTCCAAGATTGATATGATCATCATCGCACACTGATACGTCTCCCACGTATCTATAATTTTTTATTGTTCCATGCTATTATATATTATCTTTTGGATGTTTAATGGGCTTTATTATATACTTTTATATTATTTTTTGGACTAACCTACTAACCCAAGGCCCAGTGCAGATTGCTGTTTTTTTGCCTATTTCAGGGTTTCACAGAAAAGGAATATCAAACGGAGTCCAAACGGAATGAAACCTTCGCGAGAGTTATTTTTGGAACCGTATCTTCACAGAAGACTTGGAGTACACGCGAGGGAATGAAGGAGGCGGCCACGAGGGTCCAGGGTGTGCCCCTTCCCGTGGGCGCGCCGCCCACCCTCGTGGGCCCCTCTGTCTCCCCCGATGCCCTCCTTCCTCCTATATATATCCGTATACCCTGAAAACATCGAGGCAACAGAGAAAACACTAATTCCACCGCCGCAACCTTCTGTTCCCGTGAGATCCCATCTTGGGGCCTGTTCCGGAGCTGCGCCGGAGGGGGGATCTACCACGGAGTTCTTCTACATCAACATCATAGCCTCACCAATGAGTTGTGAGTAGTTTACCACAGACCTTTGGGTCCATAGTTATTAGCTAGATGGCTTCTTCTCTCTTTTTGGATCTCCATACAAAGTTCTCCTCGATCTTCGAGGAGATCTATTTGATGTAATCTTTTTGCGGTGTGTTTGTCGAGATCCGATGAATTGTGGGTTTATGATCAGGATTATCTATGAAGAATATTTGATTCTTTTCTGAAATCTTGTATGTATGATTATAATATTCTTGCAAGTCTCTTCGAATTATTGGTTTGGTATGGCCTACTAGATCTATAGTTCTTGCAATGGGAGAAGTGCTTGGCTTTGGGTTCAATCTCGCGGTGTCCTTTCCCAGTGAAAGCAGGGGTAGCAAGGCACGTATTGTATTGTTTCCATCGAGGATAAAAAAGATGGGGTTCATATCATATTGCTTGAGTTTATCCCTCTACATCATGTCATCTTGCTTAAAGCATTACTCTGTTCTTATGACCTTAATACTCTAGATGCATGCTGGATAGCGGTTGATGTGTGGAGTAATAGTAGTAGATGCAGAATTGTTTCGGTCTACTTGTCACGGACGTGATGCCTATATATAATGATCATGCCTAGATATTCTCATAACTATGCACTTTTCTATCAATTGCTCGACAGTAATTTATTCTCCCACCGTAGAATTCTGCTATCATGAGAGAAGCCACTAGTGAAACCTATGGCCCCCGGGTCTATTCTCAACATATTAATCTTCCATATACTTTACTTTGCTTTATTTACTTTCTGTTCTTATATCAAAAATACCAAAAATATTATACTATCCTATCTATCAGATCTCACTTTCGTAAGTGACCGTAAAGGGATTGACAACCCCTTATCGCATTGGCTGCGAAGTTCTTATTTGTTTGTGCAGGTGCGAGGGACTCGCACGTGGTCTCTTACTGGATTGATACCTTGGTTCTCAAAAACTAAGGGAAATACTTACGCTACTATGCTGCATCACCCTTTCCTCTTCGAGGGAATACAATGCAAGCTCGAGAAGTAGCACACACTCCCTCTACTTTTGGGATTAGTGTTGAACCTATATAATTGTTATTTGGTGTTTGCGTTGAGCATGAACAAGATTAGATTGTGTTTATTGCAATACGGTTATTCATTTAAGTCAGAGAATAATTGTTGCTCTGTTTACATGAATAAAACCTTCTATGGTCATACACCCAATGTAAATGGTTTATTGAATCTTGATCGTAGTGATACACATGTCCATAATATTGATGCCAAAAGATGCAAAGTTTATAATGATAGTGCAACATACGTGTGGCACTGCCATTTAGGTCATATTGATGTAAAGTGGATGAAGAAACTCCATGCGGATGGACTTTTGGAATCACTTGATTATGAATCGTTTGATACTTGCGAACCATGCCTCATGGGAAAGCTGACTAAAACTCTGTTCTCCGGAACAATGGAGCGAGCTAATGACTTATTGGAAATAATACATACTGATGTATGGAGTCCAATGAGTGTTGAAGCACGTGATAGGTATCATTATTTTCTCACCTTCACAGATGATTTACGTAGGTATGGGTATATCTACTTGATTAAACACAAGTCTGAAACATTTGAATAGTTCAAAGAATTTCAGAGTAAAGTGGAGAATCATCGTAACAAGAAAATAAAGTTTCTATGATCTTATCGCGGAGGCGAATATTTGAGTTAGGAGCTTGGCCTTCATTTAAAAAAATGTGGAATAGTTTCACAAACTCACGCCACCCGAAATACCATAGCGTAATGGTGTGTTCGAACGTCATAACCGTACTCTATTGGATATGGTGCGTTCTATGATGTCTCTTACCGATTGGCCTTTATCATTTTGGGGTTATGCATGCTGCATTCACGTTAAATAGGGCCCCGTCTAAATCTATTGAGACGACATTGCATGAACTATGCTTTGGAAAGAAACCAAAGCAATCATTTCTTAAAGTTTGGGGTTGCGACACTTATGTCAAAAGGCTTCAGCCTAATAAGCTCGAACCCAAATCGGAGAAGCGTGTCTTCATAGGATATCCTAAAGAAACTATTGGGTACACCTTCTACCACAGATCCGAAGGCAAGATCTTTGTTGCTAAGAATAGATCCTTTCTAGAGAAGGAGTTTCTCTCAAAAGAAGCGAGTGGGAGGAAAGTAGAACTTGATGAGGTAATTGTACTTCTCTTGAATTGGAAAATAGCACATTAGAGAAACGGGTCATGTGATGCCTACACCAACTAGAGAAGAAGCTAATGATGATGGTCATGAAACTTCAGATCAAGTTACTACTGTCAGGACCGGTTTTCCAGTAAAATAATTACCGAGAGAACCGACCTTTTTATCGAACCAGCACAGAAGAATACTTCTTACTAGTAGACAAATCCTTGATACAGAATTCCAGAGTACTGAATATTATACATGGTTGAGCTGAGGTTGCTCAACAATTTATTACAAGCACGCCGATATAATTCATAAGGGCGGATATGACACAATGGTAGGGTGGCATAACTACTAACTCGTAATAAAAAGAGGTGGTGGATATGTCACAGTGTAGTGGGTGACATGACTCCAATATCTTACAGTTCATCGAGTGTCAGAGTGAGACCCGATGAATTTATTTGGTGGTTGGCGGAAGCGGTTATAAAACAGTGATCAACTCCAGGATCGCAAGAGACTGACTGGGACTCCACTAGACGTCGGACTCGCTATCGAACTCTTCATCCATGAGATCGCCTTCGTCAACATCTGGCCAAATCAACAAGCCAGGTGAGTACTTTGAATGTACTCGCAAGACAGTTCGGACATAAGATATAACAAATGCAAACATGATGCATATGAGTAATCTAGCAATATGTATCCGAATAATATAATTTTTGCGCTGCAGGTAAAAATGGAAGTCGGGTGGTAGTCCTCCCAAAATCCATAAGGGGAATAAAAGAAAACCAAACGAGTGTCTGAGCGACGCCTCGAGAGGAAAAATGAATAAAAACATGCCACAGTCGGACGTCTGTGCGACATCACATAAAGGGCTTATATTCAAAAGTAAATAACAAGAATGCCACAGTCAGACGTCTGAGCGACATCACATAAAGGGCTTATATTCAAAAGTAAATAACAAGAATGCCACAGTCGGACGTCTGAGCGACATCACATAAAGGGCTTATATTCAAAAGTAAATAACAATAATGCCACAGTCAGACGTCTGAGCGACATCACATAAAGGGCTTATATTCAAAAGTAAATAACAATAATGCCACAGTCGGACGTCTGAGCGACATCACAT
>LR738709.1:410276550-410286697 GCA_902687465.1 Secale cereale
GGGAATAAAAGAAAACCAAACGAGTGTCTGAGCGACGCCTCGAGAGGAAAAATGAATAAAAACATGCCACAGTCGGACGTCTGTGCGACATCACATAAAGGGCTTATATTCAAAAGTAAATAACAAGAATGCCACAGTCAGACGTCTGAGCGACATCACATAAAGGGCTTATATTCAAAAGTAAATAACAATAATGCCACAGTCGGACGTCTGAGCGACATCACATAAAGGGCTTATATTCAAAAGTAAATAACAAGAATGCCACAGTCGGACGTCTGCGCGACATCACATAAAGGGCTTATATTCAAAGAGTAAATAACGAGAATGCCATAGTCGAACGTCTGAGCGACATCACATAAAGGGCTTATAACAAATTTAAATAACAAGAATGCCACAGTCGGACGTCTGAGCGACGTCACATAAAGGGCTTATATAATCCTTGGTATAACGGTAAAATATTTCAAGAGATTAATCGGTGCAGAAAGAACTGATTAGTTCACCTACCAATAATGACTTTTAACTAAAGCACCATTTTTATCACTCTCATAAATTACCAGAGACGGTCACCGGGGTTGACACGAAGATTGACACTAGGCCATAGACATGGCTACTCGGAAGATTTTGACTCTGTAGAGCTTGGACTCTTAAATCACAGCCAACGGATTCCACTAGCCACAAGGACTAGTTCCGTCTACGGTGTTTTAGCAGAAACACAACTGACCAGTACACACCCGTTTCACATCCTGCTGCCCGGAATCACCCGAGACAACATTCACGAAAAACCTTAAGACGGGGAGGCTACAACCTCGAATAGCACGGGATCAAACTTATATCGCGCGCTCTAAGGGGTGCCCCCCTCTCGGTCTCAACCGGAAACACCCATGCCCCCTGACCGGATGACGGGCTTTAATCCATGGCCATGGAACCCTCATCCCGGCCCCTCTATTTGGTGTGTACACGGAAAGAGGTTTGCAACTGACTAAACCGTAATCTTTGCAGAAGGCATGTGATAGTACCAAAAAGGAGACGAACGGGATCATGACTTGATCCATGTTGATACTAGAGTTAACAGATGACTGGCATGCTCCAACAATACCAGTTCACAACCCATCATGTCACCACATGATCGGGGTGGTTCAATCATAATCATTCGGGCTCACCTGAAGCTTGCTTGCATGAAATATAACATCCACAAATGCTTATATAACAATGCTAATAAGAAGAACTACTCAAGCAAACATGCAACACACTCATCATATCAAAGGTTCAAACATGCTTGCCTGGTTCGGAGTAGTCGGAGTCTAACTCGGTGAAGTTCGCGGTTCCGTCACTTCCTTCGGTATCTACGTATTCAAATAAAACGAGTACTAACATAAATACCGTGCGTGCATAAAAGTTGTCCCAAATATTTTTCAAATAAATATGATAAAAAAACTAGACAGAAAACTAAAGAGGACAGAGAAAGAATCAACTCAAAATCATCTTTTGTTTAAAAGTTATTAAAGTTTCTGTCCAGGGACTTGTCTGCAATGAAACAGAAAGTTTCCAGGGGCTAGAATATAAAAATAGAAAACGATTCGGCACGCAGTACGCCAACCGAATAAGGAAAACATACTATGCCCGAAGGCGCCTTCCTGAAAAACGTTTCGGAAGAGATTGAGAGGCTGACGAGGGGGTCCCACTTGTCAGGTTTGAAAACAGAAACAGAGTCGCGCCGGCGCCAGAGAGCTGCGGTGGTCGCCGGCGCCGATCCACGGCGAGGTAGAGGGAGTGAGTGGTACCTACGGGTTCCTGGTGCTCTTCTGCGTCGGTGGGTGGTGGAGTTGGACGTTGGCGAGCACCACGTCGACGGCAACCCTATCTCCGGCGGACGGCGGCTCGGGTGGTTGTGGGTCTCGTCGGAGAGGGCTGCTGGGGTCAAATTGGAGCGGGGTTAGCCTCCTAGGGGTGTTAGGAGACTACGGGCAAGTCTAGGGCGGTGGAGGAGCCCTCACCAGAGAGAACGTTGCCGGAGGCCGAAGCAGACCGAGGCGGTCGGAGTTGAGGAAGAAGGGCCCCTCGAGGCTCTTCCAGTGGCTGGGCGGGGTCTGGTGAGGTGGTGGAGATGTGTGGGGTCGAGAGCGAGCTCGGAGGTGCTATTTATAGCCGGCCCGAGGCGGTTGTCGTGAACGGGATAAGTCCGGCAAGCGATCACGGCGGCACTGTGGCTGGACGGGTGGTTTAGGTGCTTGAGCATCGACTATGCGGTGTACTGATTCCATTCCGGTGCATAACTAAGCAAGGCAGGGGCGCTTACGGCCTGTCCCCAACGGAACGGCCGTGCGGGCACGTCGGCGGCACAGAGCGGGCCTTGTGCTTGCCAGGCCACGGCGACGGTGCTGCAGCGCGCGCATGCAAGGAGATGGCCACGCGGAGCTTCCAGGTGGCTTGGGCGGTGCCGAACGGCGTTGTGCCGTAGGGTGCACCCTGTCGGCCGCCACGGGTGGCTCTGCCGCCGCGGAAAACGCCGGCGCAGGCGGGCGAGGGTGCCATCGACGCCATGAACCAGCCAAGTGAGCATGTGGCGCTCTGGATAAGCGAGAGGAGCAGTGAGCATCGCGCCAGAGCGGGCACTGGTGAGATTAACGTCGCGACTCTGACGAAACTGACGAAGCTGCACTGTTGACTGTGATCTTCAGTTAGCTTTTCTGAACTTGACAGAAACAGTGCATGCCAGGTGTTTGATGAAATGATTTTGGCATGTGGAAAATCTTTTTGGATCTCATATTTGGTGGGGTGGTCTCTTGATGCATCTAGAGGCTGCCTGGATTTTCACAGATTTTTAAGAAGAAAGAAAATATGAATTTCACCAAAATTTACAAATCTGGTCCAAACTTGCAGCAAGTGAAATTTGAAATTTTTGAACTGTGGACCAGTGAAACAAGATGGATCTAGGTTGTGGGTACTATGGACTAGCCAGGGGAGTTGGTTTGGAATCAAAAATCAAAATGAACATGGTGGTTCCTTTGTAAATCACCAAGGTTCTATTTAAAGGACAGAAATTGTTTTTGGTATAAAATAATTGGAAGAAAAATCCCAATAAGGTTGAAACCTACTGGAATTGATGAGAGACTAGTTTCAAGGTGAAAAGGAGGTCTTGGAGAGAAGTACTTTCATTGGGTGCCATGGCAAGAGAAAAGTTTGAATGGGGAAGACAAGTCCACGGTTCTTGTATGATGGTTATTCATGAAGGGAAAAAATCAAACAAAACCCTTTTGAAAAACAACTTGTGTTGAGCTAACACAAGTAGAAAACCTTCAAGACCAGAATCAAGTTTGAGAAGGACACACAAACTTCTGTCAGAAAAGTTTTTAGAAAGGGGTTTTAAGAGAAGATCAAATATCCCCCTTCCAAAAGACCAAAAAGTTTGGAAGAAAACAAAGCCAAATTTTTTTTGGAGTGTTACAACACCTACCCCCTAAGGAAAAATCTCGTCCCCGAGATTTCAGCTGATCCTCAAATAGGAGTGGGTACGTTGTCCGAAGGAAATCTTCCCTTTCCCATGTTGCCTCATCCTCGGTGTGATTGCTCCACTGAACCTTGAGAAATTTAATTGTCTTCTGACGGGTTCTTCTTTCAGACTCTTCCAATGTTTTTATTGGGCGTTCCCGGTAGGTGAGGTCTGGTTGCACATCCAGGTTTTCATGCGACACATGCTTCTCCGGGTTGCTTACACATTTCCTTAGCTGTGAAACGTGGAACACGTCGTGGACGTCTGATAGTTCTTTGGGAAGGTCCAACTGGTAGGCCACTGTGCCTCTCCGTGCAACTATACGAAAGGGTCCGATAAATCGTGGTGCTAGCTTTCCTTTGACTTTGAACCGTTGCAGGCCCCTCATAGGAGATACACGTAGATACACGTTTTCACCGGGTTCAAAACTTACTTCCCGATGCTTTTGATCGTAATAACTCTTCTGTCCGCTTTGGGTTGTCTTGAGTCGATCCCGTATTAGTCTAACTTTTTCCTCAGCTTCTTTGAGCATGTCTGGGCCGAAGATACGACTGTCCCCTGTTTCTGACCAGTTTAATGGGGTACATCATCTTCGTCCGTACAAGGCTTCGAAAGGTGCCATTTTCAGACTGGCTTGGTAACTGTTGTTGTATGCGAACTCGGCATACGGCAAGCTTGCTTCCCAGCTGGTCCCATAGGTGAGGACACATGCCCTCAGCATGTCTTATAGAATTTGATTTACTCGTTCCGTTTGTCCTCCAGTCTGGGGGTGATAGGCTGTACTGAATACTAGTTGCGTTCCCAGGGCTTGCTGTAAATGATCCCAAAATTTGGAGACGAACTGAGTGCCTCTGTCGGATATTATAGTCTTTGGAACTCCATGTAGGCACACTATACGGGCGAGGTAAAGTTTGGCAAGCTTCTGGGTGGTGTGGGTTGTCTTGACTGGGATGAAGTGTGCCACCTTAGTTAGTCTATCTGTGATGACCCATATGGCGTCATTTCCGTGCTGTGACCGTGGTAGTCCAACAATAAAATCCATCCCAATATCGTCCCATTTCCACTCTGGTATCTTGTTTGGCTGTAACAGTCCTGCGGGTTTTTGGTGCTTGGCTTTAATGCGTTGACATGAATCACAACATGCAATGTACGTGGCTATATCCCTCTTCATACCGTGCCACCAAAATCTTTCATGAATGTCCTTGTACATTTTGGTACCTCCAGGGTGAATTGAATATGGAGCGGTGTGGCTCTCTGCTAGAATTTGTTGTTTGAGGTCTTCGTTATTGGGTACGCAAAGCCTGTCACCGAACCATAATATTCCCTCGCTGTTATGGCAAATTCTGAGGCCTTGTCCTGACTCACTTTTCTTTTTATGCCTTCAATGCTGGGGTGTCCCTGTTGAGCCTTCTTAATTTGTTCTATTAGTGTAGGTCGTATTTCCATATTTGATGCTTCGCCTTTAGTGACCATCATTAAGTTGAGCTTGGCGAATTCCTGCTGAAATTCAGGTCTCAAGTTTTGTAGGCTGCCGTTGTCCGAGATGGGGTTATGGCTGAGAGCATCTGCTACCACGTTTGCCTTTCCTGGGTGATAGTGGATGCCAACGTCATAATCTTTCACCAATTCCAACCAGCGTCGTTGTCGTAAGTTGAGCTCTAGTTGTGTGAAAATATATCTGAGGCTCTTATGGTCCGTATATATTTCACAACGATTCCCAAGCAAAAAGTGCCTCCACTCTTTGAGTGCATGAATGACTGCTGCCAATTCCAAGTCGTGAGTAGGATAATTTTCTTCATGTTTCCGTAGTTGCCGAGAAGCATATGCGACTACCTTGCCTTCCTGCATCAGTACGCATCCGAGGCCCTTCCGGGATGCGTCGCAATATACTTCAAAACTTTTATGTATGTCTCGTACGACCAATACTGGGGCTGTTGTTAAATTCTTTTTGAGTTCCTGGAAGCTTTTCTCACAAGCTTCAGTCCATACGAATTTCTTATCCTTCTTGAGTAACTGTGTCATTGGTTTGGCTATGGTGGAAAATCCCTCAATAAACCTCTGGTAATATCCAGCCATTCCGAGGAAACTTCGTACATCAGTTACACTGGCTTCCAACCAAGTACAGCCTTGACTTTTTCCGGGTCCACAGCAACTCCTTCTTGTGTCAATACGTGGCCTAGAAAACCAACCTGTCTTAACCAAAATTCACATTTGCTGAACTTGGCGTAGAGTTGATGTTTCCTTAATTCTCCCAGTACAATATGGAGATGTTCAGCATGTTCTTCTGGTGTCTTTGAATATACCAAGATATCATCAATAAATACCACAACAAATTTGTCCATAAATTTCATAAACACTTTGTTCATGAGGTGGAGAAAATATGCGGGGGCGTTGGTCAGTCCAAACGGCATTACTGTAAATTCATATAGTCCGTATCTAGAGGTGAATGCTGTTTTCAGGATATCTTCTGTCCGCACTTTTAATTGATGATAACCCAACCTTAAATCAATTTTTGAGAAAACCTTGGCTTGCGCGAGCTGGTCAAATAAATCATTTATCCGTGGCATCGGATATTTGTTCTTGATGGTGACCATGTTGAGTGCTCGGTAGTCTATACACAATCTCATAGTCCCATCCTTCTTTTTGGCAAATAATACCGGTGAACCCCAAGGTGAGGAGCTGGCCCGTATAAATCCTTTGTCCAATAATTCCTTTATTTGCTTCTTTAGTTCAACCAATTCGGATGGTGCCATTCGGTATGGTTTCTTGTAAATGGGGGTGGTTCCAGGCGCTAGCTCAATGATGAATTCTATTTCTCTGTCTGGTGGCATGCCTGGCAGTTCTTCGGGAAATACATCCGGAAACTCACATACTACTGTAACTTTGCTTAACTCTGAAGTGTCTACCTTGTTCAATTTTGGTTGCCGCGATACTGGTCTTTCTTGAGCTGCGACTCTTATTGTCTTTCCGTGATGATGAGTAAGAATAACAGTTCGGTTGAAGCAGTCGATAAATCCTTTGTTGGTGGTTAGCCAGTCCATACCCAGGATAATATCCACTCCCTTGTTTTTCAACACGATGAGGTTTGCGTGAAACTTTAATCCTTTAATCTCAATAGTTACACCTTGGCAGTAATTCTGAGTGATCTGCTTACTTCCGGGGGATTTGATGGTCATTGATTTTCCCAAGGGAAGCATCGAAAAATCATGTTGCAAAGCAAAGTTCTTCGAAATGAACGAATGAGAAGCTCCAGAATCAAACAAAACCGTGGCAGGTATTGTGTTGACAGGGAACGTACCGCGTACGATATCCGAGGCATCATGTGCTTGCTCCTTGGTCACATGGTTCAGGTGGCCTTTCTTGTGGTTGTTATTGGGGTTGAAGTTGTTACGCTTGGGCGCTGAATTGTTTCCATTGTTGTTCGGCTTCGGGGTTGAGTTCCTTGGTTTTGGGCACTGTTTGGCATAGTGTCCCTCTTCTCCACATGCGTAGCAAGTAACACCTGGGCGATACATGAAATCCTTGCCCCTTGCATGAAATTTTTTGCTCGGACGCGTGTCATTGGTCATGGATTTGTTCGCCCCATTTTTCTGAAAATTTATCTTATTCCTGTTGTTGCGAGTGTGGGTGGTCTGATCCCTTTTTCTCTTGCGAATATCTTCCAGACTGCGACGCTCATTTTCCAAAGTAATAGCCTTGTCCACAAGTGTCTTGAAATCTGGATAAGTGTGTACGACTAGCTGGCATTTAAGTGCTGGTGCCAGACCATCCAGGAATTTTTCCATCTTCTTATTTTCAGTCATACGCTCTTCGTTGGCATAACGAGATAATTGAGTAAACTGGTTGTTGTACTCAGTCACTGTCATGCCCCTTTGCTTGAGGTCATCAAACTCCCTTTTCTTGATCTTCATAATGCTTCTACGGATGTGCGCCCCACTAAAACATTCTTTAAAATCCTCCGAGGTGATATCATTTTCATTGGGGTGCATATGCAGAAAATTCTACCACCATGATGCAGCTGCTCCAGTAAGATAGTGCAGTGCATAAAGTACCTTTTCACGATCTGAGCATTGTGCTACAATCAATTTCCTTTCAATGTCTCGAAGCCAATCATCGGCCTCAAGAGGTCTGTCAGTGTGAGAAAATGTTGGCGGACGTGTCTTCTGTAATTCAGACAATTTAGAATGCTGTTGGTATGGCTCACGGTGATTCCCCATATTAATAATGTGGTTCATCATTTCCTGATGCTGCTGCTGGCTTTGCTCGTAAATACGGCATACTTGAGAAAATGTTGTTTCGCTGCCCTGCTGACTTGACTGCCCCTGCGTGAAATTGTTACTTGTTTGTGTGCCATAATTTTCCTCTGGCGGACTTGGCATTGAACGTGTCCAGGGACGAGTCATTTTTCACTCTGGGGTATTATTGCAGAAAACATGAGAAAAACTGAGCGGCAAAAATAAACCAAAGATTTGCAAATGCAGCAAAAACACAAGCTCCAAGGATTTTTAAATAAAGGACTTGTTTGCGCATGGAGAAGGACCGCTTAGTACACATCTTACACGCGAGTCGTAATTATACATATGTCACTCAGGATGCGCGTACACACTCCTGACATGTTATTTATGCTAGTGCACTTCTCCAAGTTCCTACATGATGCGCAAACAGACTACTTCCCATCAACCTATTTTACATATAAAACATATCATACAAGCGAACACTTTGCGTCGCGGACAGGCGCACTAGTCGGAGATGTTGAAGACTTCCTTCGGCCTGCCGAGGGTAAGACCCAGTGGTGATGGGGACTCAACCTCCTCCTCACTAATAGGCTCCAGGCGTGGAATACTGGTACGAGGAGTGGGTGCGGGCGCGGCCGGTGGTGCAGCTCTGACTGGAGTAGGAGCAATGACCAGGTCAAACTCCTCAATGGTAGGTAGGCGGCAAGCGGTGGCTAAGATGGCAGGTGCATAAGATGCTGAGGACGAGACAAATGTCAGTGGTGGTGAAGTATGGAGAATTTCCCTCCTGTTGGCGGAACCACTATGAACCAAGTCCATACGAGCAGCCACCAAGTCGTCCACAAGGTTATCAAAAGGTGCCTCAAGAGCCTTGAGGTACTCAACCAGAGATTCGATGACTTCATCACGCTCTCCCCTTGCGCAAGCAAACACATAGTGACACGTGTAAGGCACGTGGCATGGGAGGTAACAGTAGCGACGAGTCTTCATCGAAGGAAGAGCATCCCGGAGACGAGCTATCGCCTCACGGGCAGCCATTTGCATGGCATGCCTCTCTGTAGGCATGGCCCTGCCCACAAATCGGAAGCGGCGTGCTTCAGAACGCCCTCCCTTGAATTGCACCGCGGCCTGGTGCATCGACACGCTGTCGCTGATCTTGTGCCGGTAGAGTGTGAACTCTGGACTGGTCGATGGCCCGATCGCGACCTTGGTGATGGCGACGAGGAGCTTGATAAACCCCTCAGGAATGTTGGCGAACACTTGTGAATCGCAGTCGCCGCTGGTCATCTACAAAAGTAGAGAAAAATTCCGAATAGTCAAATCATAAATTTATGATGACTAACAGAAAATTGCTACAAATGTAAAAATGCTGAAATAGCATTCAATATGCTAATAACCGATTAGCGATCGAACCTAGTGGCTTCCTACAGTCAGCCTGGCTCTGATACCAAGGTTGTCAGGACCGGTTTTCCAGTAAAATAATTACCGAGAAAACCGACCTTTTTATCGAACCAGCATAGAAGAATACTTCTTACTGGTAGACAAATCCTTGATACAGAATTCCAGAGTACTGAATATTATACATGGTTGAGCTGAGGTTGCTCAACAATTTATTAAAAGCACGCCGATATAATACATAAGGGCGGATATGACACAATGGTAGGGTGGCATAACTACTAACTCGTAATAAAAAGAGGTGGTGGATATGTCACAGTGTAGAGGGTGACATGACTCCAATATCTTATAGTTCATCGAGTGTCGGAGTGAGAACCGATGAATTTATTTGGTGGTTGGCGGAAGCGGTTATAAAACAGTGATCAACTCCAGGATCACAAGAGACTGACTGGGACTCCACTAGACGTCGGACTCGCTATCGAACTCTTCATCCATGAGATCGCCTTCGTCAACATCTGGCCAAATCAACAAGCCAGGTGAGTACTTTGAATGTACTCGCAAGACAGTTCGGACATAAGATATAACAAATGCAAACATGATGCATATGAGTAATCTAGCAATATGTATCCGAATAATATAATTTTTGCACTGCAGGTAAAAATGGAAGTCGGGTGGTAGTCCTCCCGAAATCCATAAGGGAAATAAAAGAAAACCAAACGAGTGTTTGAGCGACGCCTCGAGAGGAAAAATGAATAAAAACAAGCGAAAGTCGGACGTCTGTGCGACATCACATAAAGGGCTTATATTCAAAAGTAAATAACAAGAATGCCATAATCGGACGTCTGAGCGACATCACATAAAGGGCTTATATTCAAAAGTAAATAACAAGAATGCCACAGTCGGACGTCTGAGCGACATCACATAAAGGGCTTTTATTCAAAAGTATATAACAATAATGCCACAGTCGGACGTCTGAGCGACATCACATAAAGGGCTTATATTCAAAAGTAAATAACAATAATGCCAC
>LR738709.1:410286721-410308155 GCA_902687465.1 Secale cereale
AGTCGGACGTCTGAGCGATATCACATAAAGGGCTTATATTCAAAAGTAAATAACAAGAATGCCATAGTCGGACATCTGCGCGACATCACATAGAGGGCTTATATTCAAAGAGTAAATAACGAGAATGCCACAGTCGGACGTCTGAGCGACATCACATAAAGGGCTTATAAGAAATTTAAATAACAAGAATGCCACAGTCGGACGTCTGAGCGCCGTCACATAAAGGGCTTATATAATCCTTGGTATGACGGTAAATATTTCAAGAGATTAATCGGTGCAGCAATAACTGATTAGTTCACCTACCAATAATGACTTTTAACTAAAGCACCATTCTTATCACTCTCATAAATTACCTGAGACGGTCACCGGGGTTGACACGAAGATTGACAATAGGCCATAGACATGGCTACTCGGAAGATTTTGACTCTGCAGAGCTTGTACTCTTAAATCACAGCCAACGAATTCAAATAGCCACAAGGACTAGTTCCGTCTACGGTGTTTTAGCAGAAACACAACTGACCAGTACACACCCATTTCACATCCTGCTGCCCGGAATCAACCGAGACAACATTCACGAAAAACCTTAAGACGGGGAGGCTACAACCTCGAATAGCATGGGATCAAACTTATATCGCGCGCTCTAAGGGGTGCCCCCCTCTCGGTCTCAACCGGAAACACCCATGCCCCCTGACCGGATGACGGGCTTTAATCCATGGCCATGGAACCCTCATCCCGGCCCCTCTATTTGGTGTGTACACGGAAAGAGGTTTGCAACTGACTAAACCGTAATCTTTGCAGAAGGCATGTGATAGTACCAAAAAGGAGACGAACGGGATCATGACTTGATCCACGTTGATACTAGAGTTAACAGATGACTGGCATGCTCCAACAATACCAGTTCACAACCCATCATGTCACCACATGATCGGGGTGGTTCAATCATCATCATTCGGGCTCACCCGAAGCTTGCTTGCACGAAATATAACATCCACAAATGTTTATATAGCAATGCCAATAAGAAGAACTACTCAAGCAAACATGCAACACACTCATCATATCAAAGGTTCAAACATGCTTGCCTGGTTCGGAGTAGTCGGAGTCTAACTCGGTGAAGTTCGCGGTTCCGTCACTTCCTCCGGTATCTACGTATTCAAATAAAACGAGTACTAACATAAATACCGCGCGTGCATAAAAGTTTTCCCAAATATTTTTCAAATAAATATGATAAAAAACTAGATAAAAAACTAAAGAGGACAGAAAAAGAATCAACTCAAAATCATCTTTTGTTTAAAAGTTATTAAAGTTTCTGTCCAGGGACTTGTCTGCAATGAAACAGAAAGTTTCCAGGGGCTAGAATATAAAAACAGAAAATGATTCGGTACGCAGTACGCCAGCCGAATAAGGAAAACATACTTTGCCCTAAGGCGCCTTCCAGAAAAACATTTCGGAAGAGATTGAGAGGCTGACGAGGGGGTCCCACTCGTCAGGTTTGAAAACAGAAACAGAGTCGCGCCAGCGCCAGAGAGCTGCGGTGGTCGCCGGCGCCGATCCACGGTGAGGTAGAGGGAGTGAGTGGTACCTACGGGTTCCTGGTGCTCTTCCGCGTCGGTGGGTGGTGGAGTTGGACGTCGGCGAGCACCACGTCGACGGCGACCCTATCTCCGGCGGACGGCGGCTCGGGTGGTTGTGGGTCTCATCGGAGAGGGCTGCTGGGGTCAAATTGGAGCGGGGGTTAGCCTCCTAGGGGTGTCAGGAGACTACGGGCAAGTCTAGGGTGGTGGAGGATCCCTCACCAAAGAGAACGTTGCCGGATCCTGAAGCGGACCGAGGCGGCCGGAGTTGAGGAAGAAGGCCCCTCGAGGCTCTTCCAGTGGCTGGGCGGGGTCTGGTGAGGTGGTGGAGATGTGCGGGGTCGAGAGCGAGCTCGGAGGTGCTATTTATAGCCGGCCCGAGGCGGTTACCATGAACGGGATAAGTCCGGCGAGCGATTACGGCGGCACTGTGGCTGGACGGGTGGTTTAGGTGCTTGAGCATCGACTATGCGGTGTACTGATTCCATTCTGGTGCATAACTAAGCAAGGCAGGGGCGCTTACGGCCTGTCCCCAACGGAACGGCCGTGCGGGCACGTCGGCGACACAGAGCGCGCCCTGTGCTTGCCAGGCCACGGCGACGGTGCTGCAGCGCGTGCATGCAAGGAGACGGCCACGCGAAGCTTCCAGGTGGCTTGGGCGGTGCCGAACGGCGTTGTGCCACAGGGTGCCCCCTGTCGGCTGCCACGGGTGGCTCTGCCGGCGCGGAAAACGTCGGCGCAGGCGGTCCAGGGTGCCACCGACGCCAGGAACCAGCCAAGTGAGCATGCGGCGCTCTGGATAAGCGAGAGGAGCAGTGAGCATCGCGCCAGAGCGGGCACTGGTGAGATTGACGCCGCGACTCTGACGAAACTCACGAAGCTGTACTGTCGACTGTGATCTTCAGTTAGCTTTTCTGAACTTGACAGAAACAGTGCACGCCAGGTGTTTGATGAAATGATTTTGGCACGTTGAAAATCTTTATGGAGCTGATATTTGGTGGGGTGGTCTCTTGATGCATCTAGAGGTTGCCTGAATTTTCACAGATTTTTAGGAAGAAAGAAAATATGAATTTCACCAAAATTTGCAAATCTGGTCCAAACTTGCAGCAAGTGAAATTTGAAAATTTTGAACTGTGGACCAGTGAAACAACATGGATCTAGGTTGTGGGTACTATGGACTAGCCAGGGGAGTTGGTTTGGAATCAAAAATCAAAATGAACATGGTGGTTCCTTTGTAAATCACCAAGGTTCTATTTAAAGGACAGAAATTGTTTTTGGTATAAAATAATTGGAAGAAAAATCCCAATAAGGTTGAAACCTACTGGAATTGATGAGAGACTAGTTTCAAGGTGAAAAGGAGGTCTTGGAGAGAAGTACTTTCATTGGGTGCCATGGCAAGAGAAAAGTTTGAATGGGGAAGACAAGTCCATGGTTCTTATATGATGGTTATTCATGAAGGGAAAAAATCAAACAAAACCCTTTTGAAAAACAACTTGTGTTGAGCTTAACACAAGTAGAAAACTTTCAAGACCAGAATCAAGTTTGAGAAGGACACACAAACTTCTGTCAGAAAAGTTTTTAGAAAGGGGTTTTAAGAGAAGATCAAATATCGCCCTTCCAAAAGACCAAAAAGTTTGGAAGAAAACAAAGCCAAAAACAATTTGGAGTGTTACAACTACCGAACCTCAAAGGTCAACCAGAACACGTACCGCACCAGAGTGGTACAGTAATCATGTACTAGAAGTCATGTTGTTAGACAATAACAAACCTTCAAACTATTAAGAAGCTATGATGAGCCCAGATTCCGAAAGTTGGTTTGAAGCCATGAAATCTAAGATAGGATCCATGTATGAGAACAAGGTGTGGAGTTTGATGGACTTTCCCGATGATCGGCAAGCCATAGAGAATAAACGGATCTTAAAGAAGAAGACTGACTCAACTCTGTTATACATAGATCATATTTGCATTTGCATGTTTTTGCATTTTGTTTGTGGAGTTCCTCAAAATTCTAAGCAACTCAAGGACCTACGGAGAGAGTTGGGGATTTTACAGTTTTCGTATTTGAGTTCGCTCGAATACCGGTACGAGGACAGTGTGATTCTAATTATTTTTCTCTCCTAAAAATATTTCTAAATACAAAATATGAGCGGAGATAATAAGACTTCTCCAAAATAACAGAAATATTGAAGGAAAAATATTAAAATCACTTTTGGTATTTTTCTGGATTTATTTGCGGATTTATTTGCATAGGAAAAATACGCGTTTTTCAAAATTACATTTAGGTCCGGGAAAATGCTCAATTTGTCCTAAATATTATTAGAGGACGGTGAAAATTTATTTCAGAAATTTTGGAGTCCGTTTGGTATTTCTTTCGTTAGTTTTTCTGCGCCGGGACTCTTTTAGAAAAAAAAAAAGGAAACCGACTTGGAGTCTTACTAGCCCAGGACTCTGGGCTTTATAAGCCGCCCGAGCCGGCCCGAAACGCCCAGCCCAGCGCCCCGCCTCACCCTAGCCGCCAGCCCCGCCGCCTTAGCCGCCGCCGTCGCGCGCCGCCGCCGCACGCCGCCCCGCCGCCTAGCACCGCGCCGCCGCGTGCAGCCGCCGCCCCCGCCGCCACCCGACGCTGCCGCCAGCCCGCGACGCCGCCGCGCCGCCGCCTCGCCCCGCCGGAGTACCCCGCCGCCGGACCGCCGTCGCCGGAGTTCGTCGTCGAGGTATATCGGTTTTTTTTTAGAAACCGATCGGTTTAATAAGAAAATCGTAGATTCGTTTTTTTATTAGATTAGATCGGTTCGGTTTTCGTCGGTTTAGTTATTTAGCGGACGTTTGTCCATACGTTCGTTTTAACGAACGGTTTTCGTTAGTTAACCGCAGACAGCGAACGTTCGTTCGTTAACCTGTTCGTCGTTTTTCTTTTTCGAGGTATTTATCCGCGGTTATTCCGATCGCGATTTCTGCCGTGATCTTGTTTTTCGTTTTTCTTTTCGCTCGAGAGTCGGAATCAGGTGATTCAAAATCCTAGATCTTCGTCTCGATGCCCTCTTTACGTTTAATCAACTTGAACAAAATTTTGGCTACTGTAAAATTTGACTTTAGGCCAACTAGTAAACTGGAGCTCGTTTCTTTTGCAGTTTGAGTTTCGTTGCCTCTTTCGAGTTGATTCTTTTTGCAAACCGGAGTTCTTATGTTGAACTTTCTGGTTAGATCTCTTATTTGAGTTTTACCCGTGCATTAGTTAAGTACTTATTGTGTGCTTGTTTGATTGTGATAGAGTACCCGGAGTGTGCCGCTTGCTACTTTGAGTCTCTAGGTTTTGCGGATCGTCAGCAAGGCAAGTAACACTTTGATCATGCTTTCCAATTACCCAGTTTTCATTGCATTAGTCCAACCCTCACACCTTGCATGAGTAGGATTAATTAATTTGTGGGATTGGGAAGTAGTTTGAGGTAGTACCTATTACCTGCATTACATTCAAACCCTTGGGAGTTACTTCTACGTTTGCTGTTAGGACATGCTATGCTCGTAGATGTGGTTTGGGTTTGAGTGAAATCCATGACAGATGTGAGTTTGTTAATTAAGGGTTCAACTTAAGGTGGCAACATTAATACACATCTGGGTGGATTGAGGCATGTGGGTATTCCGGTGATTGCCTGTTTTTCTTTTGGACCGCCACCCAGGCTCAGAGGGATCATGAGATTTTTCATACTAGAAACTTCCGTGTGCAGCCACATGCCAATATGGGCTCTGGCATAGTTGAGTAAGTTGTGGGAAACCTTTCCATGATGGGCTAGAAGATGTAGTGGGTTTTGTAGGTGTACCGGCCTATCTATCTGGTTAAGGGGACCTCTTCGGAAAGACTGTGTCTCGGTCATCCGTTTCTCAAACACCATGCAGTGCGAGAAACCAAACGGAGGCGATCGAGTCTTGTGGGGAAAACTGCACAAACCTCTACAGAGTGTACAAACTGATCATGATTAGCCGTGTCCCCGGTTATGGACGTCTTGAGTATCTAGTACTTGGATTATCATGTGAATCTCAACATGTTACTTTAATTAATTTTGTTGGGTTAATGATTATTTTTAGTTGGGGTTGAGAGGATGTCTATCTTCTCAACGATGTTTCAACTACCATGATAGTTAATTAAAATGTATTCCTTTGAAGTAGGGAAAAATTGGCTTTAAGCAAAAACTTAACCATAGAGCTTTCCACCAGCCATATTGCATATAGTATAGCTTTACTTTCATTGCATTCTCCTGTGTTACCTTGCCAGCATATTCCATGTGCTGACCCGTTTTCGGGCTGCAACGTTTCATGTTGCAGACTTTTCAGACGACGAGTAAGGTGCCCTTTTTTAGGCCGTGGTTCTATACTCAGTGATGCCGCTGGAGTTGATGGACTCACTTATCTTCCATGCCTTCCGCTGTTATCGTGTTAGATGGCCTTCAGCCATATTATTTGTAATAAATTCATCGTTGGACTATCGATGTAATAAGTGTGTGATTGCTACTCTGTTATAAATCCTTCAAGTACTGTGCGTGTCAGCATTACTGATCCAGGGATGACACTGATGCACAGAGATCGGACTGTTTGAGGTCTGGTCGCTACAAGATGGTATCAGAGCACACGCTGACTGTAGGACACGACCACTAAGACAAGCCCTGGAGCACTATTCACTCTTCTCTTTTCTGACTCCTCATCTTTACTACTCTTTAGGATGGTGGAAGCAAAGCACAAGTTCATGCAACCAGATGATGACACACCATTTGGACAACACCTGAAGGAAGTCACCAGATATCTAAACATTGGATTACCAAGTTTCACCGGAACCTACAATGCCACTCTACCTGAGGAGGAGCGTTGGTTGATTCAAGCTCAAGTTCCAAGAAGGACGTTCGCACCTGTCACCTCACTCATAGCATTTTCCTTTAATGCGCCTACATGGAGCCTAGGAAGGACCATGGCAGCCCACATTGCTATGGGAAGGATTGGAGAAGTCTACAAGCATGAGCTAAAGGACACTATCTACCAGATTTGTGGACGCCGAGATGAGAATTGGGATATGATCAGCACCCGGAAGGGTAGGTCCATTGCAGCATTCATCCAGGAGTTGAACCACCACATTCGTCGCCAGGAGCACCAGATGTGTGCAGGGATGATAGATTTGAAGAAAGCCCTAAATAGGAATTTGGAGTTAGAGGAAGAACTCAAGTCTACACGCGACGGATATGAGGAGGAGATGAAGATACTTGTGGATAAGAATGATGACTTGACATGGAAGTTAGGAATACTCATGGGAGAAGAATACGAGGAAGAAGAACCCAAGGAGATTCCACCAGAAGACTATATCACCATAGATGACACAGATTCGGAAGCTGAGGATAGCAAGGACGAAGACTATGAAGATGAAGCTGGAGCAGATATTATGGAATCCTTTGCCGATCAATATTTTTAGATGACCACCCTGTGACTAGTATTTTACTTCCATATATTAGTTATAGAGCACTTTTGTAAACGATCATTAGATTTGTAAGACCTTGTTTGAAATTGATTGGTGTGATATGATTGTGTGTTTGTCTCATGTGCATATGGGTAGTGAATTTCCCTTAGACCTCTTTTCTATTCTAATCTCTTCCCTCTACACCCATCAGATGCCTCCAAGACGTGAATTTGAGTTTCCCCCTGAGCTCACCCAGTTGATCCAGCAGCAGAACACCTTGATGCAACTTCTTGTCCAGAACACCCAGAACAACCAGAACAACAACAACCCTCCACCACCACCACCCGTGGACAACCTGACACGTTTCTTAAGGTTGCAACCACCCGTGTTTGCTAGCAGCATCGAACCAATTGTGGATGATGACTGGCTATGCAAGATTGGAAGGGATTTGACCACCGCCAATTGCTCGGATGCTGAGAAGGTGCGATTTGCCGCACACTAGTTGTCTGGACCAGCCGCAGCATGGTGGGAGAATTACACAGCCACTTACCCCGTAGCCAATGTGACTTGGGATCAGTTTCAGCAAGCCTTTCGTACCGCCCATGTCTCAACTGGAGCCATGCGTATGAAGAAGCAGGAGTTTCACAATTTGCGCCAAGGGAATCGTACTGTGGCCCATTACATGGATGAGTTTAGTACCCTATCTCGTTATGCCCCAGATGATGTGGCCACAGATGCCGCTAAGCAGGAGAGATTCATGGAAGGGCTGAATGATGAGATGAGCGTACAGTTGATGGTGGCAACTTTCAATAACTACCAGGAGTTGGTTGACCGCGCCCTAATGATTGAAAGGAAGCATCAACAGATTGAAAGTCACAAGAGGAAGTATGGGCAAGGGAAGTATAATTCTGGAGCTCAACAGAAGCCCCGCTTTACCCCTAAAGCGGTAGGACAGTTTCAGCATACCCATGGAGGAGGTAGCTCGCACAACCACAATGGAACCAAGAATGGCAATGGAAATGGGAATGGAGCCAATGGAAACCAGAGCCGCCCTATCCCATCCACACCCACCAAGAGGGATTTTAGCCATGTCACTTGTTACAAGTGCGGGAAGAATGGACATTATGCCAATGAATGCCCAGAAGTTAAGAATGGGAACGGCAATGGAAGCGCCGGGAAGAAGCCCAACCCGTTCAACAAAGGACAAGTGAACCACGTGACCATGGAGGAGGTAGAAGAGCAACCAGATGCTGTTGTCGGTAAGTTTTTGGTTAAGACATTTACCGCAATAGTTCTTTTCGATACGGGTGCATCACATTCATATATTTCAAGGGGATTCGTAAATAGACATAGGATGTCCACCCGAGTTCTTAAGACCCCCATGTTAGTAAGTTCACCTGGAGCATATTATATGGCACACCAAGGATGTTTTCAGACGCCATTGATCATAGGACGCCATACTTTCCCCTCTGACCTAATAGTTCTGGAGTCACAAGGATTGGATGTGATATTAGGTATGGATTGGTTATCGAAGTATGGAGGTAACATTGACTGTGCCAGTAAGTCTATTTTTCTCACCACCCCGGAGGGAAAAAGGATTAAGTATGTATCTAGGCATTCGCCTACAAGGACTCAAGTGCATTCTCTCACGGGAGTTGTTCAGGAGGAAGTGCCAGTAGTAAAGGATTATCCGGATGTGTTTCCAGAGGAGTTACCTGGCATGCCACCGGATAGAGATATAGAGTTTTTTATTGAACTTTTGCCAGGCACCGGGCCAATTTCTAAGAGACCATATAGGATGCCCGCAAAGGATTTGGAGGAGATAAAGAAACAGATTAAGGAGTTACTGGATAAAGGATTTATACGCCCAAGTTCTTCGCCTTGGGGTTCGCCAGTACTTCTAGTGGAGAAGAAGGATGGATCGTTAAGAATGGTTGTTGATTACCGAGGACTGAATGAAGTAACTATCAAGAACAAGTACCCATTACCGATGATCAATGATCTGTTCGATAGATTGCAAGGAGCTAAGATATTTTCCAAGATCGATCTGTGATCAGGGTACCATCAATTGAAGATCCGGGAGCAGGATATACCTAAGACGGCCTTTACCACTAGGTACGAGTATACCGTTATGTCGTTTGGTCTGACAAACGCACCGGCATACTTTATGAACCTGATGAACAAAGTGTTTATGGAGTATTTGGATAAGTTCGTCGTAGTGTTCATAGATGATATATTGATCTTCTCGAAGGATGAAGAGGAGCATGCAGAGCATTTGCGTTTGGTATTGGAGAAGTTCAGAGAACATCAGTTATATGCCAAGTTTAGCAAATGCGAGTTCTGGTTGAAGGAAGTCGGATTTCTCGGACACATTATATCTGGAAAAGGAATAGCAGTAGATCCCGCTAAGGTGGACACTGTGACCCATTGGGAAGCACCAACAACAGTTGGAGAGATCCGGAGTTTTCTTGGACTTGCAGGATACTACCGGAGGTTTATCGAGAATTTCTCGAAGATTGCAAAACACATGACAGAGTAGTTCAAGAAGGACACCAAGTTCAGTTGGACAGAAGAATGTGAGGCCAGTTTTCAGGAATTAAAGAAACGTTTGGTCTCGTCCCCTGTGTTGATTCTGCCAGATCAACATAAGGATTATGAGGTGTACTGCGACGCTTCACGCCGAGGACTTGGAGCAGTTCTTATGCAGGAAGGAAGAGTTGTTTCGTATGCTTCACGACAACTGAAACCTCATGAGATGAACTATGCCACCCACAATTTGGAGTTAGCAGCCGTAGTGCATGCATTGAAGACGTGGAGACATTTTCTCATTGGAAATCATTGTGAAGTATATACGGATCACAAGAGTTTGAAGTATATATTCACTCAGAAGGAGCTAAATCTTAGGCAAAGGAGATGGCTAGAACTCATTAAGGATTATAACATGAGATTGCATTATCATCCCGAAAAGGCTAACGTAGTAGCTGATGCGCTAAGCCGTAAGAGCCATGTCAACACCCTAATGATGGAAGGATTTCCAAAGGAGTTAGCCGAGGACCTACGAGAACTACGTATGGAGATAGTTCCGAGAGGCTATGTAGCAACACTAGAAATCCAGTCTACCCTGATGGATAAAATCATAGAAGCTCAGAAAGCTGACAAGGAGGTTGTCGCTATAAAGGAGAGGATGAGCGAAGGAAAAGCTAAAGGTTTTCGTGAGGATGAGCACGACACCCTATGGTTTGAGGATCGAATCTATGTGCCTAATGACCCGGAGATCAGGAAGTTGATTTTACAGGAGGCCCATGATTCACCGTACTCGATTCACCCAGGAAATACTAAGATGTATTTGGATTTGAAGGATATTTTCTGGTGGACCGGTATGAAGAAGGATATCGCGGAGTATGTAGCAGTTTGTGATGTATGCCAGAGAGTGAAGGCAGAACATCAGAAGCCAGCCGGATTGTTACAACCTATGCCAATACCCGAATGGAAGTGGGAGAATCTTGGCATGGATTTTATCACCGGATTGCCCAGGACCAAAGCAGGATATGATTCAATCTGGGTACTAGTAGACCGATTGACGAAGGTAGCCCACTTTATCCCTGTGAAAATCACTTATACCAGTGCAAAGTTGGCAAAGATATACATGACCAGAATTGTATGTATGCATGGAGTTCCAAGGAGCATCGTATCACATAGAGGAACCCAGTTTACCTCAAAGTTCTGGAATTAGTTACATGAAACCTTGGGTACCAGGCTAGAGTTTAGCACAACGTTTCACCCGCAGACAGATGGACAGACGGAGAGAGTCAATCAGATTTTGGAAGATATTCTTAGAGCATGTGCTTTAGATTATGGATCTAGTTGGGATGACAACTTGCCCTATGCGGAGTTCTCATACAACAACAGCTACCAAGCCAGTTTGAAGATGGCCCTTTCGAGGCATTGTATGGAAGGAGATGCCGAACACCATTGTCGTGCGATGAACTTGGAGACCGACAGTTGTTTGGACCAGACTTAATCAAAGAGTCTGAGGAGAAGGTAAAGTTGATCCGAGATAGATTGAAGGTAGCTCAGTCCAGGCAGAAGAGTTATGCAGACTCGAAGCGTAAGGAGATAACCTATGAGATCGGAGATAGAGCGTACTTGAGAGTATCGCCTCTACGAGGAGTTAAACGTTTCGGAGTTAAAGGGAAGTTAGCCCCGAGATTTGTGGGACCTTACCGTGTTTTGGAACGCATGGGAGAGGTTGCCTACAAGTTGGAATTGCCTGAAGGATTGTCAGGAGTGCACGACGTGTTTCACGTACCATAGCTTAAGAAGTGCCATGCGGAGATGGCCGATATACCGCTTAGAGACACAGTACCCCTGGAAGCAATTCAGTTGGACAATGATTTGACCTACAAGGAGAAGCCTGTTAAGATCGTCGAATTTTCGCACAGAGTTACTCGCAGTAAGGTTATCAAGTTTTGTTCGTTGGAGTCATCACACCGAGGAAGAAGCCACCTGGGAACGAGAAGATGATCTACGCCAGGACCACCCACACCTGTTCTCTAGCCAAGTCGAATCTCGAGGGCGAGATTCATTCTAAGGGGGGTAGGTTTGTAACATCCCAAATTTTCAATTTGGAATGTTATACATAGATCATATTTGCATTTGCATGTTTTTGCATTTTGTTTGTGGAGTTCCTCGAAATTCTAAGCAACTCAAGGACCTACGGAGAGAGTTGGGGATTTTACCGTTTTCGTATTTGAGTTCGCTCGAATACCGATACGAGGACAGTGTGATTCTAATTATTTTTCTCTCCTAAAAATATTTCTAAATACATAATATGAGCGCAGATAATATGACTTCTCCAAAATAAAAGAAATATTGGAGGAAAATATTAAAATCACTTTTGGTATTTTTCTGGATTTATTTGCGGATTTATTTGCAGATTTATTTGCATAGGAAAAATATGCGTTTTTCAAAATTGCATTTAGGTCCGGGAAAATGTTCACTTTGTCCTAAATATTATTAGAGGACGGTGAAAAATTATTTCGGGAATTTTGGAGTCCATTTGGTATTTCTTTCGTTAGTTTTTCTGCGCCGGGACTCTTTTAGAGAAAAAAAGGAAACCGACTTGGAGTCTTACTAGCCCAGGACTCTGGGCTTTATAAGCCGCCCGAGCCGGCCCGAAACGCCCAGCCCAGCGCCCCGCCTCGCCCTAGCCGCCAGCCCCGCCGCCTTAGCAGCCGCCGTCGAGCGCCGCCGCCGCCCGCCGCCGCCGCACGCCGCCCCGCCGCGTGCAGCCGCTGCCCCCGCCGCCACCCGACGCCGCCGCCACCCCGCGCCGCCGCCTCGCCCCGCCGGAGTACCCCGCCACCGGACCGCCGTCCCCGGAGTTCGTCGTCGAGGTATATCGGTTTTTTTTTAGAAACCGATCGGTTTAGTAAGAAAACCGTAGATTCATTTTTTTTATTAGATTAGATCGGTCCGGTTTTCGCCGGTTTAGTTATTTAGCGGACGTTCGTCCGTACGTTCGTTTTAACAAACGGTTTTCGTTAGTTAACCATAGACAGCGAACGTTCGTTCGTTAGCCTGTTCGTCGATTTTCTTTTTCGGGGTATTTATTCGCGGTTATTCCGATCGTGATTTCTGCCCTGATCTTGTTTTTCGTTTTTCTTTTCGCTCGAGAGTCGGAATCAGGTGATTCAAAATCCCAGATCTTCGTCTTGATGCCCTCTTTAAGTTTAATCAACTTGAACAAAATTTTTGCTACTGTAAAATTTGACTTTAGGCCAACTAGTAAACCGGAGCTCGTTTCTTTTGCAGTTTGAGTTTCGTTGCCTCTTTCGAGTTGATTCTTTTTGCAAACCGGAGTTCTTAAGTTGAACTTTCTGGTTAGATCTCTTATTTGAGTTTTACCCGTGCATTAGTTAAGTACTTATTGTGTGCTTGTTTGATTGCGATAGAGTACCCGGAGTGCGCCGCTTGCTACTTTGAGTCTCTAGGTTTTGCGGATCATCAGCAAGGCAAGTAACACTTTGATCATGCTTTCCAATTACCCAGTTTTCATTGCATTAGTCCAACCCTCACACCTTGCATGAGTAGGATTAATTAATTTGTGGGATTGGGAAGTAGTTTGAGGTAGTACCTATTACCTGCATTACATTCAAACCCTTGGGAGTTACTTCTACGTTTGTTGTTAGGACATGCTATGCTCGTAGACGTGGTTTGGGTTTGAGTGAAATCCATGACAGATGTGAGTTTGTTAATTAAGGGTTCAACTTAAGGTGGAAACATTAATACACATCTGGGTGGATTGAGGCATCTGGGTATTCCAGTGATTGCCTGTTTTTCTTTTGGACCGCCACCCAGGCTCGAAGGGATCATGAGATTTTTCATACTAGAAACTTCCGTGTGCAGCCACATGCCAATATGGGCTCTGGCATAGTTGAGTAAGTTGTGGGAAACCTTTCCATGATGGGCTAGAAGATGTAGTGGGTTTTGTAGGTGTACCGGCCTATCTATCTGGTTAAGGGGACCTCTTCGGAAAGACTGTGTCTCGGTCATCCGTTTCTCAAACACCATGCAGTGCGAGAAACCAAACAAAGGCGATCGAGTCTTGTGGGGAAAACTGCACAAACCTCTGCAGAGTGTACAAACTGATCATGATTAGCCGTGTCCCCGGTTATGGACGTCTTGAGTATCAAGTACTTGGATTATCTTGTGAATCTCAACATGTTACTTTAATTAATTTTGTTGGGTTAATGGTTATTTTTAATTGGGGTTGAGAGGATGTCTATCTTCTCAACGATGTTTCAACTACCATGATAGTTAATTAAAATCTATTCCTTTGAAGTAGGGAAAAATTGGCTTTATGCAAAAACTTAACCATAGAGCTTTCCACCAGCCATATTGCATATAGTATAGCTTTACTTTCATTGCATTCTCCTGTGTTACCTTGCCAGCATATTCCATGTGCTGGCCCATTTTCGAGCTGCAACGTTTCATGTTGCAGACTTTTCAGACGACGAGTAAGGTGCCCTTTTTTAGGTCGTGGTTCTATACTCAGTGATGCCGCTGGAGTTGATGGACTCACTTATCTTCCAAGCCTTCCGTTGTTATCGTGTTAGATGGCCTTCGGCCATATTATTTGTAATAAATTCATCGTTGGACTATCGATGTAATAAGTGTGTGATTGCTACTCTGTTATAAATCCTTGAAGTACTGTGCGTGTTAGCATTACTGATCCAGGGATGACACTGATGCACAGAGATCGGACTGTTCGAGGTCTGGTCGCTACATTTTATGATTATGAAATCTGGCAAATGGATATCAAAATTGCATTCCTTAACGGGGTTCTAAAAGAAGAATTGTATAGGATACAACCAAAAGGTTTTGTCGATCCTAAAGGTACTAACAAAGTGTGCAAGCTCCAGCGATCCATCTATGGACTCGTGCAAGCATCTCGGAGTTGGAATATACGCTTTGATGAGGTGATCAAAGCATATGGTTTTATACCGACTTACGGTGAAGCCTGCATTTACAAGAAAGTGAGTGGGAGCTCTGTAGCATTTCTGATATTATATGTGGATGAAATATTGTTGATTAGAAATGATATAGAATTTTTGGATAGCATAAAAGGATATTTGAATAAGAATTTTTCGAAGAAAGACCTCGATGAAGCTGCTTAAATATTGGTCATCAAGATCTATAGAGATAGATCAAGACGCTTGATAAGACTTTCGATGAGTACATACCTTGATAAGATTTTGAAGGAGTTCAAAATGGACCAGTCAAAGGAGTTCAAAATGGACCAGTCAAAGGAGTTCTTGCCTGAGTTGTAAGGTATGAAGTTGAGTAAGACTCAAAGCCCGACCACGGCAGCAAAAATAGAGAGAGAATGAAAGGCATTCCCTATGCCTCAGCAATAGGTTCTGTAAAGAATGCCATGTTGTGTACCAGACCTAATGTGTGCCTTGCCACCTGTATGGCAAGGGGATACAAGAGTGATCCAGGAGTGGATCACTGGACAACGGTCAAAATGATCCTTAGAGGAATAAGGAAATGTTTCTCGATTATGGAGGTGATAAAGAGTTCGTCATAAAGGGTTACGCCGATGCAATCTTTGACACTAATCCAGATAACTCTAAGTATCAATCTGGATGCATATTGAACGTAGGAGCAATTAGCTAGAGTAGCTCTATGCAGAGCATTGTAGACATAGAAATTTGCAAAGTACGCACGGATCTAAATGTTGCAGACCCGTTGAATAAAACCTCTCTCACAAGCAAAGCATAATCATACCTTAGAACTCTTTGAGTGTTAATCACATGGTGATGTGAACTAGATTATAGACTCTACTAAACTCTTTGGGTATTAATCACATGGCGATGTGAACTATAGGTGTTAATCACATGGCGATGTGAACTAGATTATTGACTCTAGTGAAAGTGGGAGACTGATGGAAATATGCCCTAGAGGCAATAACAAAATGGTTATTATTATATTTCCTTAATCATGATAAAAGTTTATTATTCATGCTAGAATTGTATTGACCGGGAACTTAAATACATGTATGAATACATAAACAAATATCGTGTCCCTAGTAAGCCTCTACAAGACTAGCTCGTTGATCAAAGATGTTTAAGGTTTCCTAACCATAGACATGAGTTGTCATTTGATAATGGGATCACATCATTAGGAGAATGATGTGATGGACAAGACCCATCAGTTAGCTTAGAATTTGATTGTAAAGTTTATTGCTATCGCTTTATTAATGTCAAATACATATTCCTTCGACTATGAGATCATGCAACTCCCGGATACCGAAGGAATACCTTGTGTGCTATCAAACGCCACAACGTAACTAGGTGATCATAAAGATGCTCTATAGGTATCTCCGAAGGTGTTTGTTGAGTTGGCATAGATCAAGATTAGGTTTTGTCATTTCGAGTATGGGAGAGGTATCTCTGGGCCCTCTCGGTAATACACATCATAAGAAGCCTTGCAAGCAAATGACTAATGAGTTAGTTACGAGATGATGTATTACAGAATGAGTAAAGAGACTTGCCGGTAACAAGATTGAACTAGGTATAAAGATACTGACGATCGAATCTCGGGCAAGTAACATACCAATGGACAAAGGGAATTACGTATGTTGTCATAATGGTTCGACCGATAAAGATCTTCATAGAATATGTAGGAGCCAATATGGGCATCCAGGTTCTGCTATTGGTTATTGACCGAAGAGGTGTCTCGGTCGTGTCCACATAGTTCTCGAACCCATAGGGTCCGCACGCTTAACATTTGTTGACGATATATTGTTATATGAGTTATATGATTTGGTGACCGAATGTTGTTCGGAGTCTTGGGTGAGATCATGGACATGACGAGGAGTCTCAAAATGGTCGAGAGGTAAAGATTGATATATAGTACGATGGTATTCGGACACCGGAATAGTTTTGGAGTCCACCGGGTACTCATCGGGTCATTGGAAAGGGTTTCGGGCACCCCCGGCAAGTGTATGGGCCTTATGGGCCAAAGGACGGGACAAACCAGCCCACTAGGGGGCTGGTGCGACCCATCCCTTAGTTAGCCGGCCCTAGGGGAAGGAAAGGGGAGCGGTGGCCCATCCTGCTTTTCCCTCCTCAAGGGAGAAAGGAAGGGGGGCGCCACCTTCTCCTTCCTTCCTCCCGCACTCCAAATAAGGAAAGGGGGTGCAGGGCAAGGAAGCAGCCCTAGGGCTGCCTCCAGGTCTCTTGGGCGCCCTAGGGGCTGCCTCCTCTCCCCCACCTATATATATGTGGGAGGGGCTCCTAGGACAAACAGAACATTGTCTTAGCCGTGTGCGGCGTCCCCATCCACCGTTTACACCCTCGGTCATATTTTCGTAGTGCTTAGGAGAAGCCCTGTGGAGATAGCATCACCATCACCGTCACCATGTCGTCGTGTGCTACTTCTTGAGCTTGCATTGCATTCCCTCGAAGAGGAAAGGGAGATGCAGCACAGTAGCGTAAGTATTTCCCTCAGTTTTTGAGAACCAAGGTATCAATCCAGTAGGAGACCACGCGCGAGTCCCTCGCACCTGCACAAACAAATAAGAACTTCGCAGCCAACGCGATAAGGGGTTGTCAATCCCTTTACGGTCACTTACGGAAGTGAGATCTGATAGAGATGATAGTTTATATTTTTGGTATTTTTAGTTTATAAGAACAGCAAATAAAAGCGATAAAAGTAAAGTAGATGTAGATTGATATGTTGAGAATAGACCCGGGGGCCATAGTTTTCTCTAGTGGCTTCTCTCATGATAGCGATATTCTATGGCGGGTAAACAAATTATTGTCGAGCAATTGATAGAAAAGTGAATAATAATTATGAGACTATCTAGGCATGATCATTGTATATAGGCATCACGTCCGAGACAAGTAGACCGACTCCTGCCTGCATCTACTACTATTACTCCACACATCGACCGCTATCCAACATGCATCTAGTGTATTGAGTTCATAAGAACAGAGTAACGCCTTAAGAAAGATGACATGATGTAGAGGGATAAACTCAAGCAATATGATATAAACCCCATATTTTTATCCTCGATAGCAACAATACAATACGTGCCTTGCTGCCCCTACTGTCACTAGGAAAGGACACCGCAAGATTGAACCCAAAGCCAAGCACTTCTCCCATTGCAAGAACTATAGATCTAGTAGGCCAAACCAAACCAATAATTCGAAGAGACTTGCAAGGATATTATGAGCACACATAAAAAGTTCAGAGAAGAACCAAATATCTTTCATAGATAACCTTGATCATAAACTCACAATTCATCTGATCTCGACAAACACACCGCAAAAAGAGATTACATCGAATAGATCTCCTCGAAGACCGAGGAGAACTTTCTATTGAGATCCAGAGAGAGAGAAGAAGCCATCTAGATACTAGCTATGGACCCGAAGGTCTGTGGTAAACTACTCACAACTCATGCTGAGGGCGATGATGATGATGATGAAGAGCTCCGTGATGGATCCCCCTCCGATGGAGCTTCGGAACAGGCTCCAAGATGGGATCTCCACGGGAATAGAAGGTACGACGGTGGAATTAGGGTTTTCTCTCTGTCCACGGAGTTTCTGGGGTATGTAGACTTATATAGGAAGAAGGAGGGCACCGGGGGACGCTCGAGGGGGCCACGAGGCAGGGGGAGCGCCCTGGGAAGGGGGGCGTGCCCCCCACCCTCGTGGGCCAGCCCTCGATCCCCTGACGTGGTTCTCAAGCTCCGCGTGCGTGATTTTCTCCAAAAATATCTCTCGCGAAGGTTTCATTCCGTTTGGACTCCGTTTGATATTCTTTTTTTGCAAAACCCTGAAATAGGCAAAAAAATAGCAATCTAGACTAGGCCTTTGGGTTAGCAGGTTAGTCCCAAAAATGGTATAAAAGTGAATGAAAAAGCCCATTAAACATCCAAGACTTCATAAATAATAGCATGGAACAATCAAAAATTATAGATACGTTGGAGACGTATCATCGTGCTGCATAAACTGATCTACTACCTCTTCGTCTTGCTGGATCAAGAAGGCGTGGACGTCACCAAGCTGAACGTGTGGTGAATGCGGAGGTGTCGTAAGTTCGGTACTTGATTGGTTGGATCGCGAAGAAGTTCGACTACGTCAACCGCGTTACTAAACGCTTCCGCTTACGGTCTACGAGGGTACATAGACACACTCCCCCCCCCCCTCGTTGTTATGCATCTCCATGGATAGATCTTGCATGTTGATAACCCGCAAGTGTAGGGGATCGTTTGTAGCCTTTTTAGATAAGTAAGAATGTCGAACCCAACGAGGAGCTAAAGGTAGAACAAATATTCCCTCAAGTTCTATCGACCATCAATACAGCTCTACGCACACTTAATGTTTGCTTTACCTAAAAAAAGTATAAAACTAGGAGTACTTAGCGAGAATAAAACTACGAATAAATTGCAAGGCAATAAAAGTAGATAGCTTTTTTCAACAAGAAAGTCATTTGTCCCTAGGCAATCGATAACTAGACCGGTAATCATTCTTGCAATTTTATATGAGGGGGAGGCATGATCTAACATACTTTCTCTACTTGGATCATATACACTTATGATTGGAACACTAGCAAGCATCCGCAACTACTAAAGATCATTAAGGCCGTGAAACCCAACCATAGCATTAAGTATCAAGTCCTCTTTACTCCCATACGCCATACGCCCCTTACTCGGGTTTAAGCTTCTGTCACTCTAGCAACGCACTATAAGCGAACCATGAACATATTGCAACACCCTACAGCGAGGATACCTCCGTTTGCGCGACACGGAGGGCACCCTAGGATAGCACCATAAATAAATATACAATCATACCAACCAAGATCACGATTAACCCATAGGACAAAACAGATCTACTCAAACATCATTTCTCATTTCTCCAATGGATTTTTACAAGGGGATAATTATTTTTGCAAGAAACTTCCATGAAAAGTTATACATTGTTTCCATGAGCATGAACACAAGTGTTCAAGGTCGACCCTCATTTATCCAATGCATAACCTTCAATAGCTTCTCTTTTTGAAAATGTTTGAAGTTCCCCTCTATATTTTTTGTTTTTAAACTTTATAGAAGCACTCAACAAAAATAAATGACTCTCAAAAACTTCTGGATTTCTCCCTGGCAGCGCTTTCTTTAAAGCCATTAAGCTAGGCATATAGTGCTCTAGTAATGGACCCACCCGGATCCCAAAGTATATCAAAGCCAATTTGAATCAACAATGATTTATAATTAAGTAGTGAGCACAAAGCAACATATATCATGCAATGACGAAGTCTAACTCTCTTCCTATGCATCAGCATGTCATAAAATAACAATTCATGCAGATCAAGTGAAGGCCAATGCATAGTATATGCAGTTTCATGCAATTTTATCATGTTGGAAACATAGAGAGGCGGAGATGTAGTTCCTCTCTCATAATAATTGCAAGTATGAGCAGCAAGCACATGCATATTATATTCATCAAGATCATCATGTGCAACGGTAAAAGGCAACCTATCAATGTAATCCTTATTAAGTGCAAACTTCTCCAATATAGTGCAGTTGGTATAATTTAAAAAGATAATAGGACTATCATGTTTGGGTGCAATAGCAACAATTTCATTCTTAACACAAAGAACTATAGCAACTTCATCTCCATTAGCATAATTTATATTGGCATCTTGGCCACAAGCATAGCAAGCATCAGTACATCAAAAAAGGATATTTCAAACAAATCCAAGGGATCATAGCAATTGTCATAGCATTCAACCTTTGGTAAGTGCGAAGGGAAATTAAACAATGTATGAGTTGAAGAGTTACTCTCATTAGAAGCTGGGCACGGGTAGCTAATCCGCTCGTCCTTCTTTTGTTCTTCGCTCTCCTCATATTTTTCATCCAATGGGCTCACAATGTCATCAATTTCTTCTTCCATAGACTCCTGCAATATATTAGTCTCTTCTTGGACAGCGAAGACTCTCTCAATAAATGCATCAATATCATAATTGTATTTATAATTATTATAGAAATATTTAAGTATATCAAAATTTTCAGGTCTATAAACTGAATCATCAAAATGTTCAAACTTTTCAAACAAAGATTCAATTTCATAAGCACCTTTAAAAGCAACGAATTATTCTATTCATTCCACATCATAGTATTCATATATACCATTAGCATAAGAAGCTAAGGTTTCATTATCATTAAATCTGCATGAAATTAGAATCCACCGAGCGCTACGTGTCTCTTTTTTTGGACTGCGAGAGTTCAATCACTCAATAGCGCCACCCCTTCCGCCTTCCGCCGCGCGCTACTTCGGCGCCGGCGTCCACCTCCCGTCGCGCGGCCCTCTCTCTCTCTTCGGCCCCTCCCCTCTCCTCTCCGCTCTGTGCGCCATGGCGACGAGTCCAAGATCGGTGACCTCCATGTTCCGGCCGTCCGGGGAGCGCCCGGTGGTCTCGGGACTGGGGCTCTCCTCGGAGTCGGACGGCTCGGAGGTGCGGGGACCAGGCGCGGCTCCTGCAGCGCGGGCGGCGCCGGAGCCGCTGGAGACGGCGTGCGCGGAGGGCGCGGCACGCTGGGACCTGCCTCCCCCCTCCAAGAAGGAGCTCTGGAGACGGCGCCATGGCTTGGGTGCCCAAGCGGAGCGGGGCCAGGTGGCTGGGCGTGAGGTCTCGCCGGAGATGCGAGACAAATGCTTCCGCTGCTTGGAGAAGGGCCACTACCGGGCGGACTGCACCAACGACATCGTCTGCTTCCGTTGCGGCCTCCCCGGCCATGGATCCAAGGACTGCAAGCGCCCGCGAAGCCCCTCCCTTGTCGACGAGCTGCGGCGCAACGCTGTGGCTAAGGTTGCCCGTCGGGCCTCGCCTGCCGCCTGCCCTTTGCCTCCGGCACCCAG
>LR738709.1:410311641-410393072 GCA_902687465.1 Secale cereale
GCTCTCTGGTGCTCCTCACGCGGGACGCAGCTGCCGTTCGTCGGCGAGGCACCACCGCCGCACCGCCTCTACCTCGTCGGCGCCACTTCCCCGCCGGACCGCTCCTCCCCGCCGGCCCCCTCGGCCCTCGCCGCCCCTCTCCCCTCCAGCGCCCGTGAGCTCCTCCCCCTCGCTTCCTTCCTCGCTCACACACGTCGCCGTCCCCGTGCCGAGCTGCGCCGTTGCACCGTGCGCCGTCGCCGTCCCGTCGCTTGCTGCCAGCCTGAGGTCCAGACGCCGGCGCTGGCCGTGCCCGTCTCGCGATGCTACAGCTCGCCCGCGGTCACCTCTGCCAGCCACCGCGCCACCCCGTGGTCGACGCCCCATCGCGCCCGGTGGCCCGCGCCCGCCTCGTAGCCCCGAGTCCGCCCCGCCCTGCCACTGCACGGCCCCCTCCCTGTCCTTCGCCGCTCCAGGCGCGGCCATGGCCACCAGAACCAGGCCGCGCGCCCGCCCCCTCGCCCGCACCTCGCCAGCTATCGGGCGCCCCGTAGCTGGGCGGGCTCGCTCTCCGCTCGGCGGTGCCCCGCTCGCCTGTTACCCATCGCCCGTTAGGCCCCGTGGCTCACTGCCAAGTGGGGCCAGGCCCTAAAATGTTTAGATAGATATTTAAAAAAAAGAATAAAAAAAAGAAAAATATTAATATTAAAATAAATAAATTATTAATTAATTAATTAATTAATGAGTTAATTAAGTTAATTAATCTTGATTAACTAACCCAATTAAATATGTTAATTAACACTAACAAACTGTTAGTATAACTGAGTCTATGACACCTAGGCCCCACTCGTAAGTTTGACCAGTCAACAGTCAACTGTTGACTGTTGACCTGGCTGCTGACTCAGCCCCCATGGCCCCACCTGTCATGCACATGGGCTAGTTACAGCTGCGTATAAAAGGTATATGACTGTTTAATTTCGAAATAATAATAAATCCAGAAATTGCAAAATTGTGTAAAACTTTGAAAAATCATATAAAATAAACCGTAACTCGGATGAAAAAGTTTTATACATGTCAATTGCTCAGAACGACGAGACGAACCCGAATACGCTAACCACATATCCGTGTGACACCTCTATCATACCGAACGAGCAACATTCCCCCTCTGTTTCATCTGACCGAAAATGCCTAACACCGGGAATACTTTCCCGGATGTTTCCCCCCTTCATCGGTATCACCTCCTACCGCGTTAGGTCACACGTAGCACCGCGTATTTCCATGTTATGCTTTGTGATGATATTTTTTGCTCTGTTATTTATTTGTTTCCCCCTTCGTTGCTTATTTTCGGTAGACTCCGATACTTTGATAGACCCTGAGATCGTTGATGCTTCGGTGTTCGACTACGGCTACGATTCCGAAGATTCCTGTCGTCTACAGAGCTTCCAGGCAAGCCCCCCCTTTTGATCACCAGATATCGCCTATTCTTCTCTCTACTGCTTGCATTAGAGTAGTGTAGCATGTTACTGCTTTCGATAATCCTATTCTGCTGCATAGCCTGTCATTGTTGCTATCACTGTTGATACTTTACCTGCAATCATAAAATGCTTAGTATAGGATGCTAGTATTCCATCGGTGGCCCTACACCCTTGTCCGTCTGCCCTGCTATTCTATCGGGCCGTGATCACTTGGGGGTGATCACGGGTATATTATACATACACTTATACATGATACATGATGTGACTAAAGTCGGGTCGGCTCGTTGAGTATCCGCAAGTGATTCCGATGTGGGGGCTGAAAGGACAGGTGGCTCCATCCAGGCAGTGGTGGGCCTGAGTTCCCGACGGCCCCCGAGTGGATCTTTGTGGCGGAGCGACAGGGGCAGGTTGAGACACCCAGTGGAGAGGTGGCCTGGCCCTGGTCGTTGCCCGCAGTTATTTCATAATAACACGCTTAACGAGTTTGGATATTTGATCTGAGTCTGGCCATTTGGTCTATACGCACTAACCAGCTGCGTGGGAACAGTTATGGGCACTCGACGCCGTGGTATCAGCCGAAGCCTTTTTGACGTCAGCGGCTTAGCGGCGCGCGCCGGGTTGGACCGCGTAACGCAACTTCCTTAGTAATGGAGGTTGCTAGGTCTGCTCACCGGCCGCGTACACAACGTGCAAGTGTGCGTTGGGCGATGAGCCCGGACCCCTGCGCGCTTAGGACTTAGACCGGCGTGCTGACCTCTCTGTTGTGCTTAGGTAGGGCTGCGACGTGTTGATCTTCCGAGGCCGGGCATGACCCTGGAAAGTGTGTCCGGCCAAATGGGATCAAGCGTGCTGGGTTATGTGGTGCACCCCTGCAGGGAAGTTAATCTATTCGAATAGCCGTGTCACTCGGTAAAAGGACGACCCGGAGTTGTATTCCGACCTCATGACAACTAGAACCGGATACTTAATAAAACACACCCTTACAAGTGCCAGAGATAACTTGGTGGTTGCTCTCTCACAGGGTGATGTGCGGGAGGATCGCCGAGTAGGATTATGCTATATGATGTTACTTGGTGAACTTACCATCTACTCCCTTCTACTGCTGCAAGACGGAGGCCGCGAGAAGCGAGGATACTTGTTACTTTCCAGCTACCCTCATCTTCTGCTGCAAGATGGAGGTTACGAGAAGCGTAGTCTTCGATTGGATTAGCTATCCCCCTCTTATTCTGCTTTCTGCAGTTCAGTCCACATATATTACCCCTTTACACAGATATCATTGCATATGTAGTGTAGATCCTTGCTTGCGAGTACTTTGGATGAGTACTCACGGTTGCTTTTCTCCCCCTTTTTCCCCTTTTCTCCCTTCTTCTCGGATGACGCAATCAGATGGTGGAGTCCAGGAGCCAGAGGACCCCGATGATGTTTCTACATGGAGTTCGGCTTCGAGGAGTAGTTAGGAGGTCCCAGGCAGGAGGCCTTGCCTTTTCGATCGTTGCTTTATTTGTGCTAGCCTTCTTAAGGCAAACTTGTTTAACTTATGTCTGTACTCAGATATTGTTGCTTCCGCTAACTCTTGTGTTTTCGAGCTTATGTATTCGAGCCCTCGAGGCCCCTGGCTTGTAATATAAAGCTTGTATTATTTTAATTTGTGTCTAGAGTTGTGTTGTGATATCTTCCAGTGAGTCCCTGATCTTGGTCGTACACATTTGCGTGCATGATTAGTGTACGGACAAATCGGGTGCGTCACACCCACTATGACCAAGATTGTTCGGGTTCTCATGACGGTGGACTGGGAGCTCCAGAATGCGAGCCACCTGCTCCAGGCGCTGTCCACGGGCGTCTCGGATCATGCGCCTCTGCACCTCACCACGAGTGCAGATTTCTGCCCCCAAAAACGCTTCAGATTCGAGCTCTTCTGGACGAGACTTGAGGGCTTTGAGGAGGCCATGCGTGACGCCTGGACTTGTGATCCCAGAATCGTGGACCCCTACAAAAGGCTGGACGTGCTCTTGCGGAACTCGGCGGTGTCCCTCCAAGCGTGGGAGCAGCGGAAGATTGGCAATGTCAAGCTGTTGATGAGGGTGGCCACTTGGCTCATTCAAAGACTGGACTTTGCATAGGAGAACAGGACGTTAACGGCAGCTGAGCTGTGGTTAAGGTGGACCCTCAAAAAAGCGTTGCTAGGTATGGCGGCCCTAGAAAGGACCATTGATCGGCAGCGGTCCCGCTTGAGATGGATCTAAGAAGGGGATGCTAACACAAAGCTCTTTCAAGCAGTGGCCAATGGTAGGAGAACTAAGAACTTCATTGCCATCGTCAAGCTAGGCGACAATATCATTACTGACCAAGATGGTAAGTTGGAGGCGTTTACGGAGGCCTATGAAAGGCTGCTAGGTTGTGCGCGTTCAAGGGAGCACACCCTCAACCTGCACTACTTGGACGTCGAGGCCAGGGACTTGAGCTGTTTGGAAGAGATGTTCACCGAGGAGGAGGTGTGGCAGGTGATCAAAGAACTGCCACCAGATAGGGCCCCAGGGCCCGATGGCTACATCGGAGCTTTCTTCCAGAGAGCTTGGCATATCATAAAACCTAATGTCATGGCGGTGTTGATGAAGCTCTTCGTGGGAGACTCTAGAGGCTTTGCCAAAATGAACAAAGCCACCGTCATCCTCATCCCCAAAAAGCCTGATGCTCAGGAGATTGGCGATTATAGGCCGATAAGCCTTATTCACAGCATCCCAAAGCTCTTCGCTAAGATTCTGGCAAATCGGCCCAGGACTCAAATGAAGGACTTGGTAGCGACGAACCAGTCGCCGTTCATCAAAGGAAGGCATCTTCATGAGAACTTCTTGCTGGTGCGTCAGGTGGCGAGGAAAATTCACGCTAGACGCACCCCAGGCGTCTTCCTGAAGCTTGACATTTCCAGAGCGTTTGACTCCCTCTCCTGGCCTTTCCTCTTCGAGGTGCTGAGAGCTAAGGGGTTTGGGCCAAGATGGACTAACTGGATTGCAACGCTTCTAAGGTCGGCTAGCACTAAGATGGTGGTTAACGGTATGCAGGGAAGGAAGTTTGTGCACGCCTGCGGTCTGAGGCAAGGGGACCCGATTTCGCCTATGCTATTTGTCATTGCCATGGATGTCCTCTCGGCTCTCATGTGCAAGGCCATAGATGTGGGCGCACTTACTGCTCTCCCTGGGATCTCCCCGCTACAGAGTGTCTCCATATATGCTGATGATGTGGCCATGTTCACTAGGCCCTCCTCACATGATTTGGCGACAACCAGGGCCATCTTGCAGGCGTTTGGAGAAGCCTCGGGACTCAAGGTCAACTACCGTAAATCTTCAGCTGTCGTCATCAGAGGTTCTGAGGAAGACCAGGACAGAGTTGCGAGTATGCTCCAATGCAATGCTTCAGACTTTCCCTGTAAATACCTGGGGCTACAACTAGCGATCAAGAGCCTTACGTGCGCGGACTGGCAACCCATGTTGGACAAGGTGAGGCAATGGTTGCCGGGATGGCAGAGGGGTTTGATCCAGAGGCCTGGACGACTGGTTCTGGTGCAATCGGTGGTTGCGGCTCGGCCAGCGCACCACCTGATGATCACGGATGTGCCAGAATGGGTCCTCGAGGAATTGAACAAGTGGATGAGGTCTTTCTTTTGGGCCGGGAAGGACAAATTCAATGGAGGACAATGCTTGGTCGCGTGGGATCGAATCTGTCGCCCAAAAGTGTTTGGCGGCTTGGGCATCAAAAACTTGAAGTGGCAAGCTATAGCGCTGAGAGTTAGATGGGAGTGGCTCAAGAGGACCGATGCCCAGCGTCCATGGCAAGGGTTGCCCTTGATGAAGGACGAGGATGCAAAAGAGGTGTTCGATACATTGATCAACATTACGGTGGGATCTGGAGAACGGGTGCTTTTCTGGAAGGACAGATGGATTCATGGCATGGCAGCAGCGGATATTGCACCCTTGGTGGTCGCCAGGGTCCCTACCAGGACGGCTAACAGACGCACTCTCAGCCAGGCCCTGGCGGACGCGAGCTGGGAGCAAGACTTTGAGGCCCCCACATCCTTCACGGCCCTCATACAGCTCATGCACCTCGGCCATGCGATCAATTCGGTGGAGAGGGACACGGCCCAGCCCGACATCTTCTCCTGGCCGCTCACTACGACGGGAGCATACACGGCTAAATCAGTGTATCAATACTTCTGCTCTGAGCTGACTAGATCACCTACCGCGGACTGCACTTGGAAGAGCTGGGCACCGCTGAAATGCAAGCTTTTCATCTGGCTCGCCTTAATGAAGAGGGTTTGGACGTCGGACCGGAGAGCGAGGCACGGGCTACAGGATAATCCGTCGGCATGCTTCACCTGCTTGCAAGCGGAAGATAATGTCAACCACATCCTGGCAAGCTGCACCTATGCCCAAGAGGTTTGGCACATAGTGTTTGATCTTCTTCGGATCAATGTACATGGGCCTCTGGACACGGACGATTTCACGGAGTGGTGGCTGGCTACGCGTACGAGCTTCAATGGTGTCGAACGAAGAGGTTTTGACACGCTGGTGGCTGCGGTGGCATGGGCCCTGTGGAAACAGAGAAATGCTAGAGTTTTCAATAAGACTAATGAGCAGCAGACAGCCTTTAATCTCCCAAGGACGATCCTTGATGACATAGCGGAGTGGAAGAGGGCAGGTGTGGGCGTCGGAGGTCTGCAATGATTCGTGAGAGGTTAGCCAGGATAGTGTGGCGTCGGTGTCATGTGTGTTGTTCGTCCTTGGTGTTCGCGCCAAGGACACAATCTTGTATGTAAACCTTCTTTCCTCTATAAAGCTATGGTACGTCCTTGGCGTACTCTCAAAAAAAATCTGCATGAAAAGGGAAGGCCTGGAGCCTTCATCCTAGAGCAACAAGTATAACATATCTTAAGCATAGCTCCCGAGCATACCAATGCAACATTTCAGTTTGATCCCATAAAAGTTCTCCTTTTTTAGTCAAGCGATAATCCCTAAAGTATTCACGTTGATCCAACGTTATTCCCATTACCAAGTTGAATGTGGTTTTCTCAAGATTATCAAAGTAGTGTTTAATATTTTTCACATAACGAGCATCGAGGGTTTTAGGAGGTTCCCCATCTCCATGAGTAGCAAGTACAACTTTTTTTTTGGTATTTCATGTTCCATATCCATAACTAAAAATAGAGAACAACTTAGAACAGAAAATAAAATCTACTTAGTGATAAAGCAAACAATCACACACGAGAATATTCACCCCACGCTATTGCTCCCCGGCAACGTCGCCTGAAAAAGGTCTTGATAACCCACAAGTGTAGGGGATCGTTTGTAGCCTTTTTTGATAAGTAAGAGTGCCGTACCCAACGAGGAGCTAAAGGTACAAAAAATATTCCCTCAAGTTCTATCGACCACCGATACAACTCTACGCACACTTAATGTTTGCTTTACCTAGAACAAGTATAAAACTAGGAGTACTTAGCAAGAATAAAACTACGAATAAATTGCAAGGCAATAAAAGTAGATAGCTTTCGTCAACAAGAAAGCCATTTGTCCCTAGGCAATCAATAACTAGACCGGTAATCATTCTTGCCATTTTATATGAGGGAGAGGCATCAGCTAACATACTTTCTCTACTTGAATCATATGCACTTATGATTGGAACTCTAGCAAGCATCCACAACTACTAAAGACCATTAAGGTCGTGAAACCCAACCATAGCATTAAGTATCAAGTCCTCTTTACTTCCATACGCCATACCCCCCTTACTCGGGTTTAACCTTCTGTCACTCTAGTAACCCACCATAAGTGAACCATGAACATATTGCAACACCATACAGTGAGGATCCCTCCGTTTGCGCGACATGGAGGGCACCGTAGGACAGCACCATAAATAAAATATACAATCATACCAACCAAGATCACGATTAACCCATAGGACAAAATGGATCTACTCAAACATCATAGGATAGCCAAATATCATTGGGAAATAATATATGGAGCTGCGCACCATGTTCAAGTAGAGATTACAGTGGTGAGAAGGGAGCTTACACCACTACATAGAGGGGGAGAGAGTTGGTGTTGCCCGTAGCAAGATATTTGATGTAGATCGTCGTCACGATCCTATCCCCGACGGCACTCCTGCGCCACCGGGAGAGACGGGGAGAGAGCCCCCTCCTTATTTTTCTTCCTTGGCCTCCTCCCTAGGTGGGAGGAGGGTTACCCCTCTGGTCCATGGCCTCCATGGCGGCGAAGGGGCAAGAGCTCCTCCGAGATTAGATTTGTCTCTTTGTTTTCTTCTGTTTCGCGCTCCTGTTTTCTGGCCCTTCATCGGTTCTTAAATTACCGGAGATTCGTAACTCCGATTGCGCTGAAATTTTAACACGGTTTTTTCCATAAATTAGCTTTCTTATGCCCGAAGAAGGTCCCCAACCAACGTTTGAGGAGGGCACAGGATACCTGGGCGTGCCAGGGGGTGCCTGGCGCGCCCTGGTGAGTTTTGGTCACTATGGGCTCCCGTTTGCATTGATTCCAAGTCTCAAAAATCACATATATTCCAAAATAATTCTCCACAATTTTTTTATCACGATTGGACTTCATTTGATATGGATTTTCTGCGAAAAAAAACATGCAACAAACAGGAACTGGCACTGGGCACTGGATCAGTAAGTTAGTCCAAATAAATCATATAAATTGTTGCCAAAAGTATGTAAAAGTTGAATAATAGTGGCATGGAACAATAAAAAATTATAGATATGACGGAGACGTATCACATGTGCGTAGATTTTTTTTCCATGCAACATTTCCCAACAGAGATGACATAGCAAGAATCAAGTTGCACGTCCCCAAGTTCACAGGAAAGGAAGACCCCGTTGCATATTTTAATTGGGAAGAATAGTGTGATCAGATTTTTTTTGTATCCATAATCTTGTCGATCCCAAGAGAGTCGACCTTGCTTGTGTTGAGTTTTCTGGTTATGAACTCACTTGGTGGAACGAACTACAAAAAAATCAGTTGCTACTAGGCCGTGACCACATTGATACTTGGGAAGAGATGAAACAAGCCATGAGGCGAAGGTTTGTTCTTTCACAGTATCAGAGAGATCTCTGAAACAGATTGTAGTGTCTCAGCTAAGGTACGTGCACGATGGATGAGTACTATAAATAGATGGGATCGCTGTTGGTTCATGCTCGTATTCATGAAGATGATGAGTCAAAGATGGCAAGATTTCTGCATGGTCTCAATAATGAAATTTCAGATTTTGTGTAGATGTTTTCCTATAACACTCTACAAGATATTCCGGAGCAAGCAAAGCGCACCGAGAGGAGGTGCAGCGGAGTGGTCATGGACGGATATCTCACAACCGCACCACTACACCATGGCAAGAGTCGCAGCCGAGTGCCTCTCAAGGTGGTTCTCAGTTTCAGCATACTTCACACCCTACTGCCACCCGGCGAACAATGGCTTCATCGGTATCATCACCGACTCCTATGAATGTTGGCAAGCGTGATCCTTCTACTGCTGCAAGTACCTCTAACCCCATGGCTGTACCATCATCTCCAAGCCGGGATATTGAGTGTTGGAAGTGCAAAGGGCATGGTCACATTTCTTCTGAGTGTCAAAACAAGAGAGTTCTATCTATCACTAAACAAGGTGAATGGGAATCTGAGAGTGAACATGAAGATAGTGGAGCACCGAATGATCATGAGGATGAAGAGGGCGAGAAGAGTGGTTGTGATATTTAGGCCGACATGGGAGATTGCTTTGTTTTCCATCGTGTGCTTAGTGTCAATGCAACTAGAGAAGAGAAAGGGCAGCGGATAATATTTTCCACACCCATGGAACCATCAAGGACAAGGTTTGCAAAATTATTGTTGACAATGGTCGTTGCAACACCATTGCAAGTTCAGATTTAATAGAGAGATTGGGACTAAAACAAAGAAGGCACCCAATTCCATATAAGATGCAATGGATGAATGAGTGTGGTACACTTCGAGTAAGCAACATAGTCACCGTTCAGTTTTCCATCGGGAAGTACCGAGATCAAGTGGAATGTGATGTGGTGTCAATGCAAGCATGCCAATTGTTGTTGGGAAGACCTTGGTTGTATGATCGTGATGCGCAAATCAGCGCCTGTGCTAATCGTCTCTCGTTCCAATACGAGGGAGAGCGCATATCTTTGCTCTCTTTGACACCCTAAGAAATATTGAAGGATGATCTGAAAAAGAAAGAGAGAGTGAGTGAGAAACAGTTGAGTGAAATGCACCAACATAGTGAGTGGGAGAATCCAAAGCCAAATAAAACCCCGCAACTTCAATTGACCAAGACTTGGAAAAACATGGATTAGTTATATTGGCTAGGAAAAGGGACATGAGAGAGTTGAGAGAACCCAATTTCGTGTTCTTTGTACTTTTGTACAATGACAACTTTCTTTCTTCTAATGAATTGCCATCTAGCACTCCTAGTGTTGCAGTTGAAATTTTGCAGGGGTATGTAGATGTGCTTTCTGAGGAGGTACCACCGGGGCTGCCACCACAAAGAGGCATTGAGCACTAAATTGATTTGGTCCGAGGAGCCCCATTGCCGAACCGACTACCATACCGCACAAACCTGGAGGAAACCAAAGAGATTCAGCGACAAGTTGAAGGCCTACTAAACAAAGGTTATGTAAGGTTAAGTCTCTCTCCTTGTTCCGTACCCATTCTTTTAGTGCCAAAAAAGTTGGATCTTCCCGAATGTGGTGTGATTGTGGGCATGTTAAAAACAACACCGTGAGGTATAGGCAACCCATACGTAGGCTTGATGAACTTAGTGGCGCCACCATCTTTTCTAAAATTGACTTGTGAAGTGGCTCCCACCAAATTAGAATGAGAGAAGGTTATCTTGTGTGGGTACACCTATGGAAGGATTGTTTTCCAGATCGATGCAAATGCAAGTTTCAGCCACGTGGAGATGGTCAATTCAAAGTGCTTGCGAAGATCGATGATAATGCCAACAAGATTGACCTTCTGATGGATTATGGTGTTAGTCCAACTTTCAATGTGTCCTACCTCTCTCCATACTTTGGACCATCAGAGTTGAGGATGACTCCTTTTCAAGAGGGGGAGGATGATGACGGCACTGCAACCATCGACAAGTCTCCAACAATTATAGGTCCAATCACATGAAGTCCTGCCAAACTAATAAGTGACCAGGTGAATGCTAACTTGAGTTTACCTTGTAACCTTGATGACACAACTATGAGTTCATCCCCATTGTTGTTTGTTGAACTTAGGTATCACATGGAAGAAATCCAACAACCTATGAGCTCTTGAAGCAACCGGTTTGGAGAAACAAGTTTCAAGTGAAGCTGATGATGTCAATTCTTACCTATGATGTTTCGTAGTGCCAAACCCATTTGGAGGAGAGATGGAGCCATGGGGGTACATTACCAGGAGCTACATTAAATCTATTTTCCAATGCAAAAAACCTCACATCATTTGGAGTTGTGAGCCAAAACTTCTAGCCATTCTCGTCGAAGGTTTCCAGGCTGTCAAGGCTTTGCGAATTTCCGAGGAGCACTCCAACAACTCCCAATGTTGACTGCTTATTCCCCCAAGGAAGCCATGCAAAGCAGCTTACTTTTGAATCATCTTCACACCTAGCTATGGGGGGTATTCCCTGCTATAAAACCCCATCTCCCCCATCCATTTAGGGACCTTTTGTCAAATCATTCAGCTACAAGCTTATGCAGCAAGACTGCTAGAGAGATCCTTTCTACTTTTGCTCTTGGAAGTTCATCCGAATTCGCGAGAAGGAGCCTACGGTTCCCCCTAATTCGTGCTCTACGGTTCCGACCGTTTGCGTGGATTAGTCCCAGTTTGTGGTTCTACGATTGTTCGGATAGTGGGTTGGAGTTCTTGTAGCTTCGGTCAGCCATCCCCAACGTACGGGTTGCATCCAACCTTGGCAGGTATAAAGCTAGTTATCCCAGCTGCTTGCAGCTAGTTAACCTCCCCGATTTGATGCTACAATGTGAAGATCGGGACACCCTCAGGCGTGAACTCGTTCATCGGGTACCCATACCCTTCCACAATTCTGCTCATGACACATTTCCCACAGCTTGGACAAACATTTTTGAAGAACAGGAGGCCAATGCATGTCAACCCACTCGACAACACCACACTTCACATCATATGCCTAACAATGCATATTTCGAATATGTCTAGTGAAACCGTTACTTATAGAAATTCAATTACTGAATCTGCTTGCTAGGACAGATTCAGCTAATGAATCTGCTTACTGAATTTGTTGCTTATAGATATTCAGTAAGTTTTAGTAATGAATGATGCTTACTATACAAATTATTCAAATTAAAAACTCATTAAATGGATAATAAAAGATATTTTCGGTGAGATTTGATAACTACTACATCAATTTGGGTTCAATATATGTGTTGCAGATGTAATTAATAGCAATGCTACTAAATTGAGAGAAAATTTTGGTATATGATCTGCACTGGACAACCATAAAAACACTTTCCAATTAAAGTTCCATCGAAAGCCACACACTTAATAAGCCTCATGTCGTGCATCATGCATTTGGGTTCAAAATCCTTAAGTTGGCCACAGAAAAGGGGCTCTACAATGATGTCAGGGGTCTCATGCATCCACATAACAATAGATTTAATCACCACTCAAACCTAAATCAAATGCCAATTCGGCAAGAGCCCTAACCCTAGCTCAGCAGTAACCCAAACACTAGCTCAGCAAGATCTATAGTAACACAACAAGAACCCTGACCACTCCTAAGCAAGATCCATGGCACTATCTTGCAATGAACCCTAACCCTAGCTCTGAGCAAGAAAAATACTTTCTCAAAGCCCCCATGTCCATGCTGATGATGTCACAATCATCGTCTGAGCTGGTTTCCCCGTCTTCCAGGAAGGCATGGCAGAAGAGAGGCGACCACGTTGTCGGCGGCGGCGCGGCTAGATAGGCGGAGCGAGCCAAAGGAGTGAGAACGAGTGGAGTGGGAGCGGGGGAGTGACGGAGAAAGCGGCGGCTCGGAGTATTTATGCCCAACCGATTTGGTTCTGACCATTAACGGCCACATCATCATCGCCCCTGCACATGTGGCCTGACTTGCTGGCCCGAGATGTCAGAAATCGGTTTTAAATCGTTATCAACGTTCGGTTTGGGTTTTTTGAATCAGCCGACCCTAAACTTAATACTCCCTCTGTAAACTAATATAAGAGCATTTAGATCACTAAAGTAGTATTTCAAACGCTCTTATAATAGTTTACGGAGGGAGTAGTTATCAACGACAAACAAAAATCTGGTAATTTTTTGAAACCCTAACCCAAATTATAGTAGTTTTATGCTATTTACTCGGAATGATACCCGGAAGTACAAAACGTGGTACCTGGAAACAGGAGGAACATCGAGTGCTGTGGCCACGAACCTCACGAACTGATCATGTCACCCTGTGTGTCTCTGTCCACGAACTGTTCATGTGACGCTGTGTGACTGTGTCCAACCGGGGAGTTGCAAAAAAGAGTGTGTCCACTGGGTTACAACCGAAATGAGATTCATCATGCACTTATCACAATTATACACAGGAGCAGCCAGTAATTGTTCCCAGCCTTCAATATGAAAGCTTGAGAAGGAACAGAAAAACTAATCAAGGTAATCTGAGTTCTTCACATTTTACTCTCGAGCCCTTTGCCTGACACGTGTACCGCCTGCCGCATCCAGAACCGTGGTTGCTCGCCGCAGACCTGCAGCCAGTCCTTGTTCTTCTTCGAAGACACATACATTCTGCTAACCCGAGGTGCACACCAATTCTTCCCTATGCATTGCACCGATCCATGGCCTCGGGCTCACCGTTTGGTGTCCCAGATCTCCTCCAGCTCCCTGGCGAGCTCCTTCTGGCGCTGGACAACGATCGTGACGTGGTCCTTGCCGTCGATCACCTTGACGTTGGCGCGCGGGATCTTGGACTGCACCGCGTAGCTGCAGCCCACGGGGAGGAGCTCGTCGTCGCCGCCGTGGTAGATGGTGACCCCGCAGGTGAGCTGGTCCTGGACAGCCTCGAGGCACTTGTCGATCTTGCCGGCGCTGCCGCAGATGATGTTGTGGAGGGTGTGCCACGAGGCGATGTGGGTGTGGCAGAAGAAGCCGTCCATCAGGTAAGTCCTCACCCTGCAGCAAGTCGAAGCGTCAGCGTGATGATGGTTGTTCGCCCAAAAGTGCACATAACTCTGTTAATATTTTCGAGACGAGAAAATTGAGACATGAGTAGGCTGAAAATAGTCATCAGATCAGACCGTGCTTTTCAGGTCTATAACTGCTTTCTTTCTTGTTTTTCATTTCTTCCATGTTCCGGATAAATAAATGGCTCTTTTATTAGTACAAAGTTGAATTATTTTTGAGTCATTTATTTTGAGACGGAGGGAGTAGCATAAAGTGGAAACGAGACGTAGTGAGTATACACCCGGTTTCTGCACGATTGAAAATCACACAATCAACAACAACACATAAATTAAGATTTCTTTCATGTTCTTGTCTCGTCAAATGAGATTTTTAAAATAAATCTTGGTTAACAAAACTCATAAATACTTAGCCATGAGAAATATGTAACCTTTTAGCTATCTAGCCACTAACTTCAATCCACACTCATCAGTCACCCCTCCCACCCCAACCCCTTATTGCACTACGCTACGCTCAATCTTGTCAGAGATCCCTTTGCCGCTATTGCCTTACTGGCTTACTCCCTTCAGGCATAAATATAATTTGAACACGGAATTTTAGGTCTTCAATCTAACTAGTGAAATGCGTCTATTTTTGTGTGGCATATTACTCATGTTTTGCTCATTAAATTGGCAATCTAAACTCTCATGACTGATTATATTGCCATCCGAAGAAAGTGCTCAATTTGTTAGCATTACCGACACACTAGCTCCTCAACCACCAGTGAGAAGCCGGCTTCCCTGTCTCACGCGGCTTTCCATTGTTGCTACCATCTCCCACACCCGCTTTGTGGCGAAGGCAAGGACACTATGGGCGTGTCTGGTTTGAGCGCAAACCAATCCTATCAAAACTACGCTAGGCAAAAAAAAAAAAAAAAAAATCGGCTAAGGTATTGGTTGCCCATGTTTTGGCAATGTCGTGCAAGAAAATATTCGCAAAAGAAAAAGATGTTGCGCAAGAAAAATAATCACTGGAGTTGGATGCGAAAATATTGCAATCCAAGACAGACCAAAATTTTGGTTACGACTAAAAAATTGGCCAATCCAGTCGGGTGAGCAGGTGGTCCATCTATGCGCACTCAGCACTAGGGACCTACTAGTCAGCGCTGAAACAGTAGATAGTCTGGCATGTCGTCACACCAAGTGCAACCACTTAACAATTGACTGGGGTCAAACTCAGTTCATATGTCCCGTATTAACTCATCTCGTTGCCCATCGGTCACGTCAGGATGCAGGGATAATGCAGCCGGCGGACCCGACCGGCACCCATAAATGCCCCCACTCGCACCTCTGCGTCGCCTCGATCGGGAGCCAGCTCCCATTGATGGCGGATTCCTCGACGAGCTTGCTTAAATTCCATTGGTCAACGCAACCACCCAATCCCAATGGGAGAAGAAGAAATGTCGTTGAGCTAATTCTCACCACCCCGATCGGGAAGAAATGTTTTTTTTACAGTAGTGTACCTGTACAAGGTGAAGACGCGGAAGGCGAGCTCCCAGAGGCGGTGGTGCTTGCAGAGCACGATGCTGACGGTGCGGCCGAGGTGCTCGTACCAGCACGCCACCGACGCGCCGAACGCTATCGCCGGCCACACCCGCCGGGGCGCCACCGCCCGCAGCACGTACTGCGTCCCCATCTCCCCCTTGGGCACCGGGAAGTAGGGCTGCAAGTCAAGCCAAGCCAAGCCAAGAGGTTAGCGATGCACGCATGCAGAAACGTCACGTACGCGCGCTGAGGCGTTGCGTACCGGCGCGACGAGGGTGATGGACTTGACCGCGGCGGGGTACTTGACGGCGAGCGCGAGCGCGAGGATGGAGCCGAGCGAGTGCGCCACGATGTGGAACGCCCCGACCTTGTACCGCTCGATGACGGAGCGCTCGATCATCTCCACGTGCTCCCGGAGCGTGTACAGCGAGTCCGCCGGCTTGGGGCTGCGCCCGAACCCGAGGAGGTCCACCGCGAACAGCCGCCGCCGAGCACGCGCCTCCCGGCTCACGTGCGGCAGCACCGTCTCCGTCCAGAACCCGGACGACGATATGAACCCGTGGATGAACAGCACGTCCTCCTCCGTCGCACCGCCGTCTTTAATGGACATGAAACCATACGCGCGTGAGTGTAAGCGGTGTGGGTGACGGCGAGGGAGGCAAATCTTGCCGCCATATTAATGGAGCTTGGGACATGATCGATGCATGTATGGGTGGCACGTACCGTGGGGGCCCTCGACGTGGACGAAGAGGCGGTCGGCGTCGGCAGGGTTGCAGTTGGCGCAGTGGCAGTCGGACCAACGCGGCGAGGGGTACGGCTTGTGCTCGTCGTCGCCGGCGCCGGCGGCCTTGCCACGCAGGATCTGCACGATGGCGGAGTGCACGGTGAGCGTGGTGGCCGACGCCGACGGCCTGGCCTTCTCCCGGCGCCGGGAGAAGGACGGCGGCGACGGCCCGGCGGCGCTGGCGAGCAGGGACGGCCGCGTGTACAGCGTGTCGGAGATGTCCTCCAGGAGCAGCTTGGTGGAGGACAGCATGCTGACCACCTTGGACCCGCCACGCTCCGACACGACGATCTTCCCCGGCGCGGCCACGGCCGACGACGAGCAGTAGCACGGCCGCCACGCGCCCTCGGCCACGTAGTCCGCGACCTTGTAGACGAAGCAGAGCAGCACCTCCAGCGCGTCCAGCAGCATGAACACCACGAAGCTGACGGCCTCGTTCGCCGCACGGCCGGCGGACGCCAATGCCGACCGCGCCGCCGCCATCTGAGTGTATCTTCGCCGGCGCCAAGATGGAGCTAGGAGCTAGCAGCTAGGGGAGAGAGAGCAATGGGCAATTGAGCAGAGGGCGGTGGTGGTAAAAGCTTCTTCTAGAGCAGTAAGCAGTGGGGGAGGCAGCTGAGCTGCGACTGCGAGGCGCGTGAGGGAGAGTGACGAGTGAATTGATGTGCGCATTAAAGCGCAGGGGTTGGTGGTTGGTGAACCCGTCAGGGCTAACACCGGCCAACTGGTACCGCGCAGGCTGGGCTCTCAAATTCGACCGAGCAGCACAAGAAATTTTGCAGGACATCCGCACTTTTTCAAGCCATGGACCATACCGGGAGGGATACACCACATATGTACAGTGTCCGTAGGGAAAACTACGTATGTACATGCACTGGCCGTTGTGAGAATAGTTGATGGTGAGAACAGTTTCGCTAAGAGCGCCCTAGCCAAGCCGCCAGGTTCTTCCGCGGCCGCCCTCTGGCTCCCCTTCACCGATGACCTCGGTCGTCGACGGTGATGGGTCACTGGATTCATACGTGTGTATCGTAACTTTAGGTTTTAGGTCCTAGTAGCTTAGGTTTTTGGTCGTTCATCGTCGTGGTTTTGACGGCAACGAGCCCTGGATAAAGAAGTTTGATATCATTTCCTGACGAAGCGACCGGTCTTATAGTTCAGGACAGATTTAAAAACCAATTTGTTCAAGAAAAAATGGTGTGGCAGCAACATCCTTGTGGTGGACTTGTGTCCTTGGGCTCCGTTGTTGTGACGGCGTTTGCTCCAACGCCGACGCGGAGTCTGGGAGTGACGGTGTCCTCCACTAGGGGTATTAACCAGTATGACCCACAGTCCATGGGCCGAACTCACGGCCCGCCGATCTCCACAAGAAGGACTCTAGAAGTTGTGAACCTCGGCGTGATCAAGATGAAAACTACCGAAAACTTGGTGTGTACTTCAAGGATAGCTCGTTGAACCAACATGATCGGCCGCTGACCATATGTGTAACCTAGGTACCCCCGGTGTGTATGTAAGCCGTGGGTTTGTCTTTAGGGGGGGCGCGAAAACTCGCCTTAGGGTTTAGAACATAACATACGATCTTGAGGTAGATCATCATGTACTCGATACTCCATCACAATATAATCTAAGCAGGATGTAGGGTTTTACCTCTTCAATAGGGCCGAACCTGGGTAAACATCGTCTTATGTTTCCCCCTTGTTACCATCGTTCCCAGATCACCAACTCGGGACCCCCTACCCGAGATCCACCGGTTTTAGCAGCGACAGGTAGGTAGTCCAGGAGCAAATGCAGATTCTGGTTTTCCTTGACGGCATCTGAAAGCTGGTGGATCGTGTGTTGGGTTCGTGGCTGGCAGGCATGTTCTCCTCCTTCGACGTCTTAGTCGTGCGGGGATGGCAGATCTGGAGTTTGATGGCGTGTCTGGGGTGTTGCCCCGGCCTGATTCGTTCAACGGCAATGATTTCACCTTGAGTGAGTGAGAAGGTCATGGACTAAGGGGTCCTTAGGGCGTCGGACCATGAAATGTGGGACGGACTGGTGGGCCGTAGCGAAGCATCAACCGAAGATCCTTTGGGCCCTGGTGTGCCCTCCAAGTCAAGGCCTGGGTGGTCCTTCCTTCATTGTAAACCGACCTCGTGTAACCCTAACTCTATTCGTGCTTATATAAACCGAGGGTTTTAGTCTTTAGGGTAGAGCTTCATTCACCACCTTTCCCCATCTAGGGTTTTAGCTCGCCTGATCTCGAGGTAGATCAACCCTGTAATCATACCCATCAATATAATCAAGCAGGAGTAGGGTTCTACCTCTTCAAGAGGGCCCGAACCTAGGTAAAACCTTGTGTCCCCTGTCTCCTGTTCCTCATCGATCTCAGATCCACAGTTCGGGCCCCCCTACCCGAGATCCGCTGGTTTGGACACTGACATTGGTGCTTTCATTGAGAGTTCCGCTGTTGGGTCGCCGAAAGGATCGATGGCTCGACCGGTCGTTGGAGACCCCACCCATGCTGAGTGCATCTTCGCCCTCGACCAACTTTTTGTGTTCGGCGGCATACTGCCGCGAGCCGACCCTACTGGCCGTCTGGACCTGATCGAAGACCTCACCCCTGTAAGGGAACTCGTCGGCCCAGAGGCATCGACCCCGGGGCCGACAGATCCAAAAGAATCAAGAGCTGCCCTAAGATCGGCCTTAAAGCCCGATCTGGACGAACCACCCGCGGGACCTCCAGCCGAACACTCGGAGGGTTTGGCTCCCGCATGTTCCTATTCAGTAGACCGTTTGGAGAGTCAATTCCGCGCCATGGGAATACATGTTAGACAGCCGACGACCTATGATCGGATCGGGCTTAAAGCCGACAACCGAGAAATCAATACCCCCCGGTCACACACCTCGTCTCCACTATCGAAGAAGCCCAGGAGGGGCCGCAACCTCCCAAGCTCAGAATGATCTACACCCGGGTCTCTAGCTCGGAGTCGGACACCAGCCCGAAAAGACATCCAGACTTGAACCACGGAGCAGGAGCTGGCTTCGAGCCGGCCCAACCGCACATCAGCCCGAACCCGAGCCCTATGCAATCAGGACCAAATATAATCCAACTTCCTATCAAGGACGGCCCGGATCCACCGCAGACGGGAATCCACAAATTTTTCCCACCCACTCCCCATGCAGAATACTCCCCGGACACAGGAAATCCGGACGCATGGGACCTCATGTACGTCAAACAGCAACCAAGCGTGACAATCCACCATTACTGGGCTAGATTTCTTGTAACACCCCGGTGTAATCATGCTACAGTAACACTTCGGGTTAAGTTAATCATTTTGCTAAAACAATGCTTAATCACTTTGATCAATATCTCATTTCAAATTCCAGTCCAATTCAAACTCAAATGATAAGTGAATTTTAAAATTGTTCAAACATGAAAACAAAAATGTCCATCATGTGCCAAATAACCCATAACTAATACTGGTGGTGAACCAACATTTTTGCCAAATGTTTAAGAGGCCTAAACTACTTAAAATAGTGACCTAAGCAATAAATTAAATGCCTTTTTAATTTATAAAAAATGCAAACTATTTCAAATGCCTCACAATCTTTTTGAGGCAGTGCCCAATAATTCTTTGAAATTGTTTTGACCAGTGGCATATTTTGCAAAGCCATTTGTGGCTAAATGAAAAGGCAAAAGGCTGCTAAAAAGAAAAAAAGAAAGCAGTGGCACTATGCCACGGCCCAGCCGCGACAACAATGCCAGCCCAGCCCACCTGCCCCAACCTTTCATCCTCCTCCTGCAACAGGAGAAGGCCGAGCTGCCATGGCCGCGGGGCGCTCGCCCCCGCGCACTGCTGCGTCGCGAGTGGATAAGAACATCCCCCGATGCTCTCTCTCTCGCCCAAACCCTAACCAACATCAGATCCCCCTCCTCCTCTCTCTCTCTCTCGCCCAAACCCTAACCAACATCAGATCCCCCTCCTCCTCGCTCTCTCTCGCTCGCTCGCTTCTCTCTCTCACGCGGCCGAACGCGCCCGCCCCCGTCGCCAGGTCGATCCTGCGCCCACCGTCATCGCCTTGCATCGCCGACATGCCGTAGGCGTCCACCGTCGTCCTCCACGTCGACCGGTGCCCGCCGTTGGAGCCGGGAGGCACCACAACGCCGCATCCACCTCGTCCCCTTCCGCCTCGGCCGGCGGTGATTCCCGTCGACCGCGGCCTCCCTCTGCGCTCCCGTTCACTCACGGGGCCTCCTTGCGCCCGCACGGTGAGCACTGCACGTCCTCCCACTGCCTCCCTCTCGTTCTGCTGCGCATAACGTCGCCGCCATGGACGGCCGAACTCAGCTCCGCCGTGCCACTCATCGTTGTCGCTCCCGTCGATGCCATGGTCGTCTGAGCACACCATAGTGCTCGGGGCACTCCAGCGGTGTAGCCTAGCGCTTTAGATCGCTCGTGCGCGCGCTAGTTCTTCGTTTTTGCCGAGCTACCATAGACAACCGCCACCGGCGACCTTGTAGCTCCCTGTTCCGGCCATCTTCGGTCGGTCCAGTGGCACCACTCGACGCGCGGCAGCATCAGCGTTCGAACACAGGTGAAAACGCGTGATTTGGCGCTCTATAGCGAAGATCCGAGCCTCTTCGGCGAACTCGCCGCCGCGGAGAGCTCGCCGGCGCAACTCCAGCGCCGACCGCCGACGTGGCCGACCTGGGGCCACCCCCTGGGTCTGTGCCAGCGGGTCCCAGTTGACCGGGTTGACCCAGTCAACTGCTGACCGGGCAGCCCAATACCACTGACATACAGGCCCCACCGCATAATTAAGCTAATTAAAATGTTTTTATAATTAAAAGTAATTAGTAATCTAATCTACCACTGATAGGTGGGGCCCAGCTATTAATTAACCTCATTCTAGTTAGTTTAAACTTCTGTTAGTTCACTGTCTATGACAGGTGGGACCCACTGGTCAGTTTGACCTGGTTAGTCGTCATGTTGACTGCTAACATCACAATGATGTCATGCTGACGTAGTAATTCCCTTCTGTTAATTTAATTAATTCAAGAAAATACTTTAATCTTTGAAAATTAATATAAATTAATCTATAACTCGGATGAAAAAGTTTTATACATGGAACTTGCTCAGAATTTCGAGACGAATCCGAATACGCGGTCCGTTCGTCCGCCACACATCCCTAGCATAGCGATAATGCAACATTCCCCTCTGGTTCGCTTGTCCGAAAATGCCTAACACCGGAAATGCTTTCCCGGATGTTTCCCCCCTTCACCAGTATCACCTAGTACTGCGTTAGAACACCCCTAGCACTGCTTATTGTCATGTCATGCATCTGTGTGCTATGTATTTATTGTTTCTTCCTCCTCTTCTCTTCGGTAGACCCTAAGACCGCTGTTGATGCCCATGTGATCGGCTACGTCGACGACGACCCTTCCTTCTCAGCAGAGCTTCCAGGCAAGCTAACCCCCTTTGATCATTCCGATATCGCCCATTCCCTTCTCTCTTATGCTTGCATTAGAATTGCTACTGTTTTTGTATGATCCTATTCTGATGCATAGCATGTTGTTGTTACCTGCTTTCATACCTTACCTGCTTATTGTAACTGCTTAGTATAGGCTGGTTAGAGATCCATCAGAGACCCCCACCTTGTCCCAGTTTCCCCCACTGTATTACCATATGACTCGATCAACGTGATCGACGTCCAGGCCCCGACACCGCACATCACTTTCCCCTTATTTGCTCGATGCTACTGGGTTACTATCGAGTGCCGAGGGTGATACCTCATCAGCACTTCTGATGTTAACCTTGTAGGTTAGTTCATCGGTTATGGTCATCGAGGGTGATTCCTCCTTCTCCACTCCCGATAACGACACTGTCGTGCAACTCCTCAAGAGTGGACCTTGAGTGTGATTCCTCCTTCGTTCACCTTGGCGATAACATCAGGTGGAATTCCATCGAGGGTGATTCCTCAGGGTTCCCCTTGGTGTTAGACACATGGTTACTATGGTTACTATGACATTACACTAAACCATGTTACTAAAGATGGGTCGGACCTTAGGGGTACCCATGCGAGCTTAATTGCGAGTGATGTGTGATAACCCACAAGTCTAGGGGATCAGTTGTAGCCTCTTTCGATAAGTAAGAGTGTCGAACCCAACGAGGAGCTAAAGGAAGAAAAAATATTCCCTCAAGTTCTATCGACCACCGATGCAACTCTACGCACGCTTGACGTTTACTTTACCTAGAACAAGTATGAAACTAGAAGTACTTTGTAGTTTTTGTGGGATAGGTTTGCAAGAATATAAAAAGCACGCAAATATAAACTAGGAGCTGTTAAGATAAAGAAGCAATAAAGTTAATGATAGCGAGTGTGGAAAAGTTGTGGTAGGAGTTGCGAAATTTCCCCTAAGCAATTGACTACATTACTAGACCGATAGCAAATTTTATGTGGGAGAGGCCACTGCTAGCATGTCATCCCTTACTTGGAATTCTATGCACTTATGATTGGAACTATTAGCAAGCATCCGCAACTACTAATGTTCATTAAGGTAAACCCTAACCATAGCATTAAGATATATTGGCCCCCCTTCAATCCCGTATGCATAAATTTCTACGCTAGGTTGAAGCTTCTGTCACTCTTGCCCTCCAATACCTAGTCCTATAAACATACAACTAACCCTATGGTGTGATCCACGCGCGCGCTCATATGATGGGCACCAAAGGATAGCAACATAACCACAAGAAAATTAAATCAATCATAGCAATTCACCAATCACCGATAGGACAACGATAATCTACTGAGACATCATAGGATGGCAACACATCATTGGATAATAATATGAAGCATTAAGCACCATGTTCAAGTAGAGGGTACAGCGGGTTGCGGGAGAGTGGACCGCTATAGATAGATGGGGGAAGGTGATGGAGATGTTGGTGAAGATGACGGAGGTGTTGGTGTAGATCGCCGTCACACGATGATGGCCCCGGTGGCACTCCGGTGCCATCGGAAGCGAGGGGGAGAGAGCCCCCCTCCTTCTTCTTCTTCCTTGACCTTCTCCCTAGATGGGAGAAGGGTTTCCCCTCTGGTCCATGGCCTCTATGGCGGCGGAGGGGCGAGAGGCCCTCCGAGATTGGATTTGTCTCTCTGTCTCTCTCTGTTTCTGCGTCCCAGATTCTGGCCTTCCACCGTTTCCTAAATTCCCGGAGATCCGTAACTCCGATTGGGCTGATTTTTTGACACGAATTTTATCCGGATATTAACTTTCTCGTGGCGAAAGAAGGGCATAAACCGCCTTACGGTGTGGCCACAAGGGCCCAAGGAGCGCCCCCCTGCCTCGTGGCCCACTCGGGCATTGTTTCATGTTGGTTCCGCTTCCCAAAATTCACATATATTCCAAAAGAAATCTCTGTCCGTTTTTATTCCGTTTGGACTCCGCTTGATATGGATATTCTGCGAAAAAAAAACATGCAACAAACAGGAACTGACACCGGGTACTGGATCAATATGTTAGTCCCAAAAAATAGTATAAAAAGTTGCCAAAAGTACATGAAAGTTGTAGAATATTGGCATGGAACAATCAAAAATTATAGATACGACGGAGACGTATCAGCGTCCCCAAGCTTAATTCCTGCTCGTCCTCGAGTAGGTAAATGATAAAAAAGATAATTTTTGATGTGGAATGCTACCTAGCATAATCTTGATCATGTAATCTAATCATGGCATGAATATTAAGACACGAGTGATTCAAAGCAATAGTCTATCATTTGACATAAAAAAATAATACTCGGGCATCCCAACAAACAATCAAGTCTTTCAAAATATCAATGCTAAAGAACGTTATCCCTACAAAATCATAGTCTTTTATGCTCCCTTTTTTTAACACAAGGTACCCCTCATGCCTATCCCGGTGTCAGCCAAGCAATTGTTTTCATACTTTACTTTTTCGAACCTTTTCAACTCTTCACACAATACATGAGCGTGAGCCATGGACATGGCACTATGGGTGGAATAGAAGGTGGTAGTAGACAAAAGTAGGGATAAAGTCTCACATCGACTAGGCGTATCAATGGGCTATGGAGATGCCCATCAACAGATATCAATGTGAGTGAATAGGGATTGCCATGTAACGGATGCACTAGAGCTATAAGTGTACGAAAGCTCAAAAGAAAACTAGTGGGTGTGCATCAACTTGCTTGCTCATGAAGACCTAGGGCATTTGAGGAAACCCGTCATTGGAATATACAAGCCAAGTTCTATAATGAAAAATTCCCACTAGTATATGAAAGTGACAACATAGGAGACTCTCTATCATGAAGAACATGGTGCTATGATGAAGCACAAGTGTGGAAAAAGATAGTAGCATTGCCTCCTTTTTTTTTCCTTTTCTTTTTCTTTTTTTCTTTTTTTTGTCCTTCCTTTTTTTTATTTGGCCTTTCTCCTTTTTTTATTTGGCCTTTCTTTTTTTTTCTTTTCTTTTGGCCTTTTTTTCAAGGGACAGTGCTCTAATAATGATGATCATCACACTTATGTTTACTTACAACTCGATACTAGAACAAAAATATGACTCTATATGAATGCCTCCGGTGGTGTACCGGGATGTGCAATGATCTAGCGTAGCAATGACATCAAAAAACGGACAAGCCATGGAAACATCATGCTAGCTATCTTACGATCATGCAAGGCAATATGATAATGATGGTGCGTGTCATAATAAACGGAACTGTGGAGTTACATGGCAATATATCTCAGAATGGCTATGGAAATGCCATAATAGGTAGGTATGGTGGCTGTTTTGAGAAAGGTATATGATGGGTGTATGGTACCGGCGAAAGTTACACGGTACAAGAGAGGCTAGCAATGGTGGAAGGGTGAGAGTGCGTATAATCCATGGACTCAACATTAGTCATAAAAAACTCACATACTTATTGCGAAAAATCTATTAGCCCTCGAAGGATAGATACTACGACGCATGCTCCTAGGGGAGAGGTTCGTAGGAGTTAAACATCGCGCGCCCCCGACTTTCACGCAAAGATAAACAATCAAAATACAATGCGCGCAAATTTGGTTACATAGTTAGGAGACCATACATGCATGCTTCGGGAATCACAAACCTTAACACCAATATTTTTACTAAACCATAATCAGTCACTAGTTCCTCCCACATATTAGCATCTCTATATCGCAAAACTATTGCAAGGAATCAAACATATCATATTGAGCGATCTAAAAATTTATGTAGGATTTTATGACTAACCATGTGAATGACCAATTCCTGTCAACTCTATAAATAGATATAAGTGAAGCAAGAGAGTTTTAATTCTTTCTACAAAAGTTATGCCCACGCTCTAACAATTATAAGTGAAGCAAAAGAGCATTCTACAAATGACGGTTTCTATGTGAAGAGAAACATACAATCCAAACTTCAAATGATATAAGTGAAGCACATGAAGCATTCTATAAAGCCATACTCAAAAGATATAAGTGAAGTGCAAAGAGCATTCTATAAATCAACCAAGGACTATCTCATACCAGCATGGTGCATTTATTAAAATAAAAATAAAAAGCACACGACGCTCCAAGATCTGCACATATCACATTAATGAAACGAATCCGAACACATACCGATACTTGTTGAAGAAAGAGGAGATGCCTTCCGGGGCATCCCCAAGCTTAGGCGCTTGAGTCTCCTTGAATATTTACTTGGGGTGCCTTGGGCATCCCCAAGCTTGAGCTCTTGCCTCTCCTTCTTCTCCTCACATAGAGACCTCCTCGATCTTCGAACACTTCATCCACACAAAACTTCAACAGAAAACTCGGTAAGATCCGTTAGTATAATCAAGCAAATCACTACTCTAAGTACTGTTGCAAACCAATTCATATTTTGTTTTTGCATTGTAGCTACTGTAATATAAATTTTCCATGGCTTGATCCACTGATAGAAATTGATAGTTTCATCAAACCAAGCAAACTATGCATCAAAAACAGAATCTGTCTAAACAGAACAGTCTGTAATAATCTGAACATTCACCATACTTATGATACTTGAAAAATTCTGCAAAAATTAGGAAAAATGAACAATTTGTATAGAAAGACAGTGCAAAAAGTTTCAGAACCATTTGACGTTCCAGCAAAAAATATAAAATCGCGCACTACAGTCAAAGTTTCTGTCCTGCACCGCACAAACCAACAAGCATTGTAAACATCCTAAAGGCAAACCTTGGGACATTATTTTTATAATACAATGGAATTTTACAAGGGGATAATTATTTTTGTTGAAAAGTTTCTGTAATTAAGATTCACAAAGTTTCCATGGGCATGAACAAAGTTCAAGGACGTCCCGCACTTTCACAATGCTCGTCTATATCACTTTCACTTTTCTTTTTGAAAAGTTTTGGGTTCCCCTCTTTATTTTATTTATTTTTTAAAACTTTATAAAAGCACACAACATAAATAAATGGCTCTCTAAAACTTCCGGGTTATCTCCCTGGCAGCGCTTTCTTTAAAGCCATTAAGCTAGGCATATAGTGCTCAAGTAATGTATCCACCCGGATCCCAAGGTATATCAAAGCTAATTTTAATTAACAATAATTTGGCATTTAGTAGTGAGCACAGAGTGATATATATCATGCAACAACGAAGTCTAACTCTCTTCCTATGCATCGGCATGTCATAAAAGAACAATTCATGCACATCAAGTAAAGGCCAATGCATAGTATAAGCAGTTTCTTGCAATTTTATCGTGTTGGAAACATAGAGAGGCAGAGATGTAGTTCCTCTCTCATAATAATTGCAAGTAGGAGCATTAAGCACATGCATATTATATTCATCAAAATCATCATGTGTAACGGAAAAAGGCAACCCATCAATACAATCCTTAATAAGTGCAAACTTCTCCAATATAGTGTAGTTTGGAGAACTCAAAAAGATAATAGGACTATCATGTGAGGGTGCAATAGCAACTATCTCATGTTTAACATAAGGAACTATAGCATGTTCATCTCCATAAGCATAATTCATATTGGCATCTTGGCCACAAGCATAGCAAGCATCATCAAAAAGGGATATTTCAAAAGAATCAACGGGATCATAGCAATCATCATAGCATTCATCCTTCGGTAAGCACGAAGGGAACTTAAACATTGTATGGGATAAAGAGTTACTCTCATTAGAAGGTGGGCACGGGTGATCAATATGCTCTTCCTCCTTTTGTTCTTCTCTCTCCTCCTCATCTTTTTCATCCAATGAGCTCACAATGTCATTAATTTCTTCTTCCGTGGACTCCTGCAAAATATTAGTCTCTTCTTGAACAGCGGAGACCTTCTCAATAAACGCATCAATATTGGAGTTATATTCATAATTCAAATAGCAATATTTCAATATAGCAAGATTTTCAGGCCTAGAAACATCATCATCAAAAGCATCATTCTTTTTAAACAGAGATTCAATTTCATAAGCACCTTTAAAAGCAACGAATTCTTCTATTTGTTCCACATCATAATAATCATATATACCATTAGCATAAGAAGCTAAGGTTTTATTATCATTAAATTTGCATGAAAAGGGAAGGTGTGGAGCCTTCATCCCAGAGCAACAAGTATAATCATATCTCAAGCATAGTTGCCGAGCATACCAATGCAACAAATGAATTTGATCCCATAACAGTTTCCCTTTTTCTGTCAAGCGATAATCCCTAAAGTATTCATGTTGATCCAACGTTACTCCCATTACATAGTTGAATGGGGTTTTCTCAGGATTATCAAAGTAGTAGATAATTTCTTTCACATAATGAGCATCGAGGGTTCTAGGAGGTTCCCCCTCTCCATGAGTAGCAAGTACACCTAAGTTTTTTGGTATTTCGTGTTCCATATCCATAACTAAAGATAGAGAACAACTTAGAACATCAAATAAAATCTACTTAGTGATAAAGCAAACAAGCACACACGCGCATATTCACCCCACGCTATTGCTCCCCGGCAACGGCGCAAGAAAAAGGTCTTGATAACCCACAAGTGTAGGGGATCAGTTGTAGCCTCTTTCGATAAGTAAGAGTGTCGAACCCAACGAGGAGCTAAAGGCAGAACAAATATTCCCTCAAGTTCTATCGACCACCGATGCAACTCTACGCACGCTTGACGTTTACTTTACCTAGAATAAGTATGAAACTAGAAGTACTTTGTAGTTTTTGTGGGATAGGTTTGCAAGAATATAAAAAGCACGCAAATATAAACTAGGGGCTGTTAAGACAAATAAGCAGTAAAGTTAATGATAGCGAATGTGGAAAAGTTGTGGTAGGAGTTGCGAAATTGCCCCTAAGCAATTGACTACATTACTAGACCGATAGAGAGTTTTATGTGGGAGAGGCCACTGCTAGCATGTCATCCCTTACTTGGAATTCTATGCACTTATGATTGGAACTATTAGCAAGCATCCGCAACTACTAACATTCATTAAGGTAAATCCCAACCATAGCATTAAGATATATTGGTCCCCTTTCAATCCCGTATGCATCAATTTCTACGCTAGGTTGAAGCTTCTGTCACTCTTGCCCACCAATACGTAGTCCTATCAAAGTACAACTAACCCCATGGTGTGATCCACGCGCGCGCTCATATGATGGGCACCAAAGGACAGCAACATAACCACAAGCAAATTAAATCAATCATAGCAATTCACCAATCACCGATAGGACAACGATTATCTACTCAGACATCATAGGATGGCAACACATCATTGGATAATAATATGAAGCATTAAGCACCATGTTCAAGTAGAGGGTACAACGGGTTGCGGGAGAGTGGACCGCTGTAGATAGATGGGGGAAGGTGATGAAGATGTTGGTGAAGATGACGGAGGTGTTGGTGTAGATCGTCGTCACACGATAATGGCCCCAGTGGCACTCCGGTGCCACCGGAAGCGAGGGGGAGAGAGCCCCCCTCCTTCTTCTTCTTCCTTGACCTTCTCCCTAGATGGGAGAAGGGTTTCCCCTCTGGTCCATGGCCTCCATGGCGGTGGAGGGGCGAGAGCCCCTCCGATATTGGATCTGTCTCTCTGTCTCTCTTTGTTTCTGCGTTCCCAGATTTTGGCCTTCCACCGTTTCTTAAATTCCCGGAGATCCGTAACTCCGATTGGGCTGATTTTTTGACACGATTTTTATCCGGATATTAGCTTTCTTGCCGCGAAAGAAGGACATCAACCGCCTTACGGTGTGGCAACGAGGGCCCAGGGCGCGCCCCCTTCCCAGGGCGCGCCCCCTGCCTCGTGGCCCACTCGGGCATCGTTTCATGTTGGTTCCGCTTCCCAAAATTCACATATATTCCCAAAAAAATCTCCGTCCATTTTTATTCTGTTTGGACTCCTTTTGATATGGATATTCTGTGAAACAAAAAACATGCAACAAACAGGAACTTGCACTAGGCACTGGATCAATATGTTAGTCCCCAAAAATAGTATAAAAAGTTGCCAAAAGTGTATGAAAGTTGTAGAATATTGGCATGGAACAATAAAAAATTATATATACGACGGAGACGTATCAATGTGGAGTCGGGTTGACCTGGAAGGTGCCCGTGAGATAATTACGTGGCACGGCCAGGCATTCCTGGCCCTTGCCGTAAGTCCACGAGACGGGGTGACGGGGTCACACGATCGTGAGTCTTTGCTCGTTAGCGCGCGCTACCAAGACACTAACGATTTGGATATTTGATCTGAGGGGCCTCTGGCCTGATAGCACTAACCATCATGTGGGCACAGTATGAGTGTTCTGCATCATATGCATCAGCCGAAGCTTATTAGACATCATGTGACTGAGCGGCGCGCGCCGGGTTGGACAGCGTAAGCTCCTGCCTTTTTAAGGAGGTAGCTAGGTTTGCTCACCGGCCGCCCACCCAACGTGCATGAGTTCCCGGGGTGATGGCTCAAGACCCCTGGGGGCATAGGTTTAGTCTGGTGTGCTGACTTCTCTATTAAGCCTAGGTCGGGTTGCGGCGTATCGTTTGGCCGAGGCCGGGCATGACCCAGTAATGTGTGTCCGAGCGGAGTTAAGTGAGCGTGTTGGGTAAGTTGTTGCACCACTGTAGGGAAGAAAACATCTATCGATAGCCTATCCTACGGTAACGGACACTTGAAGTTGTAACCCGATCGATACAACTAGAACCGGATGCTGAGGCATGTAATGGATATGTGGCTCCGGGAGTCGAGAAAGGATCCCAGAGCATTGCTAAAATAACATAAATATGACGTATGTTATAGTACTCTACTCCCTCCTGTTGCTGCAAGACGGTGGCTTCCAGAAGATGCTAGTCTCCGATAGGACTAGTTCCCCCCCCCTCTTATTCTGGCGTTCTGCAGCTTAGTCCACAGATATTACCCTTTTCATTGATACCGATGCATATGTAGTGTAACGCCCCAGACACACCCGCCGGTGGTCGTTACTCCTGGCGGGATCTAGACTGACCCCACATATCAATACTAGTCTTTTCTGCGCACTTTGTCCTCACTCATGCACACCCGGGAGCAACTTCCCGGTCGGTCACCCGTCCTGAAATTACTCCAAGTTGAGCACGCTTAACTTTGAAGTTCTTTACGAATGGGCTCCCGGAAAAGAAGGATTCCTTATTGATATGAGTAGTCTATCATCCCTAATAAGCCAGTCCATCACATACACCCCCACTCAGAGGAACCAACGTCCTCGTCGGGCCACGGGAATGTCCCCTCTTGGCACAAACGTGTGTGCTTCCAGTCCGATACATGTGCCATGCCGTGTGCCACGTCGGGTCAAAAACATCATGAACAACATGACCGAGCATCTATCCACAAACATCCGTGTAACCGCGAGGGTCGGCTCTGATACCAACTTGTAACGCCCCGAACATACCCGCCGGTGGTCGTTACTCCTGGCGGGATCTAGATTGACCCCACATATCAATACTAGTCTTTTCTGCGCACTTTGTCCTCACTCATGCACACCCGGGAGCAACTTCCCAGTCGGCCACCCATCCTGAAATTACTCCAAGATGAGCACGCTTAACTTTGGAGTTCTTTTTGAATGGGCTCCCGGAAAAGAAGGAATTCCTTATTGATATGAGTAGTCTATCATCCCTAATAAGCCAGGCCATCACATGTAGTATAGATCCTTTGTTGTAGGGTGGAACCCTAGGGGGAGATCTTTCACGAATTGGAGGGGAATCCCCAAGAACAAGAAGGACACAAGGGAAGAACACAAGATAAACACTCAAGAACAAGTCCAATCACACATCCACTAGACTCACAAACACATGAGATCCACAAGGTACACGAACAATCAAAGGGAAATAAGATACATGGTAGAGTTCATCCCAATCCAACGAGGAGAGAGGTCTTGATAATCCACAAGGATTCTTCTCCCGTGGGAGGTCTTGATAATCCACAAGGATTCTTCTCCCGTGGGAGGTCTTGCATCCACTAGGGATCTTCTCCAAGGTGGAGGTCTCACTCTCTCAAGAGGAGAAGGTAGGAGCAAAGCTCACATACAAATGAGCTATCATATTCGCTCGGCCTAGAAAGGAGGTGGAGGTGGTCTATTTATAGTCTTAGCCACGAAGGGGTAAGTGGCGAGGGATACAAGGCCAAAGGCCCACGGCTGCACACAGGCAGGACGGTAGTACCGGACCTCGGGCGGTAGTACCGCTTGGGAGCGGTAGTACCGCTTGTAAGCGGTAGTACCGCTTGTGAGCGGTAGTACCGCCCATTCCAGGCTGGACAGGCCATTCTTCTTCCGTCTTCGCTTCCATGCTTCCCTCGCGGATGGTGTAGGCGTTCCTTGGCGCTTGCGCTCCTCCTCGTCGTCCGTGAAGCTCCGACAACACCTATGCATGCACACAAGTGGAGTGTCAAGTAGTATACCATCCTCGAAGGGGTCAAGTGAACACGTGTAAAGGAGAAGATTCACCTTTATGTATGAGAAGTAGATGGCGCACGTGTCACTTGCCACATGGGCTCTTGACATGGTGATGTCCGTAGGATGCTCCGCATCATCCCCTCCCCCTTGGGAAAGATCCGACCTCGGATCGAGAACCAAATCACCATGGGAAAGAGATGGCGTTGCCGTGTAGAAGTGGATGATCACCAAGAACTCATCATCTTGAAGCTCAAAGTTGTCACTCTCCAATGTCGCGCCGTCTAGTGATTCCTTCAAAAGGAGCAAGAAGAACAAGCACTTGGAGAAACAAATGTGGCTAGCATTAGTGCAAAACCAAGCATTCAAGAGGTGATTCACCAAACAAGTGTTGTCATCAAGCATAGCATAGGGTGTGACAAAGGGTGGTGACATGGCATGTAAGCATATGAATTGAGCACAATCAAGGTCGTCATGGAAACAAGCATGTAAATGTGAGGTAGAGATGCACATATGTGTGACAAGGGAGTAAGCATCTACCTCAAAGTTGTAGCAAGCATGCATAAAGCGCTCAATGAAAGGTCTATGGTAGGCATAGGAATCATTCACAACACCAAAGAAAATGAAGTGTCTAAACACATGAGTCAAGTGCAAGACAATCCAAGCATAACGTGCATAGGGTGTAGTGAAAATGGTGTGGCACTCAACACAATAGAAAGAGCAATTGTTCAACATGTGTGAGGCCATCAAGTCAATCAAGTGAAAAGCATGGCAATGGTTGACATCAACCGCATGAAAGGAGCAAGTATGAATCGTCGGTGATGCAACATAAGCAAGCATACCAATCATGTCGTGCAAACTAGTGGCGCGAAGATGCAACACACTATAGGAAATCATGGCAATCATGTCATGTGAGCAAATAGTGGATATATGCAATGCACATGACATATCGCAAGCATGATCACAAATCAAGATCAAAGCATCATAATAGGCATGGGATACAAAGGCATCATGGCAATAACAAGTCATATCTCCACCAAGCTTGCAAATACACATACAAGTATGAGAATCAATCATCATGTGTAATGCAAAGCATGGGTCACAAATGCATGGCAAAGGCATATAAATGAGCATATCATGCAAAGTGAACATGGCAAGATGGGCGTAAGAGACATAATGGACAATAACCCATAACCATGTGAGTGCCATGTAGAAGAGATGCGCGAAGTCTTTGCGCGAAGGGAGCGGTTGGTAGGATAATCCATGGACTCCCAAGTCGTCGTTGCTCTCTAGAGCTCGTTTCGTCAACTCGTGCTCTTGGGAGGTTGACGAGTAAGTATGGGGACCTACACAAAAGACACACAAACCAAAGAAATTGTGCGCGTGGTAAATGTACACATCATCCATCATGATGTGTATGTGCACGTATGAGTTAGCACAAGATAGGCATCGCTCAAATAAATTTGAGGCACGATAGAGAAATATGTCATCCATCATGAAAGAATAGTTGTCATGTATAGCATGATGGGGACACAAATTAGAGCAAGTATGTGGCACAACAATAGCATTGGCATTCATGGGGAGCATATTGTGCACACAAGTATGGGGATCATGCAATGGATTGGGTGGATCAAAATCTCCGAAAATGTATGAGGAAACTATGGGGGTCTCCTCATGAGCAATATCGGAAGCATAATGTGGAGAAGTGGAACAACATCCAAAACAATGCATGTCTGAGGCTAGGTAATCATGGCATGGCATATGATGGATATGATGCAAAGGAAGCATGTCAATATCATCACAAGAAAAACAAATGCCAATAACCATGGGCTTGTCATCTATGCCATATGTGCAAATTGGGTTTATCTTAATGGCATATGCATAGTTACTACGATGAGATTGCAAATATGACATACGAGTGATCTCATGCATAGCATATGACAAGGCAAGTGGATTATCAAACATGATGTGACCTAAAGAATGATCACAAGAGATCCTATGCAACACGGCATCACAACTAATAGACTCCACATGGCAATCATCATACACATCATAAATGGGTAGTGTATCCCATGAGGTAGTCGAACTAGCATGAAGTATGGCAATAGGTGGATCAACATCATGCAAGCAATCAATGTCACAAATGTCCACTAGTGGGACTAGAGCATCACCTTCACCTATATTACCTTGTTCATTCCACTCAAGTGGTGTAGGTGAGGTGGCGAAGACCAAATGGTGGTCATCATGTTCATCTTGATGGAACCATGTGGTAGGTGCATCATATTCCACCATGGCCATCATCTTGTCCAAAGGAAGGACGAAGTCGTCGAGGATCGGCGCGTCATCATATATGGGACCTAGCACCAAATGAGAAGACACAATAGAGGTAGAGGTCAAGTCGTTAGTGTTGAAAGTGGCCTCACATGACCTATCAACTATCTCACTCTCTCTATGTGGTGGCTCACTCACTCCCTCAAGGTAGGTGCACTCATGGTCACATATGGTGGAGTCACTCATCTCACTCAAGTGGTGGTTGTGGTGGCTCTCCTCACATGTGAAATGGGGCATCTCATCATATATGGGGCTAGTGGTGAAGTCACTCTCACTCTCAATATGGTGGCAAAAGTCACTCAAGTCAACATACGTCGCCGTGGTCGAAGGGAAAATCCCATGCTCAACCATCTCGTAGTCGTCGTCGTGGATGAAGGCCGAAGATGGCACATCATCAATCTCGCCTCCAAAGATGGAAGCATCATCCTCGCTCGCCACCTTGTCGCTCGCCTCCAAAGCTTGGTCCTCGAATGGCTCCATAGTCGTAGTCGTCGCCGCACCGTCTTGAAAAAGAGTCGAAGTAGACTCGGCATCATCAATGCCAAAAAGAGGTATGGCGGCGGAGTCGAAGTTGGGAGCGTCATCTTGGAGCTCGTTGGGCTTGGACATCGTGGTTGTACTAGCCTCATGCTCGCCATCTTGGAGCTTGGTCTTCGAGAAGTGTGCTTGCGGTGGATAAGCCTTGGCCTTCATGAGTTCTTGTTCCGCCTTGAGAGCACCGATGTAGTTATCGTCGAGGGACTTGTAGTTCTCGAGGAAGATAGTCTTGGAGATGTCGTTGTCCAATCCCATCATGAAGTAAAACTTCATCCAAATGGGGTCGTCCACGCCGGCTCGTTGCAAGACATTCTTCATGTCGTTGAAGTACGCGTCGATGGACTTGGATCCTTGTATGGTGTTCTCCAATTGGCGTAGAAGTTGTTCCGTGTAGGTGGGAGGCACGAACTCTCGCCGCATAGCTCTCTTCATCTTGGGCCAATTCACGTTAAAGCTCGTCGAAGGTGTGTGAAGCCACCATGTTGACGCATTGTCGTGGAAGTTTCTTGTGGCGCACTTCACTTGATCTTCATAGGGAACTTGATGTAGCTTGAGGTAGTCGTCCATCTTGCGCTCCCACTCAAGATACTCCTCGGGGTCTTGAGTCCCATAGAAAGGAATCGCGTGGTCGTTGTCGAGGTCGTAGTAGCTCGTGGACGTCGCGGACTTGAGCTTGGGGAGCTTCTCTTGAGGTGCGGGTCGGCGAAGATGCCGCAAGTCCGAAGGCGAAGATGCCTTGAAGTCACTTGGCGAAGATGCCAAGGTAGATGGTGAAGTCATTGAGCGATTGTTGATGTTGAGCTCGTGACCTTCACGTTCTTGTCGGTGATGGTGTCGATGCCGATGTGATCTAGTCATGGCACCGAACTCGTCGTTGTTGTTGTAGACCGGAGATGAAGTGCTTTGCCTATCCATCACAAGACTCGAGCAAAGGTGAGTAGGAAATGAGATAAACAATACCAAGTTACCTTTTCCCAACGTTGAGGGTGTATCCCGTTTCACTCAATGTGAAATGAAAGAATAGTGGAATTGGTACCGGACTTGTTCACTCACACCTACAAATTAAAGCTTATGGTGGAGCTCGGTGAGGATAGTGGCACAAAAAAAAATTGATGCAAAAAGTTAGCAAGAGTCAATAATGTTGGAAAAGATTCACAAATTTGCAAGTGAAACAAGTAGACCAATAGCAAAATGTGGCACACGGAAACACACACACGGATAGATAAATGGGGTCGTGCAACCAAGGAATGAGCCCAAAATGTGGAATCCACGGAAAACGCTCGTGTTGCACAACTCAAGAGAGACGCTAGCACGATTGCTCAATAGGCGGATACGACACTTGTGCACAACCTATAGGATGCAAAATGTATGAGCTTTCTATCCCAAGTATGCTATGTGTATGATGTTCCGGTGCTTTTAGCACAAGATGATCCAAGATGATCAAGTATGATATGATATGATGCGATGCTATGGCTCTTGCTTACAAGCTCTTTGCTCTCTTTTGCTTAAAAGCTTATTCTTCTTCTCTTTTTTGTATATGGCCACGATGCACAAACCAAGATAACAATTGTGTATATGCGGGAACAATCTTGTGACACAAGGGATGATATGATGATACCAAGATGATATGGTATGTATACTATGGAAGGTGTATATCGATGACCACTAATGTGCACAAGTAACGTTGCCGGCAATACTCAATGGCTAGTCTCGATAGGCAAGTGACGCAAAATGGGCTAGGGGTTAACAATGCAATTGCAAGGGGTATATACAATGGTGTCGTCGAAGTTACCGTCCGATGATGATGATGAGATGCGGTGCTCTTGATGTAGACCCGTTCCTAATTAGCCGAAACACCTTAGGAAACGGAAAAACCACAACTCAAAATCTCAAGGACAAATGTCAAATGGTGGTAGCGGAAAACAATGGTGGTGGTGGTGTCAAAGATGACAATGCGGAAGTGGTGGTGGTGGTTGATGAAGAAGCAATTGTCCCTAAGTAGCCTAAACACCGTAGGAGACTCAAATCACTACTCAAGCAACCACAAATGCTATGGGAAACAAAAAGGTTAGGTTGCGGAAGTCGGTGGTGGTATAGCGGATGATGTGGTGGAAGCCCTAGGAAGAGATGTCAAAATTCACAAAATATGATGGAGTGGAATGGTGGTAAAACCAAGATGAGCAGCTCGGGCACGTCGCTAGCTTTCCAACGAGCCAAAGAACACTCAAATCGGAGTTCGGGAGTGAAAGTTATGGTCAAAACGGTGAAACTCAGAAGGCTGAAAATGTGCGGGGCGGTAGTACCGCTTTGGTTGAGCGGAACTAAAAAATTACTACCGCTTGTAGGGCGGTAGTACCGCTTGGATGAGCGGTAGTACCGCTGGTGTCGGGAAAAACTTCGCAGATCGCGATCGGGGCGAATTTGGGGCGGAAATGGATGATTTCGGGGGCGAAATTGGATGGATTTCGTGGATGGAAAGTGGTGAAACTTGGGGAGATGCTAGATCCACTCGAAACCAAGCAAATCCATGGATCAAATCCAACAAAACATCATCAAACCAACAAATCACAAGAAAATTTGGGGCTATTTTTGGTGGGGATTTTCGAAATTGGGCAAGAACACAACAAAACAAGGCTAGAAAACACGAAGGGGGGCTCCAATTTCGTGAGAAACCATAGCTCTAGATACCATGATGTTGTAGGGTGGAACCCTAGGGGGAGATCTTTCACGAATTGGAGGGGAATCCCCAAGAACAAGAAGGACACAAGGGAAGAACACAAGATAAACACTCAAGAACAAGTCCAATCACACATCCACTAGACTCACAAACACATGAGATCCACAAGGTACACGAACAATCAAAGGGAAATAAGATACATGGTAGAGTTCATCCCAATCCAACGAGGAGAGAGGTCTTGATAATCCACAAGGATTCTTCTCCCGTGGGAGGTCTTGATAATCCACAAGGATTCTTCTCCCGTGGGAGGTCTTGCATCCACTAGGGATCTTCTCCAAGGTGGAGGTCTCACTCTCTCAAGAGGAGAAGGTAGGAGCAAAGCTCACATACAAATGAGCTATCATATTCGCTCGGCCTAGAAAGGAGGTGGAGGTGGTCTATTTATAGTCTTAGCCACGAAGGGGTAAGTGGCGAGGGATACAAGGCCAAAGGCCCACGGCTGCACACAGGCAGGACGGTAGTACCGGACCTCGGGCGATAGTACCGCTTGGGAGCGGTAGTACCGCTTGTAAGCGGTAGTACCGCTTGTGAGCGGTAGTACCGCCCATTCCAGGCTGGACAGGCCATTCTTCTTCCGTCTTCGCTTCCATGCTTCCCTCGCGGATGGTGTAGGCGTTCCTTGGCGCTTGCGCTCCTCCTCGTCGTCCGTGAAGCTCCGACAACACCTATGCATGCACACAAGTGGAGTGTCAAGTAGTATACCATCCTCGAAGGGGTCAAGTGAACACGTGTAAAGGAGAAGATTCACCTTTATGTATGAGAAGTAGATGGCGCACGTGTCACTTGCCACATGGGCTCTTGACATGGTGATGTCCGTAGGATGCTCCGCATCATCCTTGCTTGCGAGTACTTTGGATGAGTACTCACGGTTGCTTTTCTCCCTCTTTTCCCCATTTTTTCTTTCTTCTCGGTTGATGCAACCAGATGGTAGAGTCCAGGAGCCAGATCCCACCTTTGACGACTGCTACTACCCCGAGGGTTCCTACTACTACGTGATGGCCGCCGACGACCATGATTAGTTAGGAGGATCCCAGGCAGGAGGCCTTGCCTTTTCGATAATGTTGCTTTTGTGCTAGCCTTCTTAAGGCAAACTTGTTTAACTTAAGTCTGTACTCAGATATTGTCGCTTCCTCTGACTCTTGTGTATTCAAGCTTATGTATTCGAGCCCTCGAGGCCCCTGGCTTGTAATATAAAGCTTGTATTATTTTAATTTGTGTCTAGACTTGTGTTGTGATATCTTCCAGAGAGTCCCTGATCTTGGTCGTACACATTTGCGTGCATGATTAGTGTACAGTCAAATCAGGGGCGTCACAAGTTGGTATCAGATCTGACTGCCTGTAGGAACCCCCCCTTTCCAACTCCTTGGTCGAATTTGAGTCTTGTCTTTGGAAAACTTTTACTAACATTGTTGTGTGGCTTACGGGCCCACATCACAAATGGGTGGTATTAGGATCTTTTACGCCTCGTATATACTCTGGGACTCTGATCACTCTTCCATTTGGGTTAAACGAATTTACTAACTTTAACATTAGGATCTCATGATCACATCCACCCGGAGGTTTGCCTTACCCCTTTCTTGAATTGGGGGCCCGGATCTGCTTCACAGTGTTCACGGACCCGCTGGATCCTTTCTATTGAGGGCACCTTGCGTCGTTCCCTGGAGATTCCTCCCTCAAGTGGTTTTCTCCAACGTAGATGTAGCCTTTGCTATGTCTCGTAGTTGTATCCCTCTATCGCGCGCCAGTGTACTGCCTAGTTGTCTAGCTGTGTGTGTTTCCGAACTCATGTTGCCGATTTTTATTTATTTATCAAACTCTGTGTGTGTATTTGTATGTCATGTTTGACTACTATGATGTATCTATCACACTCCTTTCCACTGTGCATGATACACCATGAATAATTCCTTGTCTTTGCAAGTGCTCAATGTTGAACTACCCCTGTTACATGTTAGCAGGATGGCTAGACCAAGTGGTTGTGGTTGTGGTGCCAACGATCCACCACCGCCCGAATTCTTTGCCGGAATGATGCAACGGTTTGAGCTGAATCGCGAGTTCATGGAAGGAGTGATGGCTCAGTTTCCTTGCCCAAATATGAATCAGCAGCCAGCCCCAGTAACTCTACAAGACTTTGCGCGCCTCAACCCTGTCGTCTACCGCAGCTCAACCCAACCACTGGATGCTGATGACTGGCTCCGTGACATTGCTTTCGAGCTAGAGTCTGTTGATGTAGCCCCTGCCAACTATATCACCTTCGCGGCATACTATTTGAGGGGACCCACTACTCAATGGTGGGACAGCCAGAGGCATACCCTACCTACTGGAACGGTCATCACTTGGCCGGATTTCCAAGCCGCCTTCCGTGCCTGCTTCATTCCTCAAGGAATCATGGACATGAAGAGGCGAGAGTTCCGCAAACGCACCCAAGGGAACAAGTCTGTAGATGCTTACCAGTGGGAATTCTTGGACTTGTCCCACTACGCTGAAGAAGAGATTTCTACTGATGCTCGCAGGCAAGAAAAGTTCCGTGATGGACTACAAGCTAATATCAAGCTAGCGCTCCTTGTTCATGACTTTGCCGACTTCGCCACCCTGGTAAACAAGGCCATTCAGGTTGAGAGTATTCTTCAGGAACGTTGATACGTCTCCAACGTATCTATAATTTTTGATTGTTCCATGTTGTTATATTATCATTCTTGGATGTTTTACAATTATTTTATAGTCATTTTATATCATTTTTTGGTACTAACTGATGTCTACTACGCAACCTTCTTCTTGTAGACGTTGTTGGGCCTCCAAGTGCAGAGATTTGTAGGACAGTAGCAAATTTCCCTCAAGTGGATGACCTAAGGTTTATCAATACATGGGAGGCGTAGGATGAAGATGGTCTCTCTCAAGCAACCCTGCAACCAAATAACAAAGAGTCTCTTGTGTCCCCAACACACCCAATACAATGGTAAATTATATAGATGCACTAGTTCGGCGAAGAGATGGTGATACAAGTGCAATATGAATAGTATATATAGGTTTTTGTAATCTGAAAATATAAAAACCGCAAGGTAACTAAAGGTAAAAGTGAGCATAAACGGTGTTGAAATGATAGGAAACAAGGCCTAGGGTTCATACTTTCACTAGTGCAAGTTCTCTCAACAATAATAACATAACTGGATCATATAACTATCCCTCAACATGCAACAAAGAGTCACTCCAAAGTAACTAATAGCGGAGAACAAACGGAGAGATTATGGTAGGGTACGAAACCACCTCAAGGTTATCCTTTTTTATCAATCTATTCAAGAGTCCATAGTAAAATAACATGAAGCTATTCTTTCCGTTCGATCTATCATATAGTTCATACTAGAATAACACATTAAGACACAAATCAACCAAAACCCTAATGTCACCTAGATAATCCATTGTCACCTCAAGTATCCGTGGGCATGATTATACGATATGCATCACACAATCTCAGATTCATCTATTCAACCAACACAAAGAACTTCAAAGAGTACCCCAAAGTTTCTACAGGAGAGTCAAGACGAAAACGTGTGCTAACCCCTATGCATAGATTCCCAAGGTCATGGAACCTGCAAGTTCATCACCAAAACATACATCAAGTAGATCACATGTTATCCCATTGTCACCACAGATAAGCACATGCAAGACATACATCAAGTGTTCTCAAATCCTTAAAGACTCAATCCGATAAGATAACTAAAGGGAAAAATCAATTCATCACAAGAGAGTAGAGGAGGAGAAGCATCATAAGATCCAACTATAATAGCAAAGCTCATGATACATCAAGATCGTGCCATCTCAAGAACACAAGAGAGAGAGAGAGAGAGAGAGAGAGAGAGATCAAACACATAGCTACTGATACATACCCTCAGCCCCGAGGGTGGACTACACCCTTCTCGTCATGGAGAGCGCCGGGATGATGATGATAGCCACCGGAGAGGGATTCCCCCTCCGGCAGGGTGCTGGAACAGGGTCTAGATTGGTTTTTGGTGGCAACAGAGGCTTTTGGCGGCGGAACTCCCGATCTAGGTTATTCTCTGGAGGTTTCAGTATATATAGGAGGTGTTGGAGTCGGGGCCAAGTAAAGGGGGTCTCCGGGCTGTCCATGAGGCAGGGGGCGCGCCCAGTAGGGGGGCGCCCCTACCCTCGTGGGCAGCCTGTGGACCTTCTGGCCCCCTCCGGCACTTTCCGGGCTTCTTCTGGTCCAAAAATAACCTCCTTTGAGTTTCAGGTCAATTGGGCTCCGTTTGATATTCCTTTTCTGCGATACCCTAAAACGGGAGAAAAACAGAAACTAGCACTGGGCTCTGGGTTAATAGGTTAGTCCCAAAAATCATATAGAAGTGTATAATAAAGCCCATGAAACATCCTAGAAGGATAATATAATAGCATGGAACAATCAAAAATTATAGATACATTGGAGACGTATCACTAACCTATTGACATAGTGCCAAGTGCCAGTTGCTGTTTTCTACATGTTTTTTACATCGCGGGAAATCAATATCAAACGGAGCCAAACACCGCAAAACTTTTTGTAGATTTTTTGGGTCAGAAGGAACACTATGGGCCCTGGTGGCACCTGGGGGAGTCTCGAGGAGGGGACAACCCACCAGGGCGCGCCAGGAGGCCCAGGCGCGCCCTGGTGGGTTGTGCCCACCTCGGGTGCCCCCGGACCGCCTCTTTGCCCTATAAATACCCCAATATTACACAAACCCTAGAGGAATCGATGAAATATTCATACAGCCGCCGCAGAGTCCAGAAACACCAGATCCAATCTAGACACCATCACAAAGGGGTTCACCACTTCCATTGGTGCCTCTCCGATGATGCGTGAGTAGTTCTTTGTAGACCTTCGGGTCCGTAGTTAGTAGCTAGATGGCTTTCTCTCTCGTTCTTGATTCTCAATACAATGGTCTCTTGGAGATCCATATGATGTAACTCTTTTTGTGGTGCGCTTGTTGGGATCCGATGAACTTTGAGTTAATGATCAGATCTATCTTTTTAAATCCATGAAAGTTATTTGAGTTCTTTGATCTTTATATGCATGATTGCTTATAGCCTCGTATTTCTTCTCCGATATTGGTTTTTTTGGCCAACTTGATCTATTTATCTTGCAATGGGAAGAGGTGCCCGGTAGTGGGTTCGATCTTACGGTGCTTGATCCCAGTGACAGAAGGGGAACCGACAGGTATGTATCGTTGCCACTAAGGATAAAACGACGAGATCCATATCTAATGCCATCGATAAATAGATGTTGTCTACACCATGTCATCGTTCTTAATGCATTACTCTGTTTTTCCATGAACTTAATACACTAGATGCATGCTGGATAGCAGTCGATGTGCGGAGTAATAGTAGTAGATGCAGGCAGGAGTCGGTCTACTAATCTTGTATGTGATGCCTATGTAATGATCATTGCCTAGATATATTCATGATTATTTGAAGTTCTATCAATTGCCCAACAGTAATTTGTTCACCCACCGTTGCTATTTTTCTCGAGAGAAGCCACTAGTGAATCCTACGGCCCCCCGAGTCTTCTTTCTCATATATTTGCCTTTGCGATCTATTTGCCTTTGCTTTCACTTTCAGATCTACTAAACCAAAACCCAAAAATACCTTGCTGCAATTTATCTTATTTATCAACCAATCAACCAATATTTATCTCTCTCACACGTTCGTTACCCAAAAGGGATTGACAACCCCTTTAACACGTCGGGTTGTGAGGTGTTGTTATTTTGCGTGCAGGTGTTGTTTACGTTGTGTTGCTTGGTTCTCCTACTGGTTCGATAAACTTGGTTTCACATCTAAGGGAAATACCTACCGCCTCTATGCTGCATCATCCGATCCTCTTTGGGGGAAAACCGACATAGCTTTAAGCGACATCAAACATCAGGGATCTCTCAGGCGCAACTGTGAAGCTGGCTCATCTTCGGGCCCGTCCGCACATAAGCGTCAGATTTGGATTCCCCACAGCATGTATCGTCCAACTGCTCCTGCACCAAGACAGTCCTATGCTGCACCTCGCCTGCCTTCTCCACCGTCGAGGCAGCCTCTTCGGACTGCACCACCCCGAACTCCTGCTTCCAACCCCAATGATGGTCTATGCTTCAAGTGTGGCCTTCCAGGTCACCATTCCAGGAACTATCCCCAGAATCAGAATCAACTTGTTCTTCCTGCTGCTGGTCATGGTAACAATCAGCCCCGCAACAAAAATGCCAGACCTTACGGTCGTGGTCAGGCTAACCACGTTGATCTAAATGAAGCTCAAGAGCAGCCTGCTACTGTGATGGGTACTCTTCTCATTAACTCAGTACCGGCTTCTGTGTTATTCGATTCAGGAGCATCACATTTATTCATGTCAGAAAAATTTTCATACACACACGACATTCGATGCGAGCCCATGAACACTCCGATAGTGGTACGCACCCCTGCGGGCCAGTGTCGAACCACCAGGATTGGTCGCGATGTCCCCATTGAAATTGAAGGGTTGGAATTCCATGTTTCTCCCATTATATTGGAGTCTTCTAATATTGACCTCATTCTGGGAATGGAATGGTTGAAAGCACATACCGCCTCTATAGTTTGCGCCACCAAAGTCGTTCATCTCCTACATCCATCGAATGAGATAGTAAGCTACCATGCTCAGATTGTTCAGAATGCCGATGCATGACTTTATGCCTTGAATGTGTTAAATGCAGCACCTCTTGAGGGCATTGAAAAGATTCTAGTCGTTCGTGATTTCCAAGATGTCTTTCCAGAAGAACTCCGAGGCATACCTCCTACATGGGCTGTCGAATTCGTCATCGACTTGAAACCAGGCACCGTTCCTATTGCCAAACGACCCTACAAGATGCCACCTCATGAGCTCCTTAAACTTAAGGAGGAAATCGACAAGTCTCTTCGTAGTGGATTCATTCGTCCAAGTTCCTCTGCATGGGGAGCACCTTCTCTCTTTGTGAAGAAGAAGGATGTCACAAACCATTTGGTCCAAGACTATCACCCTATCAACCAAGCTACAATTCAGAACAAATATCCGCTTCCTCAGATCAACGATCTATATGATCAACTGGCCGGCTCATCAGTTTTCTCGAAAATCGACTTGAGGTTGGGTTACCACTAGATCCGTGTTCGTGAAGAGGATATTCCAAAGACCGCATTCATCACTTGTTATGGTTCTTACGAGTACACCGTCATGTCCTTCGGTTTGACCAATGCTCCAGCGACATTCTCTCGTCTGATGAACTATATATTCATGGATTACCTCGACAAGTTTGTCGTGGTCTATCTGGATGATATCCTGGTATATTTGAAGAATAAAGAAGAACATGTTGAACATCTTCGTCTTATTCTGGAAAAGCTTCGAGAGCATCAACTATATGCCAAGTATTCTAAGTATGAATTATGGATACCCGAAGTAACCTACCTTGGTCATGTGATCTCCAAGGATGGTATTGCCGTCAACCAAGAGTGAGTTCAGGCTATTCTTGACTGGACCCCTCCCAAGAATGTCAAGCAAGTCAGAAGCTTTCTCGGACTCGCCAGCTACTGCCGTCGTTTCGTTGAGAACTTCTCCAAGATTGCCAAGCCACTGACCAATCTGCTACACAAAGGCGTTAAGTTTGATTGAACTGATAAGTGCCAGGAAGGTTTCTAGGCTCTTAAGGTCAAGCTGACTTCTGCCCCAGTGCTTGCTCCTCCGGATTCCCAGAAGGATTTTGTCATATATTGTGATGCATCTTGTCAAGGATTAGGTTGTGTCCTAATGCAAGAGTGCAGGGTGATTGCTTATGCCTCCCGTCAAGTGTGTTCTCACGAAGAAAACTACCCAGTTCATGACCTCGAGCTTGCAACAGCTATCTAGGCACTGAAGCTGTGGCGACATTACCTTCTCGGTAATCGTTGCGAGATCTTCACCGATCATCAGAGTCTGAAGTATCTATTTACTCAGCCCGATCTTAACCTCCGCCAACAAAGATGGTTGGAGGCTATATCAGATTATAATGTGGGTATTTCCTATACCCCAGGCAAGGCTAATGTCATGGCCGATGCCCTGAGCCGCAAGAATTATTGCAATAACCACATGGTTCATAAATCTCAGCCCCACCTTTATGAAGAGCTCTGTATGCTGAACCTTCAACTAGTTCCACAGGATTCTCTGAATAATCTTGTCTTGGAACCAACTCTATTGAAAGCAATTAAGTCTGCTCAAGCCAAAGATGCTGACGTTGATCTAATGAAAAAGGATCTTGCCTTACAGAAATCCAGAGATTTCTCACTTGCTAAAGATGGGACCTTGTACTTCAGAGATCGCATAGTGGTACCCCGATTCAAGCTTATGACTGAGAAGGTGAAGAAAGAAGTGCATGACACCCCTCTCTCTATTCATCTGGGAAGTACTAAGATGTATCTAGACATCCGTCAGAAGTACTGGTGGTCTAAGATGAAGCAAGACATAGCTCGATATATCAAAGAATGTGACGTTTGTCGTCGCGTCAAAGAAGAACATCATAAACCGGTTGGACTTCTACAACCACTTTTGTTTCCTGAATGGAAGTGGGATAAGATTCAGATGGACCTTGTCACTAGCCTTCCCAAGTCTCAGAAAGGTAATGATGCTATCTTTGTCGTCACCGACCAATTCTCGAAGGTTGCTCACTTTCTGCCAGTCAAGGAGACAATCACTGCTAGTCAATTAGCAAACTTGTATATCTCCAAAATTGTGTCACTCCATGGCATTCTGAAAGAGATCAGTTCAAACCGCGGCAGTATTTTCACTTCAAAGTTTTGGGATAGCTTCCAAGAGGCAATGGGAATTCATATAACCTGGAGCACTGCTTATCATCCCCAATCCCAAGGCCAAGTTGAGCAGGTCAATCAAATTCTTGAAGACATGCTTCGGGCTTGTGTTATTTCTTTCGGCAAGAAGTGGGAAGAATCTCTCCCTTATGCGGAGTTCTCTTATAACAACAGCTATCAAGCCAGCTTGAAGATGGCACCTTTGAAGTGCTCCATGGACGTAAGTGCCAAACCCCTCTGAATTGGTTAGAAACTAGGGAACGGGTGCTCATTGGTCCACACATTATTCAACAAGCTGAAGAGCAGGTTCGCATTGTCTTGGGTAATCTCAAGGCGGCCCAGTCCCGCCAGAAGAGCAATTATGATCGTACACACTGGGGTTCAACTTATCAACCTGGTGAACAAGCTTATCAGCGTGTGACTCCTTTGAGAGGCACCCATCAATTCAGTGTCAAGGGCAAGCTAGCTCCGCGCTACATCGATCCCTTCCGCATTCTCACCCGTTGTGGACTTTTGGCTTATCAACAGGAGTTGCCACCTCAGTTCTCTCACGTCCATGATGTCTTCCACGTGTCGCAACTCCGTCGTTGCTTCAAGGATCCAGAACGTGAAGTGGATCCGAAATTGATTGAAGTTCAAGATGATCTCACATACAAAGAGCATCCGATCCGCATTCTTGAAGAAGCCGAACGTCGAACCCCCCGGAAGGTTACCAAGTTCCTCAAGGTGCAGTGGTCAAATCATTCTGAAGATGAAGCCACTTGGAAACGCGAGGATAACCTTCGGGCAGAGTATCGTCCCGACATTTTTCCTTCTACCTCTTAATTCTCGGGACAAGAATTTCTTTTAGAGGAGGAGAGTTGTAACACCCCGGTGTAATGATGCTACAATAACCCTTGGGGTTAAGTTAATCATTTTTTCTAAAACAATGCTTAATCACTTTGATCAATATCTCATTTCAAATTCAAGTCTAATTCAAACTCAAATGATAAGTGAATTTCAAAATTACTCAAACATGAAAACAAAAATGTCCATCATGTGCCAAATAATCCATAACTAATACTGGTGGTGAACCAACATTTTTGCCAAATGTTTAAGTGGCCTAAATTACTTAAAATGGTGACCTAAGCAATAAATTAGATGCATTTTTAATTAATAAAAATCGCAAACTATTTCAAAGGCCTCAAAATCTTTTTGAGGCAGTGCCCAATAATTCTTTGAAATTGTTTTGACCAGTGGCATATTTTTGCAAAGTGATTTGTGGCTAAATGAAAAGGCAAAAGGCTGTTAAAAAGAAAAAAAGAAAGCAGTGGCACTGTGCCATGGCCCAGCCGCGGCAACAGTGCCAACCCAGCTCACCTGCCCCAACCTTTCGCCCTCCTCCTGCAACAAGAGCAGCTCGCCCCCACGCACCGCTGCACCACGAGTGGATAAGAACGACCCCCTGATGCTCTCTCTCTTGCGCGCGCAAACCCTAACCAACATCAGACCCCCTCCTCCTCGCCCTCTCTCGCTCGCTCGCTTCTCTCTCTCTCACGCAGCCAAACGCGCCCGCCGTCGTCGCCGCGTCGATCCCGCGGCCACCGTCATCTCCCTGCATTGCCGACATGACGTAGGCGTCCGCCGTCGTCCTCCACGTCGACCAATGCCCGCCATTGGAGGCGGGAGGCACCATAGCGCCAGATCGACCTCGACTCCTTTCGCCTCATCCACCGGTGATTCCCGTCGACCGCGGCCTCCCTCTGCGCACTCGTTCACTCACGGTGCCTCCTTCCGACAGCACGTGAGCACGGCACGTCCGCCCCCTGCCCCCTCGTTTTGCTGTGCATAATGTCGCCGCCATGGATGGCCGAACTCAGATCAGCCGTGCCGCTAAACGTCGTCGCTTTCGTCGATGCCATGGCCGTCCGAGCACACCATCGTGCTCGGGGCACTCCAGCGGTGCGGCCTAGCGCTTTAGATCGCTCGTGCGCGCGCTACTTCTTCATTTTCGCTGAGCCTCCGTAGACCACCGCTGTTGGCGACCTTGCAGATCCCTGTTCCGGCCATCTTCGGTCGGTCCAGTGGCACCACTCGACGCGCGGTAGCGTCATCGTTCGAACGCAGGTGAAAACACGTGATTTGGCGCTCTGTAGCAATGATCTGAGCCTCTCCGGCGGACTCGCCGCCACGGAGAGCTCGCCCGCGCAACTCCGGCACCGGCCGCCAACGTGGCTGACCTGGGGCCACCCCCAGGGTCGCTACCAGCGGGCCCCACGGGCCCCAGTTGACCCAGTCAACTACTGACTGGGCAGCCTAGTACCACTGACATGGAGGCCCCACTGCATAATTAAGCTAATTAAAATGGTTTTATAATTAAAAGTAATTAGTAATCTAATCTGCCACTGACAGGTGGGGCCCAGCTGTTAATTAACCTCATTCTAGTTAGTTTAAACTTCTGTTAGTCCACTGTTTATGACAGGTGGGACCCACTGGTCAGTTTGCCCTGGTCAGCCGTCCTGTTGAATGATGACGTCACAATGATGTCATGCTGACGTAGTAATTCCCTTCTCATAATTTAATTAATTCCAGAAAATACTTTAATCTTTGAAAATTAATATAAATTAATCCATAACTCGGATGAAAAAGTTTTATATATGAAAGTTGCTCACAATTTCGAGACGAATCCGAATACACGGTCCGTTCGTCCGCCACACATCCCTAGCATAGCAAACATGTAACATTCCCCTCCGGTTCGCCTGTCCGAAAATGCCTAACACCGGGAATTCTTTCTCATATGTTTTCCCCCTTCGCCAGTATCGCCTAGTACTGCGTTAGAACACCTCTAGCACCGCTTATTGTCATGCCATGCATCTCTGTGCTATGTATTTACTGTTTCTTCCCCCTCTTCTATTCGGTAGACCCCGAGACCGCTGCTGATGCCCTTGTGACCGACTACGTCAACGACAACCCTTCCTTCTCAGCAGAGCTTCCAGGCAAGCCAACCCCCTTCATTCCGATATCGCCCATTCCCTTCTCTCTGATGCTTGCATTAGAACTGCTACTGTTTTTGTATGATCCTATTATGATGCATAGCATGTTGTTGTTACCTGCTTTCATACCTTACCTGCTTATTGTAACTGCTCAGTATAGGCTGGTCAGAGATCCATATGACTCGATCAACGTGGTCGATGTCCAGGCCCCGGCACCGCACATCACTTTCCCCTTATTTGCTCGACGCTACTAGGTTACTATTGAGTGCCGAGGGTGATACCTCATCAGCACTTCTGATATTAACCTTGTCGGTTAGTTCATCGGTCATGGTCATCGAGGGTGATTCCTCCTACTCCACTCCCGATAACAAAATTGTCGTGCAACTCCTCAAGAGTGGACCTTGAGGGCAATTCCTCCTTCGTTCACCTTGACGATAACATTAGGTGGAATTCCATCGAGGGTGATTCCTTAGGGTTCCCCTTGGTGTTAGACACACAGTTACTATGACTTTACACTGAACCATGTTACTAAAGACGGGTCGCCCTGAGGGGTACCCGCGCGAGCTTGATTGCGAGTGATGTGGAGTCGGGTTGACCTGGAAGGTGCCAGCGAGATAATTACGTGGCACGACCAGGCATTCCTGGCCCTTTCCGTAAGTCCACGAGACGGGGCGACGTGGTGACATGATCGCGAGTCTCTGCTCGTTACCGCGCGCTACCAACACAATAACGATTTGGATATTTGATCCAGGGGGCCTCTGGCTTGATAACACTAACCATTACGTGGGCATAGTATGGGCGTTCTGCGTCGTATGCATCAGTCGAAGCTTATTAGACGTCATGCGACTGAGCGGCACATGCCGGGTTGGACTGCGTAAGGTCCTGCCCTTTTAAGGAGGTAGCTAGGTCTACTCACCGGCCGCCCACGCAATGTGCAGGAGTTCCCGTGGCGATGGCCCAAGACCCCTGGGGGCATAGGTTTAGTCTGGCGTGCTGACCTCTCTATTAAGCATATGTCGGGTTGCGGCGTATCGTTTTGGACGAGGCCGGACATGACCCAGTAAAGTGTGTCCGATCGGAGTTAAGAGAGCATGTTGGGTAAGTTGTTGCACCCCTGCAGGGAAGAAAACATCTATAGATAGGCTGTCCTATGGTAACAGACACTTGGAGTTGTATCCCGATCGATTCAACTAGAACCGGATGCTGAGGCATGTAATGGATATGTGGCTCCGGGAGTCGAGAAAGGATCCCGAAGCGTTGCTACAACAACATAAATATGACTTATGTTATACTACTCTACTCCCTCCTGATGCTGTAATACGATGGTTTCCAGAAGATGCTAGTCTTTGATAGGACTAGTTTCTCCCCCTCTTATTCTGGCATTCTGCAGCTCAGTCCATAGATACTACCCTTTTCATTGATACCGATGCATATGTAGTGTAGATCCTTGCTTGCGAGTACTTTGGATGAGTACTCATGGTTGCTTTGCTCCCTATTTTACTTTCTTCTCGGTTGATGCAACCAGATGGTGGAGTCCAGGAGCCAGATGCCACCTTTGACGACTGCTACTACCCCGAGGGTGCCTACTACTACGTGATGGTCGCCGACGATCATGAGTAGTTAGGAGGATCCCAGGCAGGAGGCCTTGCCTTTTCGATCATGTTGCTTTTGTGCTAGCCTTCTTAAGGCAAACTTGTTTAACTTAAGTCTGTACTCAGATATTGTTGCTTCCTCTGACTCTTGTGTATTCGAGCTTATGTATTCGAGCCCTCGAGGCCCCTAGATTGTAATATAAAGCTTGTATTATTTTAATTTGTGTCTAGAGTTGTGTTGTGATATCTTCTTGTGAGTCCCTGATCTTGGTCGTACACATTTGCATGCCTGATTAGTGTACGGTCAAACCAGGGGCGTCACATTTCTCCTGGTAAAAAATAAGATGCCGACTTGCCGCGACAAAGAGGAGATCGAAGCTTTCTGATTCACCTACAAAGACGAGGTCCTTCTAAATGCACACGCCCGTCGCCGAGTCCAAACCTTCACCGAACTATTGAACATGGTACGTAAGTACTATGCCATGGAAAACGCGTGGAGGATGCAACAGATGAAGAGTCATCGCCTGCCGCGCAGTACAGAAAGGCTCGCGTCAAACGAGCATACACATAACGGTAGCCCGAAATCAAACCGGACGGAAAGAAATCCAGACCCAGATTAGTCCTGGACGACTTGCTGGATAAACCATGCCCAATACATTCTGTATTGCTAGACGCAAACCCAACCCACAAACTTCGAGCCTGCTGGGTGGTAAGGCAAGTGGCCAAGCATGGCGAACCGATCTTGGGCCAAACACCTCCGGTTAAGCAGTCCGCAATATCACCACAGGACCATGGCGTCTTGACGGACTACGAGACGTTCTCTTCAAAAAACAAAAGAAAATAGGCTCTTCGAGAGCTCAACCAGATATACCAAGTGACGGCCACACAATCATGGGCAGCCGTGCCTATCACCTTTGACGAGAAGGACGAACCAAGAGCCTACCCCAACCACGCACCCGTCACACCGGTCCTGGACCCCATCATCGATGGCTTTAGGCTGACTAAAGTATTGATGGACGGAGGTAGCGGCCTAAGCCTCTTCTATGAGGATACGCTCAGCAGAATGCAGCTCGACATCTCCCGCATAAAGTGCAGTCACACCACATTCTAGGGAATTATCCCCAGTAGGGAAGCACACTGCTCGGGGCATATAACCCCGGAGGTTGTATTCGGCACACCCGACAACTACAGATTCGAACCCCTTCTGTTTCACATTATGCCCTTTGATAATCCACAAGTATAGGGGATCATTTGTAGCCTCTTTCAATAAGTAAGAGTATCGAACCCAACGAGGAGCTAAAGGTAGAACAAATATTCCCTCAAGTTCTATCGACCACCGATACAACTCTACGCACGCTTAACGTTCGCTTTACCTAGAACAAGTATGAAACTAGAAGTACTTTGTAGGTGTAACGGGATAGGTTTGCAAGATAATAAAGGGCACGCAAATAAAAACTAGGGACTATTTAGATAAAGACACAACTCGGTTAATTTTAGTAGAGAGGTTTTTGTCACTAGAAAGTTATTTGTCCCTAGGTAATCGATAACTAGACCGGTAATCATTATTGCAATTTTATAAGAGGGAGAGGCATAAGCTAACATACTTTCTCTTCTTGGATCATATGCACTTATGATTGGAACTCTAGCAAGCATCCGCAACTACTAAAGATCATTAAGGTAAAACCCAACCATTGCATTATAAGGCATCAAGTCCTCTTTATTCCCATACGCAAACAACCTACTTACTCGGGTTTAAGCTTCTATCACTCTAGCAACCCACCATAAGCAAATCATAAACATATTGCAAACCCTACATCGGGGATCCCTCATGCTTGGGCGACACGGAGAGCACCATAGGACAACACGGAGAGCACCATAGGAAAACATGCAACTCAAACCAATCACGATCATCAATCAACCCATAGGACAAAACAGATCTACTCAAACATCATAGGATAGCCATACATCATTGGGAAACAATATATAGCGTTGAGCACCTTGTTTAAGTAGAGAGAACAATGGGTAGAAGAGCAGTTACACTGCTGCATAGAGGGGGAGAGAGTTGGTGATGATGGTGGCGAAGTTGTTGGTGTAGATCGGGGTGCCGATGATGTCCCCGGCGGCGTTCCGGCACCACCGGGAAGGAGGGGTAGAGAGCCCCCCCCCCTCTTCTTCTTCTTCCTTGACCTTATCCCTAGATGGGAGAAGGGCTTCCCCTCTGGTCCTTGGCTTCCATGGTATGGGTGGGGCGAGAGCCCCTCCGAGATTGGATCTGTCTCTCTGTCTCTCTCTGTTTCTGCATTACCAGATTCTGGCCTTTCACCGTTTCTTATATTCCCGGAGATCCATAACTCTGATTGGGCTGAAATTTTATCACGATTTGTATCCGGATATTGTCTTTCTTGCGACGAAAGAAGGGCACCAACCGCCTTACGGGGTGGCCACGATGATCAGGGGCACGCCCACCCTGCCTGGGGCGCGCCCCCTACCTCGTGGCCCTCTCGGGCATCGTCTCGCGTTGATTATTCTTCCCAAAAATCACATATATTCCAAAAAAAATCTCCGTAAGTTTTTATCCCGTTTGGACTCCGTTTGATATGGATTTTCTGCGAAACAAAAAACATGCAACAAACAGGAACTGGCACTGGGCACTAGATCAATATATTAGTCCCAAAAATAGCATAAAAAGTTGCCGAAAGTATGTAAAAGTTGTAGAATATTGTCATGGAACAATAAAAAATTATAGATATGACGGAGACGTATCAGCATCCCCAAGCTTAATTCCTTCTCGTCCTCAAGTAGGTAAATGATAAAAAATATATAAATGATAAAAAATATAATATTTTATGTGAAATGCTACCTAGCATAATCTTGATCATGTAATCTAATCATGGCATGAATATTAAGACACGAGTGATTCAAAGCAATAGTCTATCATTTGACATAAAAGAATTAAATACTCGGGCATCCCAACAAACAATCATGTCTTTCAAAATATCAATGCTAAAGAACGCTATCCCTACAAAATCATATAGTCTTGTATGCTCCTTCTTCTCAACACAAAGTATAAATCATGCCCATCCCGGTGTCAGCCAAGCAATTGTATTCATACTTTTACATTCTTAAACCTTTTCAACTCTTCATGCAATACATGAGCGTGAGCCATGGACATAGCACTATGGGTGGAATAGAAGGTGGTAGTAGACAAAAGTAGGTAGAAAGTCTCACATCGACTTGGAAAATCAATGGACTATGGAGATGTCCATCAATTGATATCAATGTGAGTGAGTAGGGATTGCCATGTAACGGATGCACTAGAGCTATAAGTGTATGAAAGCTCAAAGGAAAACTAGTGGGTGTGCATCAACTTGCTTGCTCATGAAGACCTAGGGCAATGTGAGGAAGCCCATCGTTGGAATATACAAGCCAAGTTCTATAACAAAAAATTACCACTAGTATATGAAAGTGACAATATAGGAGACTCTCTATATGAAGAACATGGTGCTACTTTGAAGCACAAGTGTGGTAAAAGGTTAGTAACATTGCCCCTTCTCTCTTTTCTCTCATTTTTTTGTTTTCTCTTTTTTTTTTGGTGGGCTTCATCCCCCCCCCCTTAGGCTTCTTTGGCCTCTCTTCCCCTTTTTTCACATGGGGCAATGCTCTAATAATGATGATCATCACACTTCTATTTACTTACAACTCGATATTAGAACTCGATACTAGAACACAAATATGACTCCATATGAATGCCTCCGGCGGTGTACCGGGATGTGCAATGATCTAGCATAGCAATGACATAAAAAACGGACAAGCCATGAAAACATCATGCTAGCTATCTTACGATCATGCAAGGCAGTATGACAATGATGGTGTGTGTCATAATAAAAGTAACTGTGGAGTTACATGGCACCATATCTCGGAATGACTATGGAAATTCCATAATAGGTAGGTATGGTAGCTGTTTTGAGGAAGGATGTATGGTGGGTTTGATGTACCGGCGAAAGTTGCGCGGTACTAGAGTGGCTAGCAAGGTGGAAGGGTGAGAGTGCGTATAATCCATGGACTCAACATTAGTCATAAAGAACTCACGTACTTATTGCAAAAAGTTTATTAGCCGTCGAAGCAAAGGACTACTACGCATGCTCCTAGGGGAAGGGTTGGTAGGAGTTAACCATCGCGCGATTCTGACCTCCACACAAAGATAAACAATCAAAACACAATGCGCATCAATTTGGTTACATAGTTAGGAGACCATACGTGCATGCTTCGGGAATCACAAACCTTAACAGCAATATTCTTACTAACCCGCAATCATTTAAGTACCTCCCACATATTAGCATCTCTATATCGCAAAACTATTGCAAGGAATCAAACGTATCATATTCAGCGATCTACAAGTTTTATGTAGGATTTTATGACTAACCATGTGAATGACCAATTCATGTCAACTCTCTAAATAGATATAAGTGAAGCAAGAGAGTTTTACTTATTTCTACAAAAGGTATGCCCACGCTCTAACAACTATAAGTGAAGCAAAAGAGCATTCTACAAATGGCGGTTTTCTATGTGAGGAGTAACAGGCAATCCAAACTTCAAATGATATAAGTGAAGCACGTGAAGCATTCTATAAAGTGCTACTTCTCGAGCTTGCATTGTATTCCCTCGAAGAGGAAAGGGTGATGCAGCACAGTAGCGTAAGTATTTCCCTCAGTTTTTGACAACCAAGGTATCAATCCAGTTGGAGACCACGTGCGAGTCCCTCGCACCTGCACAAACAAATAAGAACTTCGCAGCCAACACGATAAGGGGTTGTCAATCCCTTCATGGTCACTTACGAAAGTGAGAACTGATAGATAGGATAGGATAGTATTTTTGGTATTTTTGGTATAAGAACAGAAAGTAAAGAAAGCAAAGTAAAGTAGATGGAAGATTAATATGATGAGAATAGACCCGGGGGCCATAGGTTTCACTAGTGGCTTCTCTCATGATAGCAGAATTCTACGGTGGGTAAACAAATTGTTGTCGAGCAATTAATAGAAAAGCGCATAGTTATGAGAATATCGAGGCATGATCATTATATATAGGCTTCACGTCCGTAACAAGTAGACCGAAATGATTCTGCAACTACTACTATTACTCCACACATCGACCGCTATCCAGCATGCATCTAGAGTATTAAGTTCATAAGAACAGAGTAATGCTTTAAGCAAGATGACATGATGTAGAGGGATAAACTCAAGCAATATGATATAAACCCCATCTTTTTATCCTTGATGGCAACAATACAATACGTGCCTTGCTGCCCCTACTGTCACTGGGAAAGGACATTACAAGATTGAACCAAAAGCCAAGCACTTCTCCCATTGCAAAAACTATAGATCTAGTAGGCCAAACCAAACCAGTAATTTGAAGAGACTTGCAAGGATATTATAATCATACATAAAAGATTTCAGAAAAGAATCAAATATTGTTCATAGATAATCTTGATCATAAACCCACAGTTCATCGGATCTCGACAAACACACCGCAAAAAGATTGCATCGAATAGATCTCCTCGAAGATCGAGGAGAACTTTGTATTGAGATCCAAAAAGAGAGAAGAAGCCATCTAGCTAATAACTATGGACCCGAAGGTCTGTGGTAAACTAATCCCAACTCATTGGTGAGGCTATGGTGTTGATGTAGAAGCACTCCGTGATCGATCCCCTTCCGGCGGAGCTCCAGAACAGGCCCCAAGATGGGATCTCACAGGAACAGAAGGTTGCGGCGATGGAATTTGGGTTTTCTCCGTTGCCTCGATGTTTTCAGGGTACATGGATATATATAGGAGGAAGGAGGGCATCGGGGGAGCCAGAGGGGGCCCACGAAGGTGGGGGCGCTCCTGCCCCCCTACTCGTGCCCTGGACCCTCGTGGCCACCTCTCACGTTCGCTCGCGTGTACTCCAAGTCTTCTGTGAAGATACGGTTCCAAAAATAACTCTCCCGAAGGTTTCATTCCGTTTGATATCCCTTTTCCGCGAAACACTAAAATAGGCAAATACGCAGCAATTTGCTTGGCCTTGGGTTAATAGGTTAGTGTAACGCCCTGGACACACCCGCCGGTGGTCGTCACTCCTGGCGGGATCTAGACTGGCCTCACATATCAATACTAGTCTTTTCTGCGCACTTTGTCCTCACTCGTGCGCACCCGGGAGCAACTTCCCGGTCTGTCACCCATCCTGAAACTACTCCAAGCTGAGCATGCTTAACTTTGTAGTTCTATCCGAATGGGCTCCTGGAAAAGAAGGAATTCCTTATTGATATGAGTAGTCTATCATCCCTAATAAGCCAGGCTATCACATACACCCCCACTCAGAGGAAACGACGTCCTTGTCGGGCCACAGGAACGTTCCCTCTTGGCACAACCGTCTGTGCATCCAATCCGATACATGTGCCATGCCGTGCGCCACGATGGGTCACAAATGTCATGAACAACATGACCGAGCACTTGTCCACAAACATCCATGTAACCGCGAGGGTCGGCTCTGATACCAACTTGTAACGCCCCGGACACACTCGCCGGTGGTCGTCACTCCTGGCGGGATCTAGACTGGCCTCACATATCAATACTAGTCTTTTGTGCGCACTTTGTCCTCACTCGTGTGCACCTGGGAGCAACTTCCCGATCGGTCACCCATCCTGAAACTACTCCAAGCTGAGCACGCTTAACTTTGTAGTTCTATCCGAATGGGCTCCTGGAAAAGAAGGAATTCCTTATTGATATGAGTAGTCTATCATCCCTAATAAGCCAGGCTATCACAGTTAGTCCCAAAAATAATATAAAAGTGTATAATAAAGCCAATTAAACATCTAAAACAGAATATATAATAGCATGGAACAATCAAAAATTATAGATACATTGGAGACGTTTCAAGCATCCCCAAGCTTAATTCATGCTCGTCCTCGAGTAGGTAAATGATTAAAACATAATTTTGATGTGGAATGCTAGCCAACATAATTCTGAATGTAATTTCTTTATTGTGGCATTAATGTTCAGATCCAAAAAAAATTCAAGATAAAAGTCTATATTAACATAAGAATAATAATACTTCAAGCATACTAACAAAGCAATCATGTCTTCTCAAAATAAAATGGCCAAAGAAAGTTCATCCCTACAAAATCATATAGTTAGGCTATGCTCCATCTTCGTCACACAAAATACTCCAATCATGCACAACCCCATTTTCAGCCAAGCACTTGTTTCATACTTTAATTTTTTCAAACTCTTTCAACTTTCACGCAACATATGAGCGTGAGCCATGGACATAGCACTATGTGGAATAGAGTGGTCGTTGTGGAGAAGACAAAAAGAGGAAGATGGTCTCACATCAACTAGGCGTATCGATGGGCTATGGAGATGCCCATCAATAGATATCAATGTGAGTGAGTAGGGATTGCCATGCAACGGATGCACTAGAGCTATAAATGTATGAAAGCTCAACAAAAGAAACTAAGTGGGTGTGCATCAAACTTGCTTGCTCACGAAGACCTAGGGCATATAAGGAAGCCCATCATTGGAATATACAAGCCAAGTTCTATAATGAAAATTCCCACTAGCATATGAAAGTGACTAAACAAGAGACTCTCTATCATGAAAATCATGGTGCTACTTTGAAACACAAGTGTGGAAAAAGATAGTAGCATTGTTCCTTTTTCTCTTTTCTTTTCTTTTTCTTTTTTTCTTTTTCTTTTTCTTTTCTTTTTTGGGCCTTTTTCTTTCTTTGGCCTTTCCTTCTTTTTTTTTTCTTTTTTTCTTCTTTGGGACAATGCTCTAATAATGATGATCATCACACTTATATTGATTTACAACTTGATATTACAACTCGATACTAGAACAAAGTATGACTCTATATGAATGCCTCCGGCGGTGTACCGGGATGTGCAATGAATCAAGAGTGACATGTATGAAAAATTATGCATGGTGGCCTAGCCACAAATACGATGTCAACTACATGATCATGCATGGCAATATGTCAATGATGAAGCGTGTCATAGCAAACGGAACGGTGGAAAGTTGCATGGCAATATATCTTGGAATGGCTATGGAAATGCCATGATAGGTAGGTATGGTGGCTATTTTGAGGAAGGTATATGGTGGGTGTTTGGTATCGGCGAAAGTTGTGCGGTACAAGAGAGGCTAGCAATGGTGGACGGGTGAGAGTGCGTATAATCCATGGACTCAACATTAGTCATAAAGAACTCACATACTTATTGCAAAAATCTACAAGTCATCAAAACAAAGTACTACACGCATGCTCCTAGGGGAAGGGTTGGTAGGAGTTAACCATCGCGCGATCCCGACCTCCACACAAAGGATGACACTCAATGAAATACCTCATGCTTCAAATTTGTCACACAGCGGTTACCATACATGCATGCTACAGGACTTGCAAACCTTAACACAAGTATTTCTCAAATTCACAACTACTCTACTATCATGACTCTAATATCACCATCCTCATATCTCAAAACAATCATCAAGTATCAAACTTCTCATAGTATTCAATGCACTTTATGTGAAAGTTTTTACTATACCCATCTTGGATGCTTATCATATTAGGACTAGTTTCATAACCCAGGCACATTACCATGCTGTTCTAAAAGACTCTCAAAAGGATATAAGTGAAGCATGAGAGATCGACAATTTCTACAAAATAAAACCACCATCGTGCTCTAAAAGATATAAGTGAAGAGAGCAAAACTATCTAGCTCAAAAGATATAAGTGAAGCACATAGAGTATTCTAATAAATTCTAATTCATATTTATCTCTCTTAAAAGGTGTGTCCAGCAAGGATGATTCTGGCAAACTAAAAAGAAAAGACTCAATTCACACATGACGCTCCAAGCAAAACACATATCATGTCGTGAATAAAAATATAGTCCCGAGTATAGTTACTGATAGATGAAGACGAAAGAGGGGATGCCTTCCCGGGGCATCCCCAAGCTTAGGCTTTTGGTTGTACTTGAATTTTACCTTGGGGTGCCTTGGGCATCCCCAAGCTTAGGCTCTTGCCACTCTTTGTTCCATAGTCCATCGAAGCCATACTCAAAACTTGAAAACTTCACAACACAAAACTTAGCAAAAAATCTCATGAGCTCCGTTGGTATAAGAAAACAATCCACCACTCATAGGTACTGTAATGAACTCATTCTTTGTTTATATTGGTGTTAAAACTACTGTATTCCAACTTCTCTACGATTCATACCCCCCGATACTACTCATAGATTCATCAAAATAAGCAAACAACACACGAAAAACATAATCTGTCAAAAAGAGAACAGTCTGTAGTAATATGTAACTTTCGAATACTTCTGTAACTCCAAAAAATTGAAATAAATTGGTAAACGTGAGGAATTTGTCTATTAATCATCTGCAAAAAGAATCAACTAAAAATCACTCTCCAGTAAAAAATGAAAGCCAATCTCGTGAGCGCTAAAGTTTCTGTTTTTTATAGCAAGATCACATAAACTTCACACAAGTCTTCCCAAAGGTTCTACTTGGCACAAATACTAATTAAAACACAAAACCACATCTAAACATAAGCTAGATGCAATATTTATTCCTAAACAGAAGCAAAAACAAAGAAAATAAAATTGGGTTGCCTCCCAACAAGCGCTATCGTTTAACGCCCCTAGCTAGGCACGATACAAGACTAGATCTAGGTATTGCCCTCTTTCGTCTTCATCCTTTTGGCGGTGTCAAGCTCGAATCCGGGAGGTTCTTTATGTTTCCCTTCATATTCGGAAATCTTTAGATCTAAAGAATCCAACCGCTTATTGCAAAGGGTAATCAACATATTCATGCGGTGGAGATTTCCACTAACACTCTTAAGAGGTTCAAGAGACTTTTATAACATTTTCGTTACTTCACAAATTTCCTCAAAAACTTGTGTCTCTTCCTAGGCCTGATGTAACCCTTTTTGTTGAGGTAGTGTTCCCACTATTCCCTCTATAATTTCATGCGCAATACTAGGATCAGTTTCGATAAAATTCCCTTTGGCAACGCAATCCAAGAGTTGTCTATGGGACATATTTAGTCCAACATAAAAATTGTGAAGTAAAATTCTAAAATTCACCTCTAAGGTGCAATTATGATAAGATTCCATCATCCTAAACCAAGCATCTTTTAAGTTTTCTCCTTGCTTTTGTTTGAAGTGAAGAACTTCAAACTCAGGAGACAAAGGAGCGGATAAGGGACTAGCCATGGCGGCAAGGCAAAGCGATAAAACACACGGAAGAAGAAGGGCGAATAAAATGGCAAGGGTGAAGTGGGGGAGAGGAAAACGAGAGGCAAATAATGTAGTGCGAAGGATAAGGGTTTGTGATAGGTACTTGATATATGACTTTTGCGTAGATCTCCCCGGCAACTGCGCCAAAAATTCTTATTGCTACTTCTCGAGCTTGCGTTGTTTTCCCTCTAAGAGGAAAGGGTGATGCAGCACAGTAGCGTAAGTATTTCCCTCAGCTTTTGAGAACCAAGGTACCAATCCAGTAGGAGACCATGCGCGAGTCCCTCGCACCTGCACAAACAAATAAGAACTTTACAGCCAACGCGATAAGGGGTTGTCAATCCCTTCACGGTCACTTACGAAAGTGAGATCTGATAGATAGGACAGGATAGTATTTTTGGTATAAGAACAGAAAGTAAAGAAAGCAAAGTAAAGTAGATGGAAGATTAATATGATGAGAATAGACACGGTGCATTAAAAAAATAAAAGGCACATGACGCTCCAAGAATTTATGCATATCATGTGAATGAAACGAATCCGAAAACATACTGATACTTGTTGAAGAAAGATGGGATGCCTTCCGGGGCATCCCCAAGCTTAGACACCTGAGTCTCCTTGAATATTTACTTGGGGTGCCTTGGGCATCCCCAAACTTTAGCTCTTGACTCTCCTCCTTCTCCTCACATCGAGACATCCTCGATCTTCGAACACTTCATCCACAGAAAACTTAACCGAACTTTTAGTGGCGGAGTTAGTGCATATGATCAATGAAATCCCATCATGTACTGCTCTAACATTATTGTGTAATTATAAACAAACATTAACCACTGTATGCTATCACAATTCTATGGCCCTAAGTCAAGGAGGCTTCAACAAGAACTCAAACATATGCAAATAATGAAGCTATAACAGCAATCTGTGAAAACATGATAGTTTGTAAAGATTTGAATAGTTACCATACTTCTGTAACTCTAAAAATTCTGGCAAAGTTAGAAAAAATAAACATTTTGTATGGAAAGACTTTCCAGAAAGTTTCAGCAGCTTTCGACGTTCTAGTAAAAAAAATGTAAAATCGCGCACTACATCCAAAGTTTCTGTTTTTGCACCGCAGAAACCAACAAGCAATTTAATCATCCTAAAGGCAAACTCTTGGCGCATTATTTTTATAATACAATGTAATTGTACAAGGGGATAATTATTTTTGTTGAAAGTTTTTGTAATTAAGATTTGCAAAGTTTCCATGAGCATGAACAAAGTTCAAGGGGCTCCCCCATTTCAACGGTGCTCGTCCTTCTTACTTTCACTATTCTTTTTGAAAAGTTTTAGGTTCCCCTCTATATTTTTTGGTTTTTAAACTTTATAAAATCACTCAACAGGAATAAATGACACTATTTCAAAACTTTCGGGTTGTCTCCCTGGCAGGGCTTTCTTTAAAGCTATTAAGCTAGGCATAAAATGCTCAAGTAATGAATCCACCCGGATCCCAAGGTATATCAAAGCCAATTTTAAGTATCAATGATTTGACATTTAGTAGTGAGCACAAAGTGATATGTGTCATGCAAAAACGAAGTCTAACTCTCTTCCTATGCATCGGCATGTCATACGAGAAAAATTCATGCACATCAACTAAAGGCCAACACATAGTATAAGAAGTTTCTTGCAATTCTATTGTGTTGGAAACGTAGAGAGGCGGAGATATAGTTCCTCTCTCATAATAATTGCAAGTAGGAGCAGCAAGCACATGCATATTATACTCATCAAAATCATCACGTGTAATGGAGAAAGGCAACCCATCAATATAATCCTTAATAAGTGCAAACTTCTCCGATATAGTGTAGTTTGGAGAATTCAAAAAGATAATAGGACTATCATGTGTGGGTGCAATAGCAACTATCTCATGTTTAACATAAGAAACTATAGCAAGTTCATCTCCATAAGCATAATTCATATTGGCATCTTTGCCACAAGCATAGCAAGCATCATCAAAAAGGGATATTTCAAAAGAATCAACGGGATCATAACAAGCATCATAGCATTCATCCTTCGGTAAATTCAATGGGAAATTAAACAATGTAAGGGATAAAGAGTTAATCTCATTAGATGGTGGGAACGAGTGATCAATTCGCTCTTCCTCCTTTTGTTCTTCGCTCTCCTCCTCATCTTTTTCATCCAATGAGCTCACAATGTCATTAATTTCTTCTTCAATAGACTCCTACAAAATATTAGTCTCTTCTTGGACAGCGGAGGAGTCTTCAATATATGGTTTAATATAAGGAGTAGAGGCATAATTATCATAGCAATATTTAAGTATGACCAAATTTTCAGATTTGTAGAGAGTAGTATCACTCTTCAATAAAATAAGCAATTTCACAAGTACCACTAAAAGCAACAAATTCTTCAATTTGTTAAACATCATAGTAATTCTAAACACCCTTAGTATATGAAGATACGATTCCATTATCACTATACTCACATTGGTAAGGAAGGTGTTTCTTAGGGTCTGTAGAACAACAAGTACAATCATATATTTCACATAAATTCCAAGCATAGCACTACAAACGATGAATTTGATCCAGTAAAAATTTCCCTTTTTCAGATATGCAGTGCCGCACATAACAAGCATGCTCATCTAAAGATTTGCCCTCAACTAAGCTAGTTGGGGTTTCAGCCTGAGCACATAGGGATCGAAGATGATCCAACTAAAAAGCTTCAGTAGTGTGATAGATTTTGGGTGGTTCTTAAACCATTGGTTCAGTAGGTACCACTATTTTTTTTGGTATTTTGCGTTTTCTACCCATAACTAAAGATAGAAAACAAGAGCACAAAATAAAAACTACTTAGTGATAAAGCAAACAAGCATACACGAGAATATTCACCCCACGCTATAACTCCCCGGCAACGGCGCCAGAAAAAGGTCTTGATAACCCACAAGTATAGGGGATCAGTTGTAGCCTCTTTCGATAAGTAAGAGTGTCGAACCCAACGAGGAGCTAAATGTAGAACAAATATTCCCTCAAGTTCTATCGACCACCGATACGTTCGCTTTACCTAGAACAAGTATGAAACTAGAAGTACTTTGTAGGTGTAACGGGATAGGTTTGCAAGATAATAAAGAGCACATAAATAAAAACTAGAGGCTGTTTAGATAAAGACACAACTAAGTTAATTTTAGTAGAGAGGTTTTTGTCACAAGATAGTTATTTGTCCCTAGGTAATCGATAACTAGACCTGTAACATTATTGCAATTTTATATGAGGGAGAGGCATAAGCTAACGTACTTTCTCTTCTTGGATCATATGCACTTATGATTGGAACTCTAGCAAGCATCCGCAACTACTAAAGATCATTAAGGTAAAACCCAACCATAGCATTATAAGGCATCAAGTCCTCTTTATTCCCAGACGCAAACAACCTACTTACTCGGGTTTAAGCTTCTATCACTCTAGCAACCCACCATAAGCAAATCATAAACATATGGCAAACCCTACAGCGGGGATCCCTCACGCTTGCGCGACACGGAGAGCACCATAGGACAGCACCAATAATAATATAACATGCAACTCAAACCAATCACGATCATCAATCAACCCATAGGACAAAACAAATCTACTCAAACATCATAGGATAGCCATACATCATTGGGAAACAATATATAGCGTTGAGCACCATGTTTAAGTAGAGAGAACAACGGGTAGAAGAGAGGTTACACCATTGCATAGAGGGGGAGAGAGTTGGTGATGATGGTGGCGAAGTTGTTGGTGTAGATCGCGGTGACGATGATGGCCTCGGGCATCGTCTCATGTTGATTCTTCTTCCCAAAAATCACATATATTCCAAAAAAAATCTCCGTAAGTTTTTACCCCATTTGGACTCCATTTGATATGGATTTTCTGTGAAACAAAAAACATGCAACAAGCAGGAACTGGCACTAGGCACTGGATCAATATGTTAGTCCCAAAAATAGTATAAAAAGTTGCCAAAAGTATGTAAAAGTTGTAGAATATTGGCATGGAACAATAAAAAATTATAGATACAACAAAGACGTCTCACCCTTCCATAGGGGATATCACGCCTTGTTAGGACGTGACCCTTTCTTCAGATTTCAGGCTATACCACATTACGGGTATATGAAACTCAAAATGCCAGGGGCCAACGGGGTGATCTCGCTTGAAAGCGACCCAAGCAAAGCCCCACGGGACGAAAACAAGACGGCCTCCCTCGCCCTCAAGGCACTATCCGAGGCCCTCACAGCTGAAGAGTTGACAACACACCACACTACACCCGACAAAGATGATGTGGTCCTCGGTAAAAGGCAAAAATCCACAACATTCAAGCCAGAAGATGAAATAGTTAAATTTGAAGTGCATCCAACAGATCCCAATAAAACGGTAACCATAGGAGCACAACTGGACCCCGAAGTTGACGAGGTGTTAAGAACATTCTTACGTGAAAATTGGGAGATATTCGCCTAGCACCCCTCAAATATGTCGGGAATCCCACGTAGGCTGGCGGAGCACATCCTAAACCTTCTAAAGGGCTTCAAGCCTGTGAAACAGACTCTACGCCGGTTTTCCGAACAAGCCATGGGCGAGGAACTCGCAAAACTACTGGAGAATGAATTCATTCGTGAGATCAAACATCCCGAGTGGTTAGCAAATCTGGTCATGGTGCCCAAGAATGACAAGTCCCGGCGGCTCTGCGTCGACCTCAAAGACCTCAACAAATCCTTCCCCAAGGACCCTTTCCTCTGCCAAGAATGGACCAGATCATCAACGACACCGCCGGACATGACTCGCTATGCTTCCTCGACGCATACTCCGGATATCATCAGATTAAAATGAAGGAGTCCGACCAAGCGGCAACCACATTCTTCACTCCTTACGGGCCTTTCTGTTTCAACACTATGTCGTTTGGGCTTAAAACACAGGAGCCACATATTAGTGCATGATTCAAACATGCCTCAAATTTTTTTTGGCAAAAGGGTCGAGGTATACATGGACGACGTGGTTTTTAAAACCAAAAACATCAACCAGCTCGTAGACGACCTCCGCCAAACCTTCGATAACTTACGAGCTTATGATATACGGCTCAACCCGGATAAATGCGTCTTCGGGGTCCCTGCGGGAAAATTTCTTGAATTCATTGTTTCCCATTGAGGAATCGAGGCCAATCCGGCCAAAATAAAAGCTCTATCCCAGCTCGCATTACCAACGGAGCTCAAACACGTCCAGAAGCTGGCAGGATGCATGGCAGCTTTGAGCTGCTTTATATCTCGCCTCGGAGAGAAGGCGTTGCCGCTTTATAGACTACTCAAAAATACCAAGAACTTCAAATGGACAGACAAAGCAACTGCGGCGCTGGAGGAGATTAAAACACTTCTCGCCGGTAACCCTATCCTCGCCGCACCAGGCATCGGTGAGCCCATGCTGCTATACATTTCGGCCACCAACCAAGTGGTTAGCATGGTACTCATCGTATAAAGGGAATCTAAAGGCCGCAAATTACAAGTCCAGAAACCAGTCTATTACATGTCTGAAGTCCTCACACCATGCAAATCTTGATACCCAAATTATAAAAAGATAGCCTACACGGTTTTCATGGGATTCCGAAAGCTACGACACTACTTCTAGGAGTGCTCGGTCACCATGGCATCGGAGGTCCCCTTGAATGACATTACCAATATCAGGGATGCCACGGGCCACATCGCGAAATGCGCCATTGAGCCCCTTCCTTTCGAAATAACATACAAACCACGTCGAGCCGTAAAATCTCAGGTGCTGGCCGATTTCATAGCCAAATGGACCGAGGCCAAACTGCCCTGAGAATATAGTACATATTCACATTGGACCATGTACTTTGACGACTCCAAAATGTTGGCCGAGCTGGGGGCTGGAGTGATTCTCTTATCCCCCACAAGCAAAACGGTTCGATACATTCTGCAAATCATGTACATGGACTCCAACAACGCAGCCGAATACGAAGCGCTGCTACACGGTCTTCGGATGGCCACATCAATGGGGGTACATCACCTGAAAGTAAGGGGACATTCAAATTTGGCAATCTCACAGGTCAACGGCGAATTCGACGCCAATGACCCAAAGATGGGAGCATACAGGAATGTCGTCCTCTGGATATCGGCCCGGTTCGAGGGCCTAGAATTCCACCATGTCTCTAGAGACAACAATCAAGCCGCGGACATCCTCGCCCACATGGGTGCCAAGCGCGACCCAATACCCAAAAATACATTACTCGAGCGGCTCTTTAAGCCCTCTGTCGTATGGCAAGACGCGGACAATGGCGCACCAGTCAGTGAGCCGGCACCAACCATCACCCCGGAAGATGAGCCCAACGATCACATTATCGGCGGATCTGCACTCGAGGAAACCCCTTTGGCTCATGAAATCATGGTCGTAATCGCTCCGTGGACCGAACCCCTGCTCGCCTACCTCTTACGACAAGAAATCCCCGACGATCTGACGAAGGGGCGACATATAGTCTGGCGCTCCAAAGCATTCAAGATCCATGAAGGCGAGCTCCGTAAAAAGAGCACCACGAGGGTCTTGCAAAGATATATCTCTGAAGAGGAAGGGCAACAACTCCTGGCAGCAATATATGCCGGCATGGGTGGCCATCATGTGGCAACACATGCCCTCGTTAGCAAGGCTTTTCGAGCAGGGTTCTTCTGGCCCACAACCCGTGAGGACGCCGACACACTAGTCCAACATTGTGTTGGATGCCAGTTGTTCGCAAACCAAAGCCATATGCCTCCCACAGCTCTTCAAACGATACCAATAACTTGGCCTTTTGCGGTGTAGGGACTCGACATGGCTGGGCCACTCAAAGGAGGGACAAAGGAAAAGAAGTAATTGTTGATCATGGTTAACAAATTCACCTAGTGGATCGAAGCAAGGCCAGTCACTTCGGTAGAATCCGGACCGGTTGTCGACTTCTTATCTGAAGGTGTACACCGTTATGGTGTCCCCTACAACATAATTACCAATAATGGTACCAACTTCACCGCCCAGGAAGGTAAAAACTAGCGCGGCAAAATGAGCATCAAGCTCGATTACGCTTTGGTGTATCACCCACAAACAAATGGACGGGTCGAACGGGCCAATGGGCTCATTATGAGTGGCATCCAGCATTTCCTGGTCCGATCTCTAAAGCAATCAGATTGCCACTGGGTTGAGGAGCTCGACTCCATACTATGGGGGTTGCACACTACCCCCAATCGATCAATCGACTACACACCATTCTTTATGGTATATGGTGTGGAAGCAGTTCTCCCATGCGACCTCATCCACGACGCACCTAGAGTACGCATGTACGATGAAAGGGAAGCCGAGTTGGATCGGCGGGATGATCTGGACGCTCTCGAAGAAGAGCGGGACATAGCCCGAGCTCGATCCGCGTTCTACCAGCAACAAGCATGGTGCTATCAAAACCGTGAAGTCCGGGCAAAGACCTACAACATGGGCGACCTCGTCCTCCGACTCCCTGAGAAGCAGAAGCATAAGCTTTCGCCCAAATGGGAGGGCCCATTCATCATCGACGAAGTACTAACAGGAGAAGCGTACCGCCTTCACCACCCATCCCACGATTGCCTCGAACCGAACTAGTGGAACGCAGCTCGACTGCGGTGTTTCTACGCCTAAGTCCGATAAAAATCCGCCCCTCTCGGTGCTTTTCTCTTTTCATTATTATCCGATATGGCAAGTGTTCAGTTAAATCGAACCACCCTAAACTCGTATTATGTACATCATTGAATGTAATACTCAGCCTGCCCTGGGGGCTCCCTCAGAAGAGCCGAATAATATAATCAATATAAAACCGCATTCATCTCGATTGCAGCCTTTTCATATCTTTCGAGCCATCATATGCACTTATTTCACTGAAGATCTTTGCCTAGCTGGGTTGCCTGACTCCTGTGTTTACCCCTACATCCCCGATTGTTCCACTAGGGAGTAAAGGGAGCACCTCTGCGATTGTTATGACCGGGTCATCCGGGACCGTACCTCAGACGGGTGAAGTCGAAAGCTAGCAGTCTTATAGAATACAATAAGTCAGCCACAAGGGAAGTGAATACAGTCTCGCACTCACCACCTTGGCTTTTTAAAGCCATTGGTTTCCGTTGATCATAAGTATCCAGACTATAATTTTACCCGAAGAGAGGAACCTTCAGACGAACTATTTTCATCGGAAGATGTTTCTTACGTCAAAAAGTAATATAACGTAACTCTCCGCATATGTTTCGTCTGTTCGCACCTGATGGTCGGATTGCCTGGTTACCTAAACTGTCACTTTGATTTCAACAACACATAGTACGGAACACTTCTCGATCACTGGTCGGGGAGGTGGAAGCCGATGGCCGGTTATGATAACAATTTTATAAACCTACGAAAGGAGACGAACCAATGTAAAGTACATATATACATAGAATTGGCAAAACTACTCCTGATCGACATTGTCTATCAATTGCTCTAAAGCACAATCCTTCTGAGAATAGCGAGCCGCGGGCATCACATCATCATACACCAAGCTAAGGGGTATCTCTTGGCCGTCAGGGCCCACTGGACCAACCCGGGTCATGTGCTCCAGGTCTAGCTTGGTGAAACGGGTCTTTACCATCGCCCATGCCTCGCGCGCTCCCTCTCGGCAAGACGAGATCTTCCATAATTCAAACCTTAACCGAGATCCTTTAAAGCGACCGGCTAGTTCGGCCATACTCTCTGGCGGCACATCTGACGGGCACAGTGCCTTCGTCATGCTCTTCATGGCTTTTCGGGCCATCTCATGAGTCTTCGTCAGCTCCTTTAAAAGGTTCCCGCTATAGGAACCGACTTCTTCCTCGGGCCGCCCAGTCAAGAGACCTAAAAAGCAGGTGTTGCATTTCATTATTAAGATGCCAATGGTACTTTCTAATGGTACGGCAAGATCAGAACTTACCAAATATTCCACCTTTTAGCTTCTGGTTTTCCTCCAAGGCTTGTGCTAGCTGAGTTTTTAAACTCTCAATTTCCTTGGCTTTCCGCTGATTCTCCGCCACGAGCTCATTCTTCTCCTCATGACTTCGTGTCAGCACTCGTTTGCCAGCCTCCAATTCCTTCTGCAATTGATTTATGGACTCCGCGGCTGTGGGGAGAACATGGTGCAAATACACTATATACACCGGATACCTTCTTCAGCATTACAAAACAACCTTTCCACTTCCGGGAAAGTTTGCTGGTAGCTTTCTTGGCTGCTTCCAGTTCGGCTTTCGTACTGACCAATTGTGTCTGGCTTAGCTCAAGGTCCTCAGACAGCTTTGTGTTCTACTCTCTCGCAGCCTGCACAAGTAATAGTAAGTATGATCCTTAACTCGGCCGTCCCGCCCAAATTAAGGATTGGGGGCTACTAGGAGACTATGATATGCTTTTAATCGATTATATCATGTACCTGCACTTTGGCGGCAAAAAGGCTGGCGATCTCTTCAAGACCAGTGCGGGCCGCTCCAAGATACGCGTCCACCGAATTAAAAGCATTAAATTCCTGGTTGGCAAAGGCAGTGTAACGTAAAGTTTCCCTCCGGCGGCGGTGATTCATCACGCTTTCAACTTCAGATTTGGTCACTGAAACATCGTCGGATTCCTCCGGAGGGGCGCCTATAGCCGCGTGTTCGGCAGAGGCTTTGGCTCGCGCCGAAGACCTAGGACCGAATCCATGCCCCGGCATGACCGGGGAGTCTTCAGACTGACGCAACGGTACTTTTCTTCTACAAAGGCGATCTAACTTCAGAAAAAGGATATCAGGAAGCGGCACTTGCTGCGATTTCGAATACATTACCTCTGGGCTGAAGGAGCGACAGTTTCCGCTTCAGCAAAAGCTTTTCTCTTGGATCCCCCGTCAGGGGCCGAAGGGGCACGATCCCTACTCCATCGGCGCCTGTCCGGCGTGTAGTAGGGCGACCCTAGGGAGTGGAAGTTAGCACATTCAGGATGGCACGAGAAGAGCGCCTTGTTCAAGAGTGGGTCCTCTCTTCACTTACTATAGAGGAGAGAGAACCCCAGGATGGTCAGTTATCAAAGTGACTTTCCTGCCGTCAAGGATCTCTTGGTAAAAGACCCCGTATTCAAAACCGATCGACGTCTCCGGGTCGTCTTGAAACCCCAGATCGTCGTCACGGTAGTAATCCTCCGGTTGGGGAGGGGGGAAGTGGATGGACTCAACCTGGCGTCTCCAACCCTGTTCCAGCAAAAAGATTCAATTAGTTTGAGTTCGGACGTAGTCTTCGAACTTAATGTGATGGACTGCGACTTACCCAGTCTGCCGGATTGTTGCCGGAGCAACCCTCCCGGATACTCGTTTGGCCAAAATCCGCCTCTTCTCCTTTGTAGAGGTCGGCCATTATTTTTGCCAAGGCCACCTTATTGTCCGGACCCAGTCACTTATAGAGGGTTGCGTCACCGGTACCATTGTAGCACCATAAGGGGTGTCCCCTCTGCTGAAGGGGTTGTACACGCCTAGTTATTTCAATGGCCATTACTTCTATCATGGTCAGCTTGCTGTGAGTTAGCAGCCTAACTTTGGCAGCTAACTGGCGCAAGGAGCTTTAGGCCGCCAGTTGAACCGCTTCACCGGCGGGGCGCTTGAGTATTCAGGTAGTCTCATCGGATTGGGTCAACAAGGGAAACAACTTCGATATAAAACCACTTCGAGGTCCATTCCTCAAGATCTTTTCGCGGGGTTCCGACGGGATATCCTGTCCTAGCTATGTGCCATACTTCGGCTCCTCCCACTTCAAATATGGACCCTCCTCGGGAGCGAGGGATGAGACAAAAGTACTTCCTCCATAAGTCAAAGTGGGCCTCGCAACTCAAGAATATCTCACAGAGGGCCACAAAACCGGAAATATGCAGTATGGACCCTGGAGTAAGGTTGTGGAGTTGGATCCCGTAGAACTCTAGTAAACCCCTCAAAAAGGGATGGGTTGGAAAGCCCAGACCTCTTAGAAGGAAGGGCACGAAGCATACCCTCTCTTCCTTGCTTGGGGCAGGAGAATTCTCGGCAAGGGTTTGGCCGTCGACGGAGATAAGCCCGGCACAAACGAGAACCAGATCCGCCCGAGGAAGATAGCCTTGCGTGCGCAAGCGGTTCAGCTGGAGGTATGAAACTGAACAGCTTGACCAATCACCTAGGAGTGGGCCATGAGGCCGCGAAGATGAACCTGGGAGGTCGGCCATAGCGCCTGGGAATTTTCTTGGTACTATTTTTGGCGAGAGGGGTAGGTCATCTACCCCCAGCTCCTTTGGATATATAAATAGGCATCTCGCCTAGAAGCTAGAAAGACTGGTCCGTGGAAAGGCGGCATCGGGCGGCGCGCCTTCTAATAAGACGCGCGATGGACAAGGCCGGCCCACGCCCCGAGGTAACGTATTGAAACTCTAACGGTCCCACCATGGCCTCAAGATGTATTCGGATTTCTGATTGATAAAGATTGTCCGGGCTCGAACATGTGATCAACGCGGGTCACATTGGTCGACCGTTTCTCGACACCGGTCCGGATGAAGGACAATGTTCGGCTCGAAAGCAAGGCTCTGGACCGTCTAGAGCGATGAAAGAACTCGCCCCGCAAGCCGAAGATATGGAGATACCATAAGACAATCCCCGACGTTGGAGGCTAGTTCAGGGGCTACTGAGGGAGTCATGGACTAAGGGGTCCTCAGGGCGTCGGACCATGATATGTGGGCCGGACTGGTGGGCCGTAGCGAAGCTTCACCAAAGATCCTTTGGGCCCTGGTGTGCCCTCCAAGTCAAGGCCCGAGTGGTCCTTCCTTCATTGTAAACCAACCTCGTGTAACCCTAACCCTATCAGTGCTTATATAAACCAAGGATTTTAGTCTTTAGGGTAGAGGTTCATTCACCACCTTTCCACATCTAGGATTTTAGCTTGCCCGATCTCGAGTTAGATCAACCATGTAATCATACCAATCAATATAAGCAACCAGGAGTAGGGTTTTACCTCTTCGAGGGCCCGAACCTGGGTAAAACCTCGTGTCCCCTATCTCCTATTCCTCATTGATGCCAGATCCACAGTTCGGGACCCCCTACCCGAGATCTGCTGGTTTTGACACCGACAGTGAGCCATCTTGTAGGTCCGCAAAGCTGCATATCAGCGATGGAGCTGCATCGAGCTTGGTGAGGAGGTGATTCTTTAGTTTTTGCTTTGATGGCTGTTGTGGTGGTGCCAGAGGCAGGTAATGGATGATGATGTCAAACTCAGGGGATTCTTCGGTCTTAATTGTAATTTTCTTTCTTGGCTGATGTTTCTTTGTGTAAAGACTAGCGTTCTACTGTTTTTTTTGGTTTTGTCAGGTCGGTAAGTATATGACTTGTACTTTCATCCTTTCGACATACACAAGACACATATTACCTTGAAAAAAAAAGGAAATGAGAGTTTAGTGTTGATATGCCGTTTTTCTTTTTATACTACTCCTTCTGTTTATTTTTACAAGTCGTTTCAGACAACTAAGATTGAACTGTTTTGCATGGTGTCTGAAATGTCTACAACGCCTTTTAAAAGTGAATATAGGGAGTAGTATAGTTATTGTTTTTCAGCTGTAAAACGGAGGACAGCGAGATTGCGAAAGCAGACACATAAATGAATTTACCCTTTTCCTCTGTCATTGCTTGCATCGCCATTGGTTAGACCGTGTACGCTCCGAGCAATCCATAGTCACAAGGTGCAACTCCTATGCAGTTCGTGATCACTGCTGAAGCCGGGGTGCCTTGTAAATTTACAAGCACATTCCATTAACACGCAGCACAAGCACGTGATCGCAGATAATTAGTACTGTACGCACCTTCAATTAAAAGCAGCATTTGCGTTTGCATCGTTTACACATGTATAGGGTTTATATGTACTCGAGCTGGGAAAGGACCACAGACAACCGCACGCCGCGTAGCCGACATATTCTTCGTACTAGTAGTAGCATTGTAGCACTAGTCAACGCCCCTGCATTATCCAGCAACTCGTACAGACTCCTCTTCAGAAAGCCATTAGCTGGTTGGAGATCGTCTCTTAGCTGAGCAGTACATTATTTAGCTCACCAAAGGATAAAAGTCTTGGGACTGAAACTGTTGAAAATAAAGAGTACTCCAGTTCACAAGTAAACTGAATCTAGGGCAGAGTACCGGCTAGTACGGCAACGGGATCCCGAGACCTCCCGGGATCTGGTCGTGTAGGTGAGCTGCGCCGGGAGGAAAGCTGAGACGAGCAGATCGCGTAGGTGAGCAGGCGCCGGAATCCAGAGCCCCGTGTCGTGTCGTGTCGTATGTCCTGCACCTGTGCGTATACCTGAATATGCGTCACAGCGTCAGTGTAAAGCTCCAGCGGGAGTCAAATTCTTCCTGGATTTAGGTGGCAGCGTAACCTCTTCGGCGTGTGGAAATTGTCGCGAGACTTATGAGTCGCCGGTGGAAAGAGACGGTCAGCTGACCGTGCAAGGAGATCATTGATAATCAAATTATTACTACTACATATGTGTGCAAGGCTTGCACGTAGTTGCAGGATTTGGAGAACAGGAGAGTGGATGGATGAATGATGGATCAAAGTGGAGACTCTGCACGTGATCCATGCATGGATGAGCATGTGTATGTGTTGCGTGCAAGGAAGCAGATGTGATCGTGGTAGCAGATTTGGCAAATTGACGTTATGCGCAGGGCAGTGATGCTCGAGTCAACACACGAAAAGCACCCCAAGGGAAAATGAGATGCTCGCAGCGAAGAGACGGCCCTAGAAGAAAATGGAAATTAAAGAAAGTCGTTGGCCAAGGCCACGGATGGGTTGGCACCCTTCTGGCCTCCTCCACCATACAGTGACGATCATGGCTGTTTTCCTCCTGATCGCCTGACCAGTGCACACATATTCGTCATTTCTGTTTCTTCCGAGTCACCACATAATTATCCATGCTTTGCGAGGGTCCTAAATATGTTAGTTCTGTCCATATTAAGGTGATTCTATGAATAAAAAGAATTTTATTTGAGAAACATTTATTGGCTTACTAGAGAAACAATGATTTAACTTGGTAATGTACCATACGTTCTAGTGGACCAAAAAGAAAAGGAATCGAAAGTACCATTTACAAAGTAAAATTTTGATGTGGTATCTACGCCGAGGTGTTGTTCTCACAAAGGACAACAATGCTTGTTACAACTGGCAAGAGAGCAAAACTGTTGTTTTTGTGCTCATGATGTGTCAATAGAACATCTCTTCTTCCACCTGGAGTTTCCTCATTTTACATTGTCAGTCATCCAAATAACATTTAGTTTGTATTCACCATTTTTTTTCAATACGTATGGTCATTCAATGTGTAACGCATCGGGAGTATATCCATCTATGGGCTTTTTATTGTACTTCCTCCATTCCCTTAGAGCATGGTTAATAATACTGTCAACGGTCGGCTATAAGAAGTTGACATGTCATATACAACCAACCTCTTAGCCGGCATGTACAATAGTAAATTTTAAATATCTACTAGTTTATCAATAGTTGGTCCATATTACATCCTCATAAAGTGTCTTGTGTCTCGTGTTGCAGCTGGGTACTAACCAAGAGTCCGCTTCTCCTCTCTCACCTCTTCTCTTTACTCCGACTAAGCACATATATGTTATTATATTCCTTATAGCCTGCTTATGTCACTCTAGTGTACTTGCTCTTATACAAGGCCACAAACTCAGATTACAGGTATCAAGATAAAATTTAATGACTGCTTTGCAATTCAATTTTTCTTTTTGTTAAACGGAATCATTAATACGCTTGCATGCATGCAAGGAAGAAATGAGAAGGAAGTAACACAGTGTCATTATGACTATATGCATGTAAGTGTTAAACAAGTTGCTAGTACAAGAAAACATCATTAATTTTTGCCTCGATTGCTGTTGGTGGCCTTGTATAGATGCATAATGTATTTTTCATAGTAACCTTGTATAAGGGAATGGAGGGAGTATTTTGGTTCCCGTCGGTTTTGGTAAGGTTTTAGAACCTTCTCTGGAATGAGTTCTTTTTTAGTGTTTCTTTTTGCCGGTACCGTTAGATCCTTTCTCTATATTTATTTTTCGAAGTTCATGTAAATTTTTGAATTCATGAACATTTTTCAACTCCAAAAACAATTTCCGATATCAGGAAGGTTTAAAATTCGAGAACATTTTTCAAATATGCAAACATATCCCACAAATTTAATACAACAGTCTTTGGTTTGAGGGAAAGCCTTCATGGTAGCTTTATTCATTGTGTAAAACAGCCACATCCACAGCAAAATGCTGAATAATAGAGTCGGGGTCGCTGCTATACCTCGCATCAAGCGAGTTGGATATTTTCCCTAAAAAAAGGCGATTTGTCTTTTTAGGGGATTCATGCGAGTTGGATGCCAGCCTCGCCTAAAGGACCGGCATACTAGGCCGGCCCAGCTTGCGTGAGGCTACGGCATCATTTTTTCTGTTTTTTCGTGTTTTTTGTTGTTCTTAAATTTTTACTGTTGTTTTTTCACGTTTTTTTTCCTTTCATTCTTACTTCCGTTTATACTTCCAAATATTATAAAGAAATATATTACATACAAAAAAATCACAAAAATGTTGGGCACCATATAAAAAATGTTAAATATGCCTAGAGAAAATGTTTCTCATGTATATGGAAAATATATACCGAAAATAAATAATGTGTATGAAAAAAAATTATCATGTATTTAAAAACGTTTATACAAACATTAATTTTTTTAATGTTAAACAAGTATTTAAAAAATGTTAATCAAGTATTGTAAAAAAATAAATGTGTATAGAAAAATTGTTGACCATGTACGAATTTATTTAATCAAGCATTTCGAAAAATGTGAAATGGGTATAGAAAATATGTTGACCATGTATTAAAAAAAGTTAAACTAGTATTAGCTAAATGTTAGCCAAGCATTTGAAAGATGGAAGTGGGTATAGAAAAATATTGTCCATGTATTAAAAAAATCGTGTATTGAATTTTTTAACTAAGCATTTAAAACATATTTAATGTGTACAAAAAAAATGTTAACCATGTATTCGAAAAATGGTTATCAGGCATTTGAAAAATGATAAATATGTACGGAAAATTGTTGACCAGGTATTAAAAAGACATTAGCCTTGTATTTGAAAAATGTAATTTAGTTTTGAGAAAATGTTGACCGTGTATTAAGGAAATGCTAATATGGTATGTGAAAAGTGTTAATCAAGCATTTGAACAATGTTAAATGTGTGTAGAAAAGATATGGCAATGTATTCGATAAATGATAATCTTGTAATTGAATAATATTAAACATGTATTCCAAAAAAGTATTTGATATACACCAAAAATGTGTATAAAATGGGGAATACCTGAGAGAGAGAAAAAGACAAACCACTAAAAACAAGAAAAGAAACAAATAAAACCTAAGAAAAATGAAGAAAAAAGTAATAGGAGAAAAAACATATGAAAAATGAGAAAGAAGCAAAGAAAACCAAAAAAAGAAAAAAGAAAAATAAAAACCCAATAAAATCATGAAATAACCAAAGAAAAACCAGTGAAAAAACAAGAAAAAACTAAAACTAAAACTAAAAAACTGAAAACCAGTGGAATATCGACTCTTTTCCTTTGACTTGGTTGCGCGCTACGTACTTAACATCAATGCGCCGTTGGGTTAGTGGCTAGCCAGCTACGCTGCAACCAGGAGGTCCTGAGACCAATCTCTGCTCCTCGTTCTCTTTTTCCCTACGCAATTTATTTCTAAATATGTGCAAATGGGTTGGCCCGTTACTGTAGGTGCCCATAAGCAAGAGCTCCTACCGTCTCGCAATAAGCGAGACAGAGCTCTCGTGCATATTGGTCCCTTTCTCGCCAGGATTACAATCTGAAGTAAGCACATCTTTCTTTTGCCTCCCTAGGACAATGATAAAATTTAGAAATAGTGAAACCCTACACAAAAAGGTACACTCTTCATAGGTAGCTGCTCTGGCCTAATACGTCTCCGATGTGTCTGTTTTTTACATCGCTCATGTCATATTTTGATCATTTCAACAAAGTTTTGAAGTTTATTTAGACTAACCTATTAATAGTGTCGTGTGCCCGTTTATGTTTTCTATTGTTCATTTTTTTCATGAAAATAAGCATTTTAAACCTATGCAAAAATATATAAAAAATACGATGATGATTTATGCATTAGGGAGCATCTAGTGGACTTGGATTTGGGCCCACAAGGCTCCCGTAGGTGCCAATAACCCTGGGGCGCCTAGGGAGGGCAACTGCATACTTTGAGAACCTTCAGAAGTCCTCCTTAATCTGGCCGCAAGCTTGTCCCCAAAGTTTTGCAACGGCCTTATTTTTTCAGATTTTTTTGAGTTATGGATACCCAAGAAAATGTAAAACGATGACAGGGCTCATATTTCAACGTCGAGAAACATGCCCTTTAAGAGTCAGATCCAATCTAGGAGGAGGCTATCATCCCGCAAAGCCATGGCCACCACAATCTAAAGGGAATACTCTTCTCCAACCTAGGGCGAAGGCCAAGGAATAAGGAGGGATCTCTCTCCCCCTCTCTTTCGACGACGTCTGGGAAATGCTACGTCTCTAATTGATCTATATTTTTTTAATTACCCGCGCTATATTCAAATCATTTATAAATGGGTTTGGCACCATTATGTTGTTTTTATTGAGTAACATATGAATCCAGTGAAAAGGCCAATTGTTGTTTTGTAGTGTTTTTGTATATTGCAGAAAAATGATATTTTCAATGCCAAAAAAAAAAATATGTCCGGCAAGTTTCATCACCATGCAGCATCCTCTCACGGCCTCTACCTTCACATGTAGTTTCCACCAAGTGGCCAACTGGGACGTTAGTTTTTGTGTACATTTTGCCTCATGCTTGGTAAGAAAGTTTTGGAACGCCCTATTTCTCATATATTTTGGACTTACAAAACTCCCGCAGCGAATAAAACAGTGAAATGACTCAGATTCAGCATAGAAAAATACCGCGGAGGGGACATCCAATCTCGAAGGGGGTTCTCGCCCTTCGGGGCCCATGAGCACCAAGGAACGAGTGGGGAACCTTCTCCCACCTAGGATAAGACAAAGGAAGAAAGGGGGGAGCCTCTCTCTCCCTCTCTTTCGTAAACGCGAGAGTGCTGCCCGGGGGTACCGTCATCACCCCCACTATCTCCATCGACTTCACCACTATCTGCAAATTTCCACCCTATATACAGTGGTCCATACATACATAAACATCTATAATCCCCTACTTGAACATGGTGTTTGATGTGATGAATTATTATCCAATGATTTGTTGCAGTTCTATTATGTGTGGGTAGTTTAATTTTGTCATAATGCCGTTGTAGATCTATTCTGATTGATATGAGCTGTATGTTAAGATATAGTAATGTCCTTTTGTGTCCAATATATGAGTACACATATGTGGATCACATTTTAGGGTTAGTAATATGTTGAAGATAACTATGCATACAGTGGCCAGAGTAGCAGATGTTACCGTAACCGAGTATAGTTATTGATGCATATGGGATAAGGTGGACCCATAGATCTTAATGTTATGGTTGGGTTTACGTTAATAGATCTTAGTATTTCTGGATGCTTGTTGAGGTTTTTTATCATAAGTTTGCACGAGTCTAAATATGGATAGTACATTAGAATAAGTTTCTCCCACATGTAAAACTGCAACACTTTCCATTGATCAGAAGGAGTTGGGGACTGTTGTGGCGCCCGTCGACATGGATTGTAGTTTAAATTCCATGCGAGATGATTTCACCTAATCTGGCAACAAACATAACAAGAACTATTCCAAGGCAATGTTCAACGGCCGGAAGGATGTAGGTCACTAGGAAAATTTACTGAGCAACCGGTTGCAGGCAGACTTAAACTGCTTCATGAGCTCCTTCTCAAGGTCCGCAACATTTTGGTGAGCTCCACCAATGAGACCTCATACCACTCCTTCGGGTTGGAATTTGCTGTCTGCAAATCTTCAAAGTTCTTATGCAACTTCTTATTGTTGGAAGTCACATGTGATTGAGTCGAGTCCGATAGATTTCGTGGAGGGGGTCCCGAGCTAGTAATATTTACAAGATGGTAATAGGGACACATGTTTTACCCATGTTCGGGCTCTCCTAAGAAATGAAACCCTATGTCATGCTTGCATTCTATTGATTTGGGATGGTGTACAAAGTACAAGTGATGTACCATGATATCTTTGTTGTCGTCTTCTTGAGGATTCTTCTCTCTAGGGTTGACTTCAATGGTGAGATGCAAACTATGGATGATGGCTTGACCTCAACGGATGGTTTTTCAGCGGTGGCAGTCGCACATCGCATGTAGCTGCTGGGATAGCAGAAAAGTGATGGCGACAACACATAAATGAGGTTGATGGTGGTGCCACTCGTCCACCCGGTCTCGAGCTCCGGAGTGAAAGCCTAAGGTCTGGTCCAAGTTGATTATACTTGGAAACGATGATATTTTTATGTCATTACCTTGTTGAAGTCATTCATCTGATATGTGTGGACCGGTTTTCTTTTGGACGAAAACTTAGTTTCTAGCCTTGGGTGGTTTTATTCGGTGACGGCGTAGATTGAGCCTCGCTCCATTTCTGAAGGTATTGTTGTTGAAAAACCTCGTCACTCATATGGTGTCATGATATGGTTGGTGCATATATGCTCATTGTTGTTGTTTGCCAATTACGTATCTGATCGTTTTTTTTCCTATTTTCTCTTTACTCGTCCAAGCATAACTTTGTTTTTATATAGCTTTGCTATCTGACTGCTTGTTTTTGTGTACGTGTGTTAGTGTTAGCTACGTGTATCCTAACTATGTAGAGACTGGTGTGAACTCATTGTGTATGTATCTTCTTGATGCTTCAATTTTTAAAAAATCCATCAATTGTCAAAAAATATAATGGTATACCCTGACGCTTGTGCCATTGGGATCGAGATCTTTCTTTTGACATATATATGCTATGTATATATCATATGTATGACACCCCACAATAAAGTGTGAGATAAGTGTGACTGTTACAAGGGAACTATCAATTTTGTGACACACCAAGTCACCAACGTCACCGTATCTCTTTGCATTACGGGCCACATAGTCGTTGCCTCTTATCTCCAAAAAGGTTAGGGCTCCTTTGCCTCCCGCCGCCGCCGCAGCCAGTCCGTCTTGTCTCCGGTGGCCTTAGGGCCATAGGGGGCGATGGAGCACTCGTCGGCGGGAGGGCTCTGTGTTTAGATGTTTCTTTGAGTTTTGTTAGGTGTTGTGTTCTGCTCAGATAGACAAGACGACAGCAGCGCCCTAAAGATGAAATAAGATTGAGGCTTGCTTCGGTAGACCCCCCC
>LR738709.1:410393180-410417045 GCA_902687465.1 Secale cereale
CCCCCCCCCCCAACAAAACGTATAAGGGCAGAACGGTCATACGGAAGAAACGTATACCCATCTCGTATTATACAGTTGCACGATCTATGCCCGCATACGTATAGCACGTAAAAAAAGGCAGTTGCACGATCTACGCCCGCCCCATCTACTCGTCAGCCCCATCTGTTCGCTCGCCCGCCCGTCGTTCCAAGTGGCAGATCGCCGCCGCCGCGGATCGCCGCCGTCCTTCCCCCGTCTGCCGCGGCGGATCGCCGCCGTACTTACCCGGTCCGCCGCCGCCCTCGCCGTCCCAACGTCCTGGCCGCCGTCCGAACATCATCGCCCGCCCGCTGTGCAAAGTGGCCGATCGCCGCCGTCCTTTCCCCGTCCGCCGCCGCTGATAACCCGTCCGACGCCGCCCTCGCCGGTTGCTCGTCGTGCACGTCGCCGCCTGAAGTCCGTCGTCGAACGCCGGCGACGTCTACACCGCGGGCCAAGGTTTGTCATCTAAACCCTAGCGGGCATGAGGCGGGCATGATGCGTAGAAGTTAGGGCTAGTTCATCCATGTATTGATAAATGGTTTAGGGTTCATCAAATCCTCCCGCCGCAGCGCCTCATGTACGTACTAGACCTAACACACGATATTTTGCAGTTCTGTGAGTTAGGCGTGTTGACATGGACGAAGAATCCGCATTCGGGAGGGATGAGAATGATACTGATAAGGTGACTAAAACTGATAACGATAATTTGAACGAAGATGATGACAGCAGCGACAATGATTCCGTCTCGTCATATGATATCTTACCTCCGGAGGATTTTGATAATAATGAACATGGCGCAAATAGTGAAAACGTAAGTGGCATAACCGTTGATTTTATTTTTGAGTTTGCAAAGTATGGCATGGCTAACTATTTATTTTTGTGTACAAATTTGCAGGAAGATGTGGATGTAGACAATGTGCAAAATAGTTTTCAGGAATCATTCGCAGATAACTTGAGCCAGGTTAGTTCATAGTTGATGTATATCGATCAACAACATGAATTAAATGATATTAATTGACATATATATTTTCAACTGAATTTTGTAGGAGGAGTCATATGATCCTAGTGGTGATCAGGATGAGGGTGGGATCGACATTCAGGAGGCTCGAAGGCAGCAGAAGATGGTGGAGACACATTGGAAGGTCATGGCTATGACCTTCCGATCGCAAGGGGATGCATACATATTCTACAACAATCACGCTAAAGAGCACGGGTTCAGCATCAGGAAACAAAAGGTCAAACGAGGTGCTTCAGGAATGATTCGGTACCGGCGGTTTCTTTGCTCCAGGGCAGGGAGAAGGCAGAGCAAGTTCATAACCATGGAGGGCCGCAAGCGGAGGCTTAGACCGGAGACTCGTTGCGACTGTGGTGCACATATGGTGGTAAAGCTGGACAGAGAGCGTGGCGTTTGGTTCGTCGCGTCATTCGTTGATGATCACAACCACATGATGGCTCGGCCCGATGAGGTTTTTTTTTTTTGGTCACACCGACAGATTGGATATGGCACGAGGGCCGAGATATTGGTGATGGAAGCGGCCGGGATAAGAAAGCATATAATAATGGACAATTTCATCAGCAGATATGGTTCGTACGATAAGTGCGGGCTTATCAGAAGGGACATTTACAATTTATGTTGCAGAGAAAAGATGAAGCTTATTGCACAGGGTGATGCTGAGACAACAGTTGGCACAATGAGGAGCAGAAAGGAGAAGGACCCTGAGTTTTTTTTGAGTATGTGCTTGACAAGGAAGGGCGACTGAAGAGTATGTTCTGGTGCGATGCACAGTCGCGGAGGGACTATCAGGACTACGGAGATGTGGTCGTGTTTGATAGCACTTATAAAATGAACAGATATGGCATGCCGTTCGTCCCCTTTGTTGGAGTTAACAACCACCGTTGCACCACAGTGTTTGGTTGTGCTATCATTGCTGATGAGACCGAAGGGACATACGTTTGGCTGCTGCAGACTTTTCTGAAAGCAAACTGTCAGGTGAAGCCAAAGTCCATAATCACAGACGGTGACGCGGCAATGATCCGGGCTATTCGGTCTGTTCTTTCAGATGTGATACATCGTCTTTGCTCCTGGCATATTAAAAAAATATGCAGCGGCACCTGCACTACAAGTCACTGGATGAGTTTAGATCGCTCTTGTACTATGCCACCTCTCAGGCGAACTTTGAGCAGAGATGGACCGCTTTCTATGTTAAGTGGAAGACGGAAAAAACTGAAGAGTGGCTTAACAGGATGTACAGAAAGAGAACACTTTGGGCAGCTTCATATCTTTCAGATGGTTTTTTTCTTGGTATGCGAAGTAACCAGAGAAGCGAAAGCCTCAACTCCTGCCTTCACCTTCACCTGGACTACGGTATGACAATAGTTGATTTGGTAGTGCATTATGAGAACTGTATAGTTCGCCTCTGTGAGAACGAGGCGTACGATGACCACGAGGCACGTCAGAAATTACCGCCGTCGGTTACTGAATATAAGGCCCTCGAGGAGCATGCCGCCAAAGTATTCACACCTGCTAATTTCTACATACTGCAAGATGATTTGCATAAGATGGGTCAGTGATGGCTTCTCGCCCCTCGTTGGTTACCCCAAGTGGAAGGTTTGAGATGTAGCGTAACGGCAAGTTTCCCTTGGCAAGATACCAAGGATCGAATCCCGTGAGACTCCGAGGGCCAACAAGTAGGTGTCAACGCTAACGACGCCAACTTAGCGGTTGACAGGACCTGCACACAGATACAAATAACTTTGCTCCCAACGAGTACAGAGAGGTTGTCAATCCCTCCGGCCTTGCTGTTTACAAAGGATCAAACGCAAGAGGTAATAGTGATAGGTATGACTGCAACTAGGAAATAAGAACATGAAGTAAATAGCGGGTGTGATCGGTGATGGTAATATGGACCGGGGTCCCATGATGTTCACTAGTGATGTCTCTCTCCCAAAAGACGATAAAACAGCTAAGCGAGGTAAACAAATTACAGCTGGGCAATTGACAGGATTATGTGCACAAACCAATGCTAACTATGCTGTAAAGAAAGGTAGAGGCTCAAAAGCATGGGCGGTACGCCAAGGCAAGTAGACCAAAATCCATCTGCATCTACTACTAATCATCCACCTTGAGATATCTATCCAGAACATCTCGCTGGTATTAAGTTGCGAGTCCCACCCAAAGTGTAAACTCAAAGCAACAGACAACTGCATTAAAAGAACTTTGCGTAAAGTAAACAATCCTTGCACCCGCAAGTACAAGCACCGTTGTTTTCCCCCTTGTGGCAACAACACATCCCCTAGACTCATGTTTCTGTCACTCAAACTAGTCATCGAGGGGCATGAACCCACAATCAAGCATAACGTTCCCTCTTGGAGTTACTACCTACTACTTGGCCAAAGCAATAAACAGCAACGGAGAACATGCAAGAATTACTCAAGAACATAAATATAAAAGAGGTGAATCAAATATATTACTCACACACAATCTGAACATAATCTCATAATCCATCGGATCCCAGCAAACTCAGCAGAGCAACAGCATAAAGATTACATATGTGCCTCGATCATGTAGGGCAGCTCACGAGGTCTAATCCATGAAGAACAAAGAGGGGAGGATAACATCACATAGCTACTGGTCATGGACCCATGGTCCAAGGGGGACTACTCACAACTCATCCGGGAAGCGTCCATGGTGGTGGAGAAGCTCCCGGTGGTGGTTCTCCCCTCCGGCAGGGTGCCGGGAAGAGTTCTCCTGGTGCTCCCGATCTTGGAAGTGCGGCGGCGGCGGAACAGAGGCGAGATCATAAAAAAGGGTTCCGTCCTCGAGGGTTTCGGGACGCGAGCAATATATATGCAAAAGGGGGTCACCAGAGGCGGAGGTGGGGTCCGAGGCGCCCCCCTGGCGCGGCCAGGGGTGGGGCCGCGCCGGGTGGCCGCCTGGGCCACCCCAGGCTCCCCTCTGGCCCTGCTTTGGTTTTCCTGTATTTTTCCCGGAAATTTTAGGGCACTTTTAATATGGGGGAAACCTGAAATAGAAAACAGCAGAAAACAGGAACTGGCACTGTGGTGCACTGAGTTAATAGGTTAGTCCAAATATGATCAAAAGTGTATGGAAGTGCATAAATATCATAGCAATATCACACAAAAGAGGCATGGAGCAAGCAGAAATTATAGATACGTTTTGGACGTATCAACATCCCCAAGCTTAATTCCTGCTCGTCCTCGAGTAGGTAAATGATAACAAGCATAATTTCTGTGGTGACATGCTATCAACCATATAAGAACTTTTAAGTAAAGCAATCAAGGCACGTAATTCAATTCAAGTCATAACAAGCAAGAGTCTATATTAGCATTGTAACAAGTAACATAAGAACATAAAGGTGCAAGAGCTCTCGATGTCCGTGACTCGAATGTCTCCAAATGGTGTTTGCGTGCAAGAAAGGCAAATGGGATATATGAGAGAGTAAAACATAGTTTTTGTATTGTTGAGAACTTAATCTACTAAAGTTTCACACTTGGTCTTCTTTGGAATCTTATCTTGACTCATCCCCAGACCGTCAGCCAGGTACAAGTCAAAATGATCCACTCCCTTTCGATATTTTGAGCACTCATGCAATGGATGAGCGTAAGCAAGAAAGTCGACACTTAGGATGGCAAAGAGAGAAAAATGATAGAGGGGGAAGACAAAAAATGTGTGAAAGGCTCACATCAATGAGGACAATCATCGGCGAGAGAAAGCCAAATGATAGATATGATGTGAGGAGTAGGGATTGCCATGCAACGGATGCACATATGAGCTAAGGTAAGCTCTCCAATGAAACTAGTGGGGGTGCATCCAACTTGCTTGCTCAAGAAGACCTAGAGCTCTTTTGAGGAGGCTCATCATTGGAATATACAAGCCAAGTTCTATAGTGTAAAGGTCCCCACATAGCTATATACATGAATGATAATCTCTATGGAGTACAAAGTATAAGATGGAGTACGAGTGTGGATCTCTCAAAAGAAATAGTAGTGTGCCCCCTTCTCTCTTTTTATTTCTTTTTCTCTTTTTTTTTTCTATTTTTTTATTTTTTGTGGCCTCAATGGCTCTTTCTATTTATCTCTCATTTGTCCTCTTTGGGATCTTTTGATTTTGTCCTCTTTGGGATCTTTTGATTTGTCCTCTTTGGGATCTTTCCCTCACTTTAGGGGCAACACTCTATGTAATACAAGAAGTATAGAAGATCTTTCACACTTTACAAAAGTACACAACATAAAGAAAATGAAACTATCATGATGTATGCAAATGTATGCCTCTGCCGGTGTAGCAGGATATGCAATGATACTAGCGCGTCATGTAGCAATGATTAGGGCAAGGCCCAACTAGCATGCGGCTCATCGATCAAGCAAAAAGCATGTATGACATGAAGATCAAGTCATGAGAAGATGGATGTTGCATGGCAATGTATCTCGGAAAGGCTATGGAAATGCCTTGATAGGTAGGTATGGTGGCTGTTTTGAGGAAGGATATAATGAGGCTTATGATGACAGAGCGTATCGTGCCAAGGATTTGGATGCACCGGCGAAGTATGGGCCAACTCTCGAGGTGAGAAAGGGCAATGCACGGTACCGAAGAGGCTAGAAAAATATGGATAGGTGGAAGTGTCAACTTTCGAATACTCACATTAGTCCGAAGAACTAATGCACTTATTATCGGTAACTCTCAATCTAATTAGGAGGTTCACAAAGAGACAAGTACCCCGAGGAGGAGTGTATGGGGGTTTGGTTATCCTTGCGCATCCTCGGCTCATGGTACGTGAGTGTACTCTAATATTCGATCCCTCCAAAGATTAGTGATCCATTTAGTAGCTAAAGTTCTCAACTATTTTGTAGGTTTTCGAAAATAAACACGGATTGCCCAAAATACGACATCTATCACTAATAGGCTAAAGCTCTTGACACCAAAAGTTCACACATTACTCATGGCAATACCTCAAAACTATTGCAAGTTACTACTAAAATTAAATAGCAACCTCAGTTACCTACTTTAAGTTAAGACACACAACTCAGTGCAACAGACAAACTCTCTTAACAAGATAAACATGAAAACTCAAGAGAGTTCAACAACCAACTAAACAAAAGCTCTTTAAAAAGAAATGCATGAAAACTAAGAGCTAAACATGACAGTAGCTATGGAAAGACAAAGAACACACACAGCAAAAATAAGCATGAAAATCCTATGTTGTGTTCTAGGTTGAAGTGGAGCGTGTTTCTCTCCCACACAAAGAAAGCTGGGTTCTAACTCATTATGAACAGCAAGCAAAGCTAAAGAAAACTAAAAAGGAAACTAAAAGCAAGACGCTCCAAGCATAGCACATAACGCATGAAGTGATTAAAATATAGTGGAACGAAAGACGAACTGATAATTGTTGATGGAGAAGGGGATGCACGAGGGCATCCCCAAGCTTAGACGCTTGAGTCTTCTTGAATATTTCTTGGGGGTGCACGGGGGCATCCCCAAGCTTGAGCGTTTGACCCTCCTGAATCTTTTTATCATCTTCCCTCGCACACTTGAAAACTCCCTTCATACATAACTCATCATAATCTGATTAGCGAGGTTAGTGCCCATAATAAAATAATTTTTCCTTGCTGGAAATAAAGATAATCTTGAAGAGCTACTGTTTCTCAAGATTGCCAAAAGGTTTTTGCAAAGAAAAAGCAAGCTCAAGGTTTGCAAAACGAAGAAAAGGCAAAACATGACAGAATCTGTGAAAAACAGACCAGCAGGTAGTAAATAATTTTTTCGGGGCACTTCTGCAACTCAAATCAAAAAACTCAGAACAGATGCCCGAAAGCCAATTGTATATAGCACGCTGTAAAAAAATTCAGATAAAAAAGATGATCTGGTGATTTTATACGAATTTTTCTGTCCAAGGACAGAATCTGTTTTCTGGACTGCACGTCACAACTTTTGAACTTTCTTGCAATCGGAGGCTAAACTTGGCACAAAGCTGAAAAGAAAAGATACAATGATGATGCTACTGTAGTAACAAACATCAAGACACAACAAGAGCAAAATAAAACTTTATTCGTTGTGGGCTGCCTCCCAAAAGCGCTTTCTTTTATGCCTTTAAGCTAGGCATAATGCAAAGAGGAATCAAAAATCATCATAATAATCGGAGTTATAAATTGCTTCAAATGGTTCCTTAACAAGTTCACCCTTGTTCCTTCTAGGAAAGGGGTACGTACCTTTTGCCTTCCCGCGTAGGCGGATTTGTCCCTTACCTATATCGATGAAGCCTTTTACGGCTCGGAGGAAGTCCCTTCCAAGCACTATATTTCCTTGGTTTGGCTTCATGATGAAGAAATCAACCATTGCAATCCCTTTAAGGAATGTAACTGGCACGTCTTTTATTCTTCCCTGGATCTCAGAAATATCTCCATTAGCATGTTCATGATAGGATGATAATCTGTCCATGTTAAATTTTAAAGAATCATGAACAATTTTTGGCATAGTAGAAACCATAGATCCAATATCACAATAAGCAAGGAAGTCTTGATTAGAGATGTTAATCCTAACAAAAGGCTCCCAATCGTTGTCTATTTCCAAAATATCCCTCTTATTGGGTTTGGGTTTCTCTACCTTCATCAAGTCTAGAGCATCCATTCTCTTCTCAATAGTAGCAAGTCTATCTATAACAGTATCAAAACTATGATCATAAACAAAGTAACTAGATAGACCATGTATAATTTCAAGAGCTCTAACTTCATCACACTCTAGGAAATCTCCTTCAGCTATAATATCAAGAGAGTGTTTACACCATTTAAAAAGACCATGGTAAAAATTTCTAAGCACTTTTTTTATAGGTATCCAAGGCATAATTCTCCTATGTGCATCAGAAATTCTATCCCATGCCTTCTTCATATTTTCTCCATCCCTTTGATGGAAATCTAGAACTTCTGATTCCCTCAAAGCACCGAATCCTAACATGCTTGACTAAACAGAAAGGACTACTAGCAAATAATTTTTTTTTGTGATTTTTGGTAAGGGACACTAAAGCAAAAACTGAAAGGTAAACTAACAAGACTAAAAAGCAAAGATAAAAGATAGCGTGCAACTCCCCTATCTTGAAGAGTGGAGTCCCCGGCAACGGCGCCAGAAACTTTGCTTGATGGCTTCTCGCCCCTCGTTGGTTACCCCAAGTGGAAGGTTTGAGATGTAGCGTAACGGCAAGTTTCCCTTGGCAAGATACCAAGGATCGAATCCCATGAGACTCCGAGGGCCAACAAGTAGGTGTCAACGCTAACGGCGCCAACTTAGCGGTTGACAGGACCTGCATACAGATACAAATAACTTTGCTCCCAACGAGTACAGAGAGGTTGTCAATCCCTCCGGCCTTGCTGTTTACAAAGGATCAAACGCAAGAGGTAATAGTGATAGGTATGACTGCAACTAGGAAATAAGAACAGGAAGTAAATAGCGGGTGTGATCAGTGATGGTAATATGGACCGGGGTCCCATGATGTTCACTAGTGATGTCTCTCTCCCAAAATACGATAAAACAGCTAAGCGAGGTAAACAAATTACAGCTGGGCAATTGACAGGATTATGTGCGTAAACCAATGCTAACTATGCTGTAAAGAAAGGTAGAGGCTCAAAAGCATGGGCGGTACGCCAAGGCAAGTAGACCGAAATCCATCTGCATCTACTACTAATCATCCACCTTGAGATATCTATCCAGAACATCTCGCTGGTATTAAGTTGCGAGTCCCACCCAAAGTGTAAACTCAAAGCAACAGACAACTGCATTAAAAGAACTTTGCGAAAAGTAAACAATCCTTGCACCCGCAAGTACAAGCACCGTTGTTTCCCCCCTTGTGGCAACAACACATCCCCTAGACTCATGTTTCTGTCACTCAAACTAGTCATCGAGGGGCATGAACCAACAATCAAGCATAACGTTCCCTCTTGGAGTTACTACCTACTACTTGGTGATACGTCCAAAACGTATCTATAATTTCTGCTTGCTCCATGCCATTTTTGGGTGATATTGCTATGATATTCATACACTTCCATACACTTTTGATCATATTTGGACTAACCTACTAATCCAGTGCACCCCGGTGCCAGTTTCTGTTTTCGGCTGATTTTGTATTTCAGGTTTTCACATTACGAGAACTGCCAGGAAAAATCCAGAAAATATATATAAAAAATCAGCGTTCCAGGAGCTACCGTGCGGCCAAAGTGCAGCCGGGGGGGACCCACAGGGGCTCCAGGCGCCCTGTGGGCGCGCCCCCCCTGGGCCGCGCCGGGGGGGGGGGTGCCTGGCCCCCCCGAGGCACCTCCGATGCCCCCTTTGGCATATATTTAAAGCGTGTCGAGGAAACCCTGATTCCGGACCCCTTTTCTCCAGACGCGATTCCGATCTCCGCCGCCATCGCCATCAAGCTTCGGGGGACCAGAATTCCTGCGCCGGCACCCTGCCGGGACGGGGAAGTGCCCCCGGATTCATCTCCATCGTCGTTTCTTCCTCCCTCCATGATGCGGGAGTAGTTCCTCTTCGGGGCTGAGGTTCTTACCAGTAGCTATGTGGTCAATTCTCTCTCCCATGATGTGATCTTCGTTGTGATCATAGGCTATGTTAATCTTGGGTGATCCCATGATATTTTCCCTTCCTCTATGTATTGGATTGATGTACTCACTTGTCTTTATCTAGTATAATCCCCGAGACCAAGGTGACAGCGGTCTATTGGACATGGATTAGAAAAGTATTTTCATGAGTGATTTCCTCTCTTGTGTGTTGATTGAAGATTGAGAGTCTCTTGGTGCTTGTCTTTGACTATCCTTTAGATATGTTGTGGTGATTGTGGGACTCTCTTTGGATGGCCGCGGTGACATTGGGAAATCCTTAGATTGAGAACTACGAACTTTGAGGTGTGCTTTTGTAGCCCTACATAATTCTCGTCCTCTCTTGACCACGAAGGAATGACCTCCGAGTGTGTCCCCTTTGCATGTTTTATGGGAAATATCATGTGATTCGATTATGTTAATGTTGTTGGGAGTTGCCACTAGTGAAAGTATGAAGCCTAGGCCTTGTTTCCACCATTGCAATACCATTTGTGCTCACGTTTACCACTTGTTTGCTTGCTGCACTTTTTATTACAGAATTATATTACTTTGTTTTGCCATCCATATCACTTGCCATTTAACATCTCTTCGCCGAACTAGTGCACCTATACATCTGACAAGTGTATTGGGTGTGTTTGGGACACAAGAGACTTCTTGTATCTTAGTTGCGGGGTTGCTTGAGAGAGACCATCTTCAACCTCTACTTCCCTGAGTTCGATAAACCTTAGGTCATCCACTTGAGGGAAGTTTGCTGCTGTCCTACAAACCTCTGCGCTTGGAGGCCCAACATAGTCTACAAGAGTAGAAGCGTGTGTAGACATCAAGCTATTTCTGGCGCCGTTGCCGGGGAGGTGAGCGCTTGAAGGTATATCTTTAGATCTTGCAATTAAATCTTTTTGTTTCTTGTTTTTATTTCACTAGTTATGCTTATGGACAACCCTGTTATTGGATCGTTGCTTGCGGGAAGACGCCCCACACCGGTGGTGGTTGCTCCTCTCCCTACTGAAATTGTGCCCTATGAAATACCAGCTGGTATTATCGATCATGTTTTGGCTAATCGTTATGCAGGAGACGGACATCCCGGTGAACACTTGCTATATCTGTCACAACTATGTTCATTATTTAAGCTTGCAGGTGTATCAATGGAGTTTGTCATGAGGAGATTGTTCGCCGTATCACTTATAGATAAAGCTTCAGATTGGTATAAGCCTCTCGATAATTCGTACTTGCTTGATTGGCAAGAGCTTATGTCTCTCTTTTACTACAAGTTTTATCCTCTTCATGAAGTTCATGAGAATAGGAATTATGTTTATAATTTTTATCCTCATGATGGAGAGAGCATAGCTCAACCTTGGGGGAGACTGAAAACGTTAATGCTAAAATGTCCTAACCATGGGCTCCCCAAAGATATTATTATTACTAACTTCTATGCGAGGCTCTCTCGACAGGATAAAGATTTGCTCGATGCTTCCTCTACGGGTTCTTTCACAAACAAAAAGATTGATGCTAAATGGGAACTCCTTGAAAGAATTCAACGCAACACTGAAGATTGGGAGATCGACAAAGGTAAAGAGTCAGGTATAATTTATGAGTATGATTGCATTAAGTCCTTTGTTGAAACTACAAGTTTTAATAAGTTTAGTGCTAAGTTTGGGCTTGATTCTCAACTCCTTGTTGATTTCCTCAAATCTTTTGCTTCATATCTTAATATGCCTAAGGAGGATTTGATCAAGTATCATAAACCTTTTAAAGAGACTTGCAAAGAAAATGAAATTGTTCATGATGATTGCAACATGCATGATCCAATTCCTAAAAATGAAGTTTTATATAAGCATGTTAATTTTTGTGGAGTGGATAGACCTTGTGAAAGGCCTATGATTGAAGAAGAGAAGTATTGTAAGCAACATAAGCATGAAAGAACAATCACTTGGGTCAGAGATTTAAATGAAATTGCGAGAGAATTGTGTGACCTTTATCCTTTTACTTGTGAACTTTGCCGTATAGAGGGTCACTTTAATTTTCAATGCATGAACTTTCAAAACATAACTGTTAACCGGTTGTGTGATAACATGATCACCTCTGATCTTTATGATGAGCTTATGTTATTTTTGATGTGTGAAGAGTTATCAGAAAAGACTTCTTGGCTGGATGATAATGCCATAGGAATAAAAAACACTTTGCAAAATTTCCATCTCTATTGTGTTGTTAATTGCCATGAAAATGATTACATAAGTAAGATTAGAAAGGAGGGAACTTTACCAAAGTATAAAAATGTCTCTTATATTTCTGCTAATAAAAAGGAGAGTTCCTCCCAAGTTTCCTCCATTGTTTCTAATGATAAACCAGGATATGTGGAGAAGCTTCATTTCCAACCACTCCCTCCTAAGGTGGAAAAGAAGAAAAAGAAGAGGAGGAGGAAGAGGAGCAAGAAGGAAGAAGAATGGGTATCAACCTGGCCTAAGCATATTCCTCCCATCAACTTTTATCCTAACGATTGTAAGTTTAAAGAAGAAGGTGAAGTTTATTGCCTTAATTATCATCTTGATGATACGTCCGTAGGTACTATTGAAGATGATTTTGTTTATGATATGCATGTTACTTATTGTGATCGGGAAAATGATGATAATGCTACTTATGATCTTGAAAGTCTTTTTGGTACCAACTCTGAAAGTGATGATATGGGAAGCTCTAAGCTTGGGGATGATAGGATTGCAAGTCCTTTACCCACTAGTGATGTGATAATTGATAATTCTTTTGCTAGTAAGAATAAAGACAACATGTTTACAAATATAGTTGCTAGCAATGATAATGCTCTTCTCTACCATGATGATGTTATAACTCCAATCTATAGTGATTATAAAGGTACCTATGACATAAGGAGAAATTATCCTTATGAAACTTGTCATAATTATGGAGGGAATTACTCCCTTGTTGAACACCACCCTCCTAATATACAATTAATCTATAGTGTTCAAGTTGTTTATGATAGTCCTACTCCCACTATTACCAATGAGAAAGATTATGCTTATGTGGAGAGTAAGAGTACCTTTTTGCATGTGGATCATAGTAACAATGTTTTATGTGATGCTTATATTGTTGAGTTCATCCATGATGCCACTGGAATTTATAATGAGAGAGGGAGACTTGGTTCTAAATATCTTAATAATAAGAAGTTTCCTCTCTTTATGGTGAATACTTTGAAGTTATGCTTGTTTTGCCTTCCTATGCTAGTTGCTTTGTGCTTCAATGAATTATTCTATTGCAATATTCCTATGCATAGGAAGCATGTTAGGTTTAAATGTGTTTGGTATTTGCTTCTTGATGCTCTCTTTTGTTCTTCAACTCTTATTCCTACGAGAGCATCATTAAAGTCTTATGCCTAGCTTAAAGGCATAAAAGAAAGCGTTTTTGGGAGGCAGCCCATAATGAATAAAATTTTATTTTGCTTTTGTTGTGTCTTGATGTTGTTACTACAGTAGCATCATCATTGTATATTTGATTTTCAATTTTGTGCCAAGTGTAGCCTCTGATTACAGAAAGTTCAAAAGTTGTGAGGTGATGTCCAGGAAACAGATTCTGTCCTTGGATAGAAAAATTCGTATAAAATCACCAGATCATCTTTTTGGTCTGAATTTTTTCGACAGCGTGCTCTATATAATTTTCTTTCGTGCGTCTGTTCTGAGTTTTTTTATTAGAGCTGCAGAAGTGCCCCGAACAAATCAATTACTACCTGCTGTTATGTTTTTCACAGATTCTGTCCTGTTTTGCTTTTCCTTCATTTCGCAAACCAAGAGCTTGCCTTTTCTTTGCAAAAACCTTTTGGCAATCTTGAGAAACAGTAGACCTTCAAGAATATCTTTATTTCCAGCAAGGTATAATCATTTTATTATGGGTACTAACCTCGCTAATCAGATTATGATGAGTTATGTATGAAGGGAGTTTTCAAGTGTGCGAGGGAAGATGATAAAAAGATTCAGGAGTGTCAAGCGCTCAAGCTTGGGGATGCCCCCATGCACCCCCAAGAAATATTCAAGGAGACTCAAGCATCTAAGCTTGGGGATGCCCCCGTGCATCCCCTTCTCCATCAACATTATCAGTTCGTCTTTCGTTCCACTATATTTTTATCACTTCATGTGTTATGTGCTATGCTTGGAGCGTCTTGCTTTTAGTTTTCCTTTTTTTAGTTTTCTTTAGCTTTTCATAACGAGTCGGAACTCAGATTTCTTTATGTGGGAGAGAAACATGCTCCACTTCTACATAGAACATAACATAGAATTTTCATGTCTATCCTTGCTGTGTGTGTTCTTTGTCTTTTAATAGCTACTATCATGTTCAGCTCTTAGCTTTCATGCTTATCTTTTCAAAGAGCTTTTGTTTAGTTGGTTGCTTGAACCCTCTTTAATTACCATGCTCACCTTATTAAGAGAGTTTGCTTCCGTTGCATTGGTTGGTATGTCTATGATAAAGATGCTACGTGCATAATGGCGCTTAGTAGTTCATGTTTTCTTATGGTTAGTCTCAAATAGCTGGGGGATTCCCAATGTGTTACTGGAGTACCAACATGATTTGTTTGCCTATGATGTGGTATGGTTTAGTAATATCTTCCTTCAAGAATTTATTTTGATTGACTTGGCGTATGCTCACGCATATTTAAGACTGTAAAGAAAGTCTGTCAAGCCTTGATGATCTTTAGTTTCTGAGTAGCAATATAACTACCATGCCTGATTCAATGTTGCTTTGTCGCTCTGCATGATTGTGACCGTCATTGCTCTTTTAGTTGGTCGCTCCCAGTCTTTTGCTAACCTCCACCTGTATTAAGCGGACTGACTGCTTGTGCATCCACATTCTTTTAATCCAGTTATGCCATATGAGTCCATCATACCTACCTATATGTGGTATTTCACCGCCACTCCAAGTAAATTTACATGTGCTACCTTTAAAACCTTCATTTTTGCAATACATAGCTCATGGGAAAGTAGCTTAAAAACTATTGTGGTAAAGAATATGTCGCTTATGTATCTTATTTCTTATAAGTTGCTTGCTGAGCGGTATCCATGTTTCTGGGGACGCCATCAACTGTCACACTTTTGTTGAATATCATGTGAGTTGCTATGCATGTTCGTCTTGTCCGAAGTAAGGGTGATTTGCCATGAGTTGACTGGTTTGAGTATGCATATTGTTAGAGAAGAACATTGGGCCGCCAACCAAAGCCATGTATCATGGTGGAAGTTTTAGCTTGGACATTAATACTCAACCTCTTATGAATGCCTAAGCATTAAAGAGGAGTCCATTATCTATTTTCTATGTTGTCCTGGTATGGATGTCCTCAAGTTGAGGTCTATCAAAAACGAGAAATCAAATGCGATTTATCTCCTTGGACCTTTGTACAGGTGGCATAGAGGTACCCCTTTGTGACACTTGGTTGAAACATATGTAATGCAATGATAACCCATGGAAATCCGAGCTAATTAGGACAAGGTGCGAGCACTATTGGTATTCGATGCATGAGGCTTGCAACTTATAGGATGTCTTATGCATGACACATATGAAGTACTACTACCGTTGACAAAATTGCTTTTATGTTTTCAAAATAAAAAGCTCTAGCACATAACCATTCCTTTACTTTTATGTTGAGTCTCCACCTTCTTTTAAAAGCACCAACTACTGAGAGCATGATTGTCATTCTGAGTGTAATGTGCATTGTCCCAAAGTAGCATTGTCTTTTGCATGATTGTGATATCGTTTATTTTGAAATCATTGTATCTAGTCATCACTTAAACCTTGAAGGTGCCCCTACATTTATGTTTTGCATCACTAAAGGGGGCAAGCTAGATATCACTTTATCATATTTGCACATCATGATCATTGCAAATCTTTTTGATGTTTCAGTTTCATATTGTAAAACTTTCATTCATTTGTGATTTTCTCATGAGGCAACTTAATTACTATAGAATCATTGTCTCAGTAAGCTTTTGTCATATGACTATAAAAAGTCCTATATGGTTAATAGCATGTCACCACAGAAATTATTCTTGTTATCATTTACCTACTCGAGGACGAGCAGGAATTAAGCTTGGGGATGTTGATACGTCCAAAACGTATCTATAATTTCTGATTGCTCCATGCCACTTTTGGGTGATATTGCTATGATATTCATACACTTCCATACACTTTTGATCATATTTGGACTAACCTACTAATCCAGTGCACCCCGGTGCCAGTTTCTGTTTTTGGCTGATTTTGTATTTCAGGTTTTCACATTACGGGAACTGCCAGGAAAAATCCAGAAAATATATATAAAAAATCAGCGTTCCAGGAGCTACCGTGCGGCCAAAGTGCAGCCGGGGGGGATCCACAGGGGCTCCAGGCGCCCTGTGGGCGCCCCCCCTGGGCCGCGCCGGGGGGGCGCCTGGGCCCCCCGAGGCACCTCCGATGCCCCCCTTTGGCATATATTTAAAGCGTGTCGAGGAAACCCTGATTCCGGACCCCTTTTCTCCAGACGCGATTCCGATCTCCGCCGCCATCGCCATCAAGCTTCGGGGGACCAGAATTCCTGCGCCGGCACCCTGCTGGGACGGGGAAGTGCCCCCGGATTCATCCCCATCGTCGTTGCTTCCTCCCTCCATGATGCGGGAGTTGTTCCTCTTCGGGGCTGAGGTTCTTACCAGTAGCTATGTGGTCAATTCTCTCTCCCATGATGTGATCTTCGTTGTGATCATAGGCTATGTTAATCTTGGGTGATCCCATGATATTTCCCCTTCCTCTATGTATTGGATTGATGTACTCACTTGTCTTTATCTAGTATAATCCCCGAGACCAAGGTGACAGCGGTCTATTGGACATGGATTAGAAAAGTATTTTCATGAGTGATTTCCTCTCTTGTGTGTTGATTGAAGATTGAGAGTCTCTTGGTGCTTGTCTTTGACTATCCTTTAGATATGTTGTGGTGATTGTGGGACTCTCTTTGGATGGCCGCGGTGACATTGGGAAATCCTTAGATTGAGAACTACGAACTTTGAGGTGTGCTTTTGTAGCCCTACATAATTCTCGTCCTCTCTTGACCACAAAGGAATGACCTCCGAGTGTGTCCCCTTTGCATGTTTTATGGGAAATATCATGTGATTCGATTATGTTAATGTTGTTGGGAGTTGCCACTAGTGAAAGTATGAAGCCTAGGCCTTGTTTCCACCATTGCAATACCATTTGTGCTCACGTTTACCACTTGTTTGCTTGCTACACTTTTTATTACAGATTTATATTACTTTGTTTTGCCATCCATATCACTTGCCATTTAACATCTCTTCGCCGAACTAGTGCACCTATACATCTGACAAGTGTATTAGGTGTGTTGGGGACACAAGAGACTTCTTGTATCTTAGTTGCATGGTTGCTTGAGAGAGACCATCTTCAACCTCTACTTCTCTGAGTTCGATAAACCTTAGGTCATCCACTTGACGGAAATTTGCTGCTGTCCTACAAACCTCTGCGCTTGGAGGCCCAACATAGTCTACAAGAGTAGAAGCGTGTGTAGACATCACTTGGCCAAAGCAATAAACAGCAACGGAGAACATGCAAGAATTACTCAAGAACATAAATATAAAAGAGGTGAATCAAATATATTACTCACACACAATCTAAACATAATCTCATAATCCATCGGATCCCAGCAAACTCAGCAGAGCAACAGCATAAAGATTACATATGTGCCTCGATCATGTAGGGTAGCTCACGAGGTCTAATCCATGAAGAACAAAGAGGGGAGGAGAACATCACATAGCTACTGGTCATGGACCCATGGTCCAAGGGGGACTACTCACAACTCATCCGGGAAGCGTCCATGGTGGTGGAGAAGCTCCCGGTGGTGGTTCTCCCCTCCGGCAGGGTGCCGGGAAGAGTTCTCCTGGTGCTCCCGATCTTGAAAGCGCGGCGGCGGCGGAACAGAGGCGAGATCGTAAAAAAGGGTTCCGTCCACGAGGGTTTCGGGACGCGAGCAATATATATGCAAAAGGGGGTCACCAGAGGCGGAGGTGGGGCCCCAGGCGCCCCCCTGGCGCGGCCAGGGGTGGGGCCGCGCCGGGTGGCCGCCTGGGCCACCCCAGGCTCCCATCTGGCCCTGCTTTGGTTTTTCTTGAAGCTCCCGATACGCTGATTTTTCCTGTATTTTTCCCGGAATTTTTAGGGCACTTTTAATATGGGGGAAACCTGAAATAGAAAAACAGCAGAAAACAGGAACTGGCACTGTGGTGCACTGAGTTAATAGGTTAGTCCAAATATGATCAAAAGTGTATGGAAGTGCATAAATATCATAGCAATATCACACAAAAGAGGCATGGAGCAAGCATAAATTATAGATACGTTTTGGACGTATCAGTCAGCTAGAGATATTTGAGACGCTCGTGGGAATTGAGCGTCAGACATTCATGGTGACATGGAAGGACAACCACAAATTCAGGTACAATGTTGTTTATGAACCAGGTAACTCAGAACAAACTAGAACATGCAGTTGTCTTAGGATGGTTCGTAAAGGGCTGCCATGCAAACACATTATATTTGTTCTTCATCATCTGAACATAACTGAGATACCAAAATGTTGTGTCCTACATCGGCTGTCGAAAAATGCGAGAGATGGGTTGCCTGTGCAACGGAAGAGTGATATGTTTGGATGGGGTTGGTCAGGACCATTGGAGAGAGAACGATATAGTGAAATAACCATAAAAACCGCGGAAGCTGCTCATGTTGCAGCAAATGATCCCTTCTTGTTTGACGAGTTGATGAAGGCTCTGGACTCCATAATTGCGCAGAACAAGATTTCAGAGGAGGAACTTATAGGAAGTAGGAGGTACGCTAAGCTTAAGAAGGTGGCAAATCAGGCGCAACAAGTTCAACCTGGTATTGGTGATCCTGAAAAAGTTTCGACAAAGGGTGCACCTAAGAAGGGGCGGTCAAAGGGGGGCCCCGATATTACGAAGAATGGTAGGCCAAAAGATTTTACAGAGAAGAAAAGTGGTCCTTTATGTAGTCTGTGTGGTCTCCCAGGTCATAACAAGGCTACATGTAAGAAGAATGAGAAGTGAGTTGCAACTTTCTTATTTTTGTTATCTTGCCAATTTGATTTCACCGAATATATTTTCTCACTCATATTGTTCATATTTTGTTCAGGAATTGGGCGTAGAGAAGCAGCTTGTTAGTGAAATAAAGATTCTCAAGATCATGGAGAACAAACGAGTCTGAGGATGGTATTGGCTATTATCTGCACTAAATAAACGTGCCGTTGTCGGTACTTGATACAATTTTCTTCGTATTAAGACATCTCATTACTGTAATGCGGCATGGTTTAGCAGGTTCCGCAACTAAATAAACATGTCGTGGTCGGTATTTGCTACAATATTTATGTGGGTGTCACTCTTATTTGAATCATTGTGTGTGATGATTTTTCAACTTCTTATATAATGTGATGATTATGCCGATGTGGCCGTCCTGGTACTGATTTTTAATACGGTTTTGCTATGTGCTGTAATTTGGACGACGGCTTTTTTATGTGAAAAACAAAGCTTACGAATATTTAAAAATATAACTTAGAAAAAAAATATGCCCAACCACCGCAGCCGGGCCCACAGTGGCGACCAAATCACACCCAAATCAAGTCCGAAGGCGACTCGGGCGGCTGATAGAGCCGCTAATGGGCCCAGAAACGGGGTCCAACGGGGCTGCGGGCGGTATAGGGAGAGGAGCTCGATGGAGGGGGCGGAGGCAGCTAATTAAGCCGCTCCTCGCGTCCCCCGGCTTCCGAGGTGGGACTAAATTTCCCTCGTCGCGTCGCGCCCCGCGCTGCACGCGGTCACCAGGCCGGCCCCTCCCCCGGCCGGCCCAGTTCGGCCCACGTCGCCTTCCCCGGCCCACGCCCCCGCCCTGGTGGTGCCTGCTGGTGTCGCCCAACGGAAGCAGACAGCTACATGTTTAGTCCCACCTCGCCCGCCGAAGGTCGTCGAGACCTGTTTATATACGACTGCATATGCATATAAGAAAAATAGTTAGGAATAATGTTTAGTATATGTGATTTGATTACTGCCTAATTGTTATTATTATGACAATTAGGGTGTAGTCAAATCATGTATATTAAATCTCATTATTAGCTGTCTTTTTCTATCTATTATTTTTTATCTATTATTTTAATCTTTTATTATTTTAATCTTTTATTATTTTTTATCTATTATTTTTTATTTTTATTTCTTTTATTTTTTATTTTTCCATTTTTTATCTTTATATTTCTTTATCTTTTTATTTTTTTGTTATCTTTTCATTTTTTTCCTATAAATAATGCAGGGCATGAGGGGAGCGGTCGGGGGCATGGCCCGGGGAAGGGGAAGGGTACCTGGGCCGGGGGAGGACGTGGGCCGAACTGGGCTGGCCGGGGGAGGGGCGGCCTGGTGACCGCGTGCAGCGCGGGGCGCGACGTGACGAGGGAAATTTAGTCCCACCTCGGAAGCCGGGGGACGCGAGGAGCGGCTTAAATACCTGCCTCCGCCCCCTCCACCGAGCTCCTCTCCCTATACCGCCCGCAGCCCCGTTGGACCCCGTTTCTAGGCCCATTAGCGGCTCTATCAGCCGCCCGAGTCGCCTTCGGGCTTGATTTGGGTGTGATCTGGTCGCCACTGTGGGCCCGGCTACGGTGGTTGGGCATATTTTTTTCTAAGTTATATTTTTAAATATTCGTAAGCTTTGTTTTTCACATAAAAAAGCCGTCGTCCAAATTACAGCACATAGCAAAACCGTATTAAAAATCAGTGCCAATGATGCAAATAAGAGTGACACCCACAAAAATATTGTAGCAAATACCGATCACGACATGTTTATTTAGTTGCGGAACATGCTAAACCATGCCGCATTACAATAAAAAATATGTCTTAATACGAAGAAAATTGTATCTAGTACCGACAACGGCACGTTTATTTAGTGCAGATAATAGCCAACATCCCATCCTCAGACTCGTTTGTTCTCGATGATCTTCAGAATATTCTCTTTCACTAGTTCTATGGTGTTGCATTCCAAGAAAAGTATTTCAGCTAGAATGCGTCCCCTTGAAGAATTAATAACTGCTTGGTCAAACTCAAATATCCAATCATCTCCGTCCCAGTTTTCAATGCACTTGATCACGAAAAGACCACAAGAGACACTGGAAGACACCACGAGTTGTGTTATTCATGGATCAAACAAGTACATCTGTATACGGCATTTCGAACGTACCTATCAGTTTGTAACGGTATAGCGTATTCCCTTATTGGCCATGAAGATACGTCAGGATGTTCTGTTGCAATAATGGAGTTCACCTCCGTCGTATCTTTAGCTATCTCAGCCCTCTGAAATTAAAATTTAAAATTCATATGAAGTACGTGTCGAATAACTACATTTTGGTTTACGTGAAGTTGTAAGCTTACCAGCTTAGCAATTTTTGTAAGAACTGTATTGCTGCAGTCACCAAGAGAGTCTAAGACTTGAAACTCTTTTTTCTTGTTGTGCATAAGAACTGTTATCCAATGACTTTCTTGCACATGAAAAGGAAAGTATGCCTACAACAAAGTTTATTTATGTTGGTGTACCCACGGATAGTTACGTAGTATAAAAGAATATAGTAAAGTTAAGTACCTTATCTTTAATGAAATACTCTTCAGTAACTCTAGACACCATTTTACTTTGATTTGTGAAATGTTCCATAAAATGCTTCTTAGAGTTCTTAACCTTTCCATCAGCACGAAGGATAAACCAGTGTGACACCCAAGATGATAATATGTGACGGTCAGCACGAGGATTATGGGTCTGCATATGGTTGCAGTAACTATTGATTACCTGAAAATAACATAACAACAATACGCCTATTAGGTAATTCATATAAATGACATGTACAACTTCATAAATTAATGCCAATACTTACGGCGCCCTGTAACCACTTTTTTGAAATAATGGCTTCAAGCATATTAGGTGTACATGTCTCCCCACCAATGCCCGTCATGTGCATAACAGTTTTCCTACAAAGCTTCTCCGAGGCTGCTAGTTTCTGGACTTAAATCTTAGCAGCCTCTATGTGTTCCTCATCAATGTAATCGGTACTAACCATTGCAGCTCTCACACCAAACAAATCTAAAATAGTAAACAACAATGAGTTCATAAAGTGTGCATGCAAGGACAGAAATATCTTGGAACAATAAATTACCTAGCACTTACTTTTCTTTGGACGTTTGCGTCCACCGTTTTGCTGGTAGGGTGAACGATAGTATTTTGACTGTTTCCTCTTCCGTTTCCCATCATTCTCCTTAGTGCCATTTACTTTAGCTTTTTTAATAAGGGTGTTCAGACTATCCATACTAATCTCCTCAGATTTATCCGCGCTAGACCCGTCCGACACTGTATTCATATTCTTGGGGGTTGCGGTAAGAGCTGGAAACTCATTTGTGTCTACCATTGCTAGAGATGGGTCGGTTGAATTACCATTCTCCTCGATCACGAAGGGGTGGCCTTCATCTCCTGTACCGGGTGTGTTGTGATGCACACCTTTATCACGCGTCAACTTCTTCTCGTTTCCAGTGGTGAAGGATGCCTCCAACCCGTTGTCCATATCTTCTTTTGCAGGAGTTGATTTTACATCCGTCCAGTATTTTGATGGACCATACTTGTCCACCCACTCTTCAGAATTCTCCACAAACTCAACCTCTTCACGAAACCCCATGTTTGACTTGGAGACAAGACCTTTCTTCAACAACTTCTGCAGTACTATCTGCAATGACACGTCGATAACATTAACTACATGCGAACATTATGAATATGTAAACTCATGTAAATTAAAATACACTTCACTCGTTACCTCTGCACATTTTCCAGGGAGAAGACTAATTTCTTTTTGCATATCTTTCATGCATTTCATTACTTGATCTAATGTGGCGTCCCTGCTCGACAAAGCCTCATCTCTATTATCTTTTCTTCGTGAGACACGACATGTTCGATCTTCCGGCTCCAATTCTTCCTCCGCAATTTTTCCTTGTTGAGCGATTAATGTCTGTATGTACTTCTCACTTATCAAGTCATCAATCTGTCACAGAGCAAAGCAAATTAATTTTCTCAACATTTATATAGTCACATAAATGCATGTAGTACGAACTATTAATACATACCATCCCATTACCACGACCGTATGACGTGTCGTACGCGTCACGCTTCTTAGCCTCATCTTCTGTCCAATTAAGCATCAACGGATATTCATGAGCTAGTGGATCAAATGTCCCTAAGTCCAGTGGCTGCACTTTCTCCCAAAACAAGTACTGCACAAACATGAAGTACATTAGCAAACGTTCTCTCACAAAATATAACTCGCATTAAACAATTATATAATGTAAGATTTACCTATAGGAGGGCAAGGTTTCCGACCGGCCAAGTAAATTTTGTAGTATCTGACTGGGTCTTTGTGATGCCTTCAATGCAAACGCGTAAAGTAAACGCGTTCCAATTAAATGCTTTGATGCCCTCCACATCCTCCACTAACTTGTAAAAAGCATTAGGAACTTCTTTCGTGGAGTGCGGTGCAAGAACAGTGCCTAAAAGAACCAGAACAATTCTACGGAGGAAATCATAATCGTATGTGCCACTGGCAACGATGTCCTCAATCAGCTGGTCTATCATCATTTGACCCGTATTGGAATCTACAAAACGACTGGTCACTTTCACCTTCAACTTTATCCCCCCTTTGCCTATCGCTTTCATGGCATCTTTGCCCTTGTTCTGAAGCCCAAAAATGTCAAACACATCTTCAGTGCGCAATGATATCGCACCGTTTTTTGATGGCATAATGAATTTTTTTCTTTCCAAATCATATGATTTAATTATGAATTTCAGCAAACACTTTCGCATGAGAACACTGGGAATCATCAACATTTTTTCTAATGTAGTGCTTGCAAAACGCTTTTTCTGCCTAGAGTTAAGTCTGCTGACCAACAAGCACCACTTCTCAACAGAACAAAATATGTCTGCGTACTCGTCCATCACTACAAATATGAGCAGCAAAAATATTAGCTCGTACTACATCTCTTCGAAACATGATGATTGAACATTAATTATGGAAAAAAAATTACCTCGGGCTTTCGGATGGGGGGGATGGCGAAGGCGAGGTGGGGAGCAGCGTCGGGTCGCGTCCGTGACAGATGGTGTCGGGACCAGCGGACGCCGTCGTCCCAGACCGGCGACGTAATTGTGCGC
>LR738709.1:410430078-410608431 GCA_902687465.1 Secale cereale
AGCAAATCCATCAAATAATCCCATCTCACCGAGTCAAAAGCTTTCTTGATGTCGAGCTTGAGAAGGAGCGTCGGTGTTTTTGTCTTGTGGAGCTTTCTAGCTAAGTTCTTGACATAGAGGAAGTTGTCATGAATGCTCCGGGTCTTAATGAAAGCACTTTGGGCGTTGGAAACAAGCTTGTTCATGTGTGGGGCTAGCCGGGCGGCCATCATTTTGGATATGAGCTTGGCAATGGCATGAATAAGGCTAATAGGCCTATAATCGGTAACCTCTTCGGCACCCTCTTTTTTCGGAAGCAAGGCAATATTCGCGGAGTTGAGCCAATGCAAGTTTTCGACGTGGAGGTTGGAGAATTGGTTTACCACGGCCATAACATCCATCTTCACGATGTCCCAACAAGCTTTAAAGAAGGCACCCGTGAAGCCATCCGGACCGGGGGCCTTGTCACAAGCGGTTTTGTCCACCGCCGCCTTCACTTCCTCCTCCGAAAAAGGAGTGCCCAAGTTGGTAAGATCACACTCCGGCCTAGGGATGGTGGCCCAATTTATATTGATGGTGCGAGTTGGCCCCTTCTTGATTATTTCTTTGAAGTGTCTATAGATCACGTCACTTTTTTGGTCATGCTCCGTCACCCAACCATTGCGGTGTTTCAATCTATGAATGAATTTTTTTCTCCTTCTTGAGTTGACACGAAGATGGAAGAACTTGGTGTTGGCATCCCCTTCTTTAAGGTTTGTGACCCTTGAACATTGCCGCTTCCTAGATCTTTCCAAGGCCACTAGCCCAATGATCCTTCTTTTTAACCTTGCTCTAATCTCCCGCTCTTCCACACTAAGGGCTCTCGTTTCTTGCGCCACGTCGAACCGGATAATCACTTCCAAAGCCATGTGAAGCTCCACTTTTGTTTTGGAGAAAAGGGATTTGCTCCACTTCCTCAACTCTTGCCCGGTCTTCTTTAGCTTGTGGAAGAGAAGGTGGCAAGGTTCCACATGATTGTAGTGTCCCGTCCAAGCCTTGGTCACCACGTCCTTGAAACCCGGCATTTTGATCCAAAAGTTCTCAAACCGGAAAGTCTTTGGTTTCTTGGGTCCTCTCCCATTCGCAAGGAGGAGGGGGCAATGGTCGGAGAGCGAGGAGGATAGGGCGTGGAGGATGTGATCCGAAAACGCGATATCCCACTCGTCATTGCAATAGAAACCATCCAACTTGCTCATGGTAGGCTCGTCTTGACCGTTGCTCCATGTAAATTGGCGATTTTGGAGGTGGATGGGCTTAAGATCACAAGCATTAAGCGCGTTTCGGAAGCGGACAATCCTTCTTCTATTGACGTTCCCTCTATTCTTGTCATTGGCCTTATAAATTTGGTTGAAATCTCCTGTGATTAACCACTTTGTTCCCGGGGAGGCTTGGCGGCGATTAACTCACTATAGAACTCCGCTTTGAGGTTGGCGCGCGTAGGGCCGTAGACTGTTGTGAATTTGAAGGAGGTGTCCAAACCCACCAAGCGGACCGTGGCCGAGATGGAGAAGGTTTCGATTTCAATATCAGAGACTTGCACGGTATTTTCATCCCATAATATATAAAAAAAATCACCCATAATATATAAAAAATTAAAAGAAAAACCCAAAATTGCCGTCACATGTCATTATTACAGTTATATATAATTGTCCCATACAGCAAAGTTTTCCACGTGAATGTCCTCCCTGCTCATAACTGCATTCTGTACAGAGAGACGGCATACACGCCAGAAGAGAGCAGGCAGCGTCTTTGGTCCACACGTACTCTGCATAATTAGATCAAGCAGCGGTCGCGCTCTAGCAGATGGCGCATGAGTTGGGGTTCTCCTCCATGCTCTGCACGACGTAGTGATTGTTCATGTAGGGGTCGTGGTAAGCCGAATAAGCCGACCTGTACTGGTTCATGAGCTCGGCCATGAGCTGCTGCTCCGTCGGCTGCGGCGGCTTCGTCTCGCCGTTGTCCTTCTTGGCCTCGTCCTTGCCGTCGCCGTCCTTCTTGTCCCCCTCACCTTCCTTCTTGCCGTCAGCGCCGTCTTTCTTGCCGTCCCCGTCCTTCTTCTCGCCCTCCTTCTCGGGCTCCTTGGCCGGGCCGACCGAGTCGATGGACGCCGACCACGCCTTGCGCAGCTTGCTCACCACGTCCACCGGGTCCACCATGCCGACCACCGTCATCTTGCGGGTGGCCATGTCCACGGACAGCGCGTCTATGCCTGCGCACACAAGACATAATTCACAACGTCGGTTCCTTGCTTGCTTGCTCTTATTTTTCCTCACAAGCCATGCGAAGATAAAAGTAGTGCTGTTCGTACCGACGAGCGTCGACACGGCCTTCATGGCCTTCTGTTTATCCTTCCCGCTGTGCAGCTCCAGCTTCACCACAATTTTCTGCAGCAAAACGAAACTGCTAGCGTGATCATCATATAGATGGCGTTCTGCTGACCAGAGCTCGAGCAGGGGAGTACAGATGACGATCAAAGATCAAAAGGCAGTGCACAAAAGGGGCAGATAAAAGCAATACGTGTTGGATTCTAAAGGAAGATCATAATGGAATTAGCCCAGAATCCTGGTGGCACGAACCTTCGACATGTCCCCGAGATGCGAGCTGAGGACCAGACCAGCCGGCGGCTGCGCGGTACGGAGAGCCCGGGAGGGTGCGTACCGGTAGAGGAACGGAACGGATGGGAGGGAATAACGATACGAGTGAAGAGCAGTCCGACGGGGTTAAAATGGCAGAAAAAGCAATGGTGGAGAGATGCCTGGAGGCGAAGCTGTAAATAAAGGTTGTAGCGACGGTCGGGGAGAGCGAGCGTCACGTATCAGCAAGCGGCAGAGAATTGGCGGGGGGAAAGTGAAGTTGGTGAAGGCCAAATAGTTCTCTTCCTCCTCCCACTTGGGTGAAGATTCTGGCCTCTCTTCTGCAGTTCTGCTTAAGATCGTTCGTCTCTAGTGTGCAGTGCTAACGATTTTCAGTGTGCATATCTTTATAAGTGTATTTTTTTATAACATCAAATATTGAAATCATTTATGAAAATTAAGCGGTTATTTTTGAAATCAAACTTTGTAAACTTCGATCGAGATTATAAAAATAAATTGTACCCTATGAAAATATATTTCAATAATAAATCTAATGGTATTGATGAGGGGAAGTGGTTTCACCGTATTTTTTTAACACAACACTACAGACGCAAGCACTGATATATACGTGCAAACACTCACCCCTATGAATGCGCACACACGCCCTACTCCTATGAGCATCTCTGACAGACTGAGCCGGCATATCAACTTGAGATTTTATGAAGTCAGCGTAGACGTCTCGTAGTCGACGGGAACCTCTCCTCTCACTGCACTTCACCGTATTCCTCTATTTCACGCATCATTGTCAGCCTTGTTTGTCTACATATTTGTGTACGTATGCGGTACGAAGGGCCTATGGCCTATATCTGGGCCACCTGCTCCTTTAGATGTATCACTCGTAATTTTCCTAAAATGAGATGTATCAATGAAAAAGTCCACGGCGTGCAAGACAAGATGATAAAGATCAGGGAAAGGTGACCATCGACAAGATTGTTATATAAAGGCGTCCAACCAAGACGAAGGAGGATGGCTCTCCAACCTCTTCGACATCCGGAAGTTCTCATAAAGCCCTAACTTAACACATTAGTGCAATTAGTAGATCAGGTCTGGACATCTCGTCCTAGTCATCCACCTCCAATTTCCATGAGTTGATACCCAACTCGTCGACTACATATTGTGCACCTTCATTTTTTCGAAAATGAGCTCTTTATTACTTAAAAGATTTAAGCATTACACCCGGCCTATGCATAACTAAGATGCACACAGCCAAAAAATGTCTTCTCACACTAAACAAAAATAAAAAGGCGAAAACATAAACATGAAGAGTCCGTATAACACCTAGAGCGGAGGGGGGTCAATTCTAAGATCATGCTGCAACCCATGTTGGGTAAAGTATCCCTCGCCGAAGCCTCCAATCGTGTACACACCTCTGTAAATAGGTCTCGATTCTCCACGCGTTGTAGAGAGGACCATAAACGAAGAGTCCCGGTACATCTGTAGATAACCTGCATCAGAGAAGTACTTTTATCGTTTATTTTTTTTTATCATTTCTACATAGCCAAAGCGACCAAATAACGGCAACCGCTCCCACCCTGAGAAAAGTTCTAAACCTGTGATCAATCCCATGTAACCAGTTGCCAAATACATTAGCAACACTACAAGGAGGATACAAGCCAGACGCTATTTGGATGACTGACCATATAGAGCGAGCCAATTTGCATTGGAAGAATAAATGTTTTATTGTCTCATCATGGTGACAAAAGACACATTGCGGACTTCCATGCCAATTCCTCTTAATAAGGTTATCTTTAGTAAGAATGACTCCACGGCAAAGATACCATGCAAATTTTTTATTCTTAAGAGGTATATTCATCTTCCAGATCTTCTTATTATTATCAACTGGCACATCAGACTGGATTAATGCTCTATACATAGACTCCACTGAGAATTGTCCATTCCCATGAAGGTTCCATCGAAATACATCAGACCCATGTGACAGGTGCACCGTGGACAACCGCTGGAGCAGGATGTTTCACGATTGAAGTCTGGGTCCAATTAAATCTCTTCTGAACGTCACATTTGGCGGAAATGATTCCATTACCGTGGCGATTGTATCGCCCTTGTGGCGCACAATGTTGTATAGAGTCAGATATTGTTCCCGGAGTGTGGCATTTCCTAGCCACCTGTCCTCCCAGAATCTAATTTTCGACCCGTCTTTAATCGAGAAGGATCCATAGCAGAAGAAATATTTCTTCGTAGCCATTAGACCCGCCAAAAAGTGGGAATCTCTAGGCTTCCAGTATACTTGGGATACCGCCTTGGTGCCCACATATTTCCTCCTTAGGAGGGTTTGCCATACACTTTCTTCCGTCAGAAATTTGAACAACCATTTGCCGAGGAGGGCCCTATTCTTAACCTCCAGGTCATGAATACCCAACCCACCTTGGTCTTTGGGACGGCAAACCACACTCCATTTGGCCAGTCGATATTTCTTTCTCTCGCTATCTCCTTGCCAAAAGAATCTTGATCGAAAATAATCCAATCTATGTAAAACTCCTTTACGCAACTGGAAGAAGGAAATCATATATAGTACCATATTACTTAGTACTGAATTTATGAGGACCAATCTTCCACCCAGAGACATCAGTTTACCTTTCCAACTACTTAGTCATTTTTGTAGTCTCTCCTCGATGTGTTTCCATTCAGCATTTGTGAGTCTCCGATAATGTATCGGTATCCCCAAATATGTGATCAGAAACTGGCCCAACCCGCACCCAAATAGTTCAGCGTAAAGGTGGGCCTCATCTTGAGCCTCGCCAAAGCAAAACAATTCACTTTTATGAAAGTTGATCTTAAGACCCGATAGTTGCTCGAATGCTGATAGAATTAGTTTCATATTTCTCGCTTTCTCGAGGTCATGATCCAAGAAGATAATTGTATCATCGGCATATTGAAGTATATAGAGACCAACATCAACTAGATGATTTACTACCCCTTCAATTTTGCCATCAACCTTGGCACGCTCAATCATGATCGCAAGCATATCTGCCACTGTCACCCTTCTTTGTTTGGAAATAGTGTCCAATGTCATCATTGACCTTAATGGCAACACTACCTCCAGAAACAAAGCTATGGATCATAGCGCGCCACTCTGCAGAAAATCCTTTCATTCTGAGAGTCTGTTGAAGAAAGGGCCACTTCACTTTGTCATAAGCCTTTTCGAAGTCTATTTTTAAAACCAACCCATTCAACTTTTTTCGGTGTAATTCATGGACTGTTTCATGAAGGATAACAACACCATCAAGGATGGTCTGCCTTGCATAAAGGTTGTATGTGAAGGACGAACCATATGTTCAACAACCAAATTTAGCCTAATAGTCGCAACCTTCGTGAATATTTTAAAACTAACATTAAGGAGGCACATATGTCTATATTGTTGTATCCTTTCAGCCTCATTAACCTTAGGTAATAAAATAATCTCACCGAAGTTTAAGCGAAACAAATCTAGTTGGCCCGCATGTAAGTTGCTAAACAAAAGTAGGAGATCCGGTTTGATGACTTCCCAAAAGTGCTGATAGAACTCGGCGAGAAAACCATCCGGACCTGGGGCTTTGTTGTGCTCCATTAGGAAAACCGCCTTTCTAACTTCCTCCTCGGAGTATGGGGCTGTTAGAAGGTTGTTTTCCTCATGAGAGACCTGGGGGGTGTCATTTGTTCGGGACTCATCCATCGAGAAGTTTCCTTCCTCTGGGGCTCCGAACAATTTTTTATAATAATTAGTGATATTATATTTAAGTTGCTCATGTCCCTCAATCGTGCCCTCATCCTGTTGTAGGGAATGGATAATTTTATTCCGGTGTCTGCCATTGGCGACTCCATGGAAATATCTAGTATTCGCATCACCTTTCAGGATAAACTGAGAGTTAGAATGTTGATACCATTTGAGTTCCTCTTCACGCAGCATGCTAGCTATCCGTGCATTCGAATGACTCTTGATCTCGATTTCATGCTCAGATAGAGGTGTAACCTCTGCCAAAGCTTCTAATTCATCAATGATAGATGAAAGGCGAAGCTTCTCCTTTCTGAGGATACCCGTCGTATGCCTAGCCCAACCACCAAGGAATTTACGTAATGCACGTATTTTGTTATTCCATTTGTGAATTGGGGTAGGCCCGGCCACCGGTTTCTCCCACACCTCCTTGACCATGTCATGGAAGCCATCCCAAAGCAACCACCCAAGTTCGAACTTGAACTTGCATCTATGTTGTGGTCGTGGCAAACCCGTAGTTAGGAGAATGGGTGTGTGGTCTGATATAGCCTCGATACGAGGTAGAGCACGAACAGACACCATAGGAAATTTAGATTCCCAGTCGGTATCCATTAAAATGCGATCTAGTTTATCATATGTCGGTTCCGGAAGACTATCCGCCCAAGTGAATTGTCTTCCAATCATGAAAACCACTCGTAGATCCAGACTGTCGATGAAAACATTGAAAAGGAAAGGCCAATGATCATCAAACCTGCCACGGCTTTTCTCATTTGGAAATCGAAGCAAATTGAAATCACCACAAATAAGAATGGGATATGGATTATCTTTCGCCAGATTAACCAATTCACGGAGGAAATCGGCCTTAAACTCATCCTGGGCTGCACCATACATGGCGACGAGAGTCCATGTGAAGTTGTCGGCCTTGTTGCGAATATGGAGTTTAATATGAAACTCACCATCCGAACTAGCCAAGACATCCATAGTCCATGTGTTTATGCCAAGTAAAATGCCCCCAGAACAACCTCTAGGCGGTCGTGAAATCCAAGTGAAGTTTATCCCGCCAGAAAGACGGTTAAGCAGACTTACTGAGAAATCACGTCTCCCCGTTTCAGAGATAGCCAAAAAGTCTAAATTATATTCCCTATTACATTCCACAATGAATAGATGTTTATGAAGGAAATATGCCCTAGAGGCAATAATAAAGATGTTATTTGTATTTCCTTATATCATGATAAATGTCTTTTATTCATGCTAGAATTGTATTAACCGGAAACTTAGTACATGTGTGGATACATAGACAAAACAGTATGTCCCTAGTATGCCTCTACTAGATTAGCTCATTGATCAAAGATGGTTATGTTTCCTAGCCATAGACATGAGTTGTCATTTGATCAACGGGATCACATCATTAGGAGAATGATGTGATGGACAAGACGCATCCGTTAGCATAGCACTATGATCGTTTAGTTTTACTGCTATTGCTTTCTTCATGACTTATACATGTTCCTATGACTATGAGATTATGCAACTCCCGAATACCGTAGGAACACCTTGTGTGCTATCAAACGTTACAACGTAACTGGGTGATCATAAAGATGCTCTACAGGTGTCTTCGAAAGTATTTGTGGTGTTGGCATAGATCAAGATTAGGATTTGTCACTCCGAGTGTCGGAGAGGTATCTCTGGGCCCTCTCGGTAACACACATCACAATAAGCCTTGCAAGCTAAAGACTAATGAGTTAGTCACGAGATGATGTGCTACGGAATGAGTAAAGAGACTTGCCGGTAACGAGATTGAACTAGGTATAGAGATACCGACGATCGAATCTCGGGCAAGTAACATACCGATGACAAAAGGAACAACGTATGTTGTTATGCGGTTTTGACCGATAAAAGATCTTCGTAGAATATGTAGGAGCCAATATGAACATCCAGGTTCCGCTATTGGTTATTGACCGGAGATGAGTCTCGGTCATGTCTACATAGTTCTCGAACCCATAGGGTCCGCACGCTTAACGTTTGATGACGATCGGTATTATGAGTTTATGAGTTTTGATGTACCGAAGGTAGTTCGGAGTCCCGGATGAGATCACGGACATGACGAGGAGTCTCGGAATGTCCGAGACATAAAGATTGATATATTGGACGACTATATTCGGACACCAGAAGTGTTCCGGAAAAGTTTCGGATTTAACGGGATTGCCGGAGGGGGTTACCGGAACCCCCTACGAGGGGGGATGGTCCATAGTGGGCCTTAAGGGAAAGAGAGAGGCAGCCCATAGGGCTGGCCGGCGCCCCACCTAGGGTTCCTAGTTGGACTAGGATTGGGGGGGCGCCACCTCTCCTTTTTCCTTTCCCTCTCTTCCTTCTTTTGGTGATTCCTACTAGGAATAGGATTGCAATCCTATTCCTAGTAGGATTGCAACCCTAGCCGCACCAAACAAGGGCCGGCCGGCCTCCCCCCTTGCTCCTTTATATACGGGGGCAGGGGGGCACCCAAAGACACACAAGTTGATTTGTTTTAGCCGTGTGCGGTGCCCCCCTCCACAGAAGCACACCTCGGTCATACCGTCGCGGAGCTTAGGCGAAGCCCTGCGCCGGTGAATACATCATATCCGTCACCACGCCGTCGTGCTAGCGAAACTCTCCCGTGAAGCTCAACTGGATCAAGAGCTCGTGGGACGTCATCAAGCTGAACGTGTGCTGAACGCGGAGGTGCCGTACGTTCGGTGCTTGATCGGTTGGATCGTGAAGAAGTTCGACAACATCAACCGCGTCACTTGACGCTTCCGCTCCCGGTCTACGAGGGTACGTAGACACACTCTCCCCTCTCGTTGCTATGCATCTAGTAGATAGATCTTGCGTGATCGTAGGAAAATTTAAAAAATACTACGTTACCCAACAGTGGTATCAGAGCCAGGTCTATGCGTAGATGATATGCACGAGTAGAACACAATGAATTGTGGGCGATACTAGTCATACTGCTTACCAGCATGTCATACTTTGCTTCGGCGGTATTGTGAGATGAAGCGGCCCGGACCGACATTACGCGTACGCTTACGCGAGACTGGTTTCACCGTTACGAGCACTCGTTGCTTAAAGGTGACTGGCGGGTGTCTGTCTCTCTCACTTTAGCTGAATCAAGTGTGGCTACGCCCGGTCTTGTGAAGGTTAAAACAACACATACTTGACGAAACATCGTTGTGGTTTTGTATGCGTAGGTAAGAACGGTTCTTGCTAAGCCCGTAGCAGCCACGTAAAACTTGCAACAACAAAGTAGAGGACGTCTAACTTATTTTTCCAGGGCATGTTGTGATGTGATATGGTCAAGACATGATGAGTTATACGTTTTTGTATGAGATGATCATGTTTTGTAAAGTTAACGGCAACTGGCAGGAGCCATATGGTTGTCGCTTTATTGTATGAAATGCAATCGCCATGTAATTGCTTTACTTTATCACTAAGCGGTAGCGATAGTCGTAGAAGCAATAGTTGGCAAGACGACAACGATGCTACGATGGAGATCAAGGTGTCGCGCCGGTGACGAAGGTGATCATAACGGTGCTTTGAAGATGGAGATCAAAAGCACAAGATGATGATGGCCATATCATGTCACATATTTTGATTGCATGTGATGTTTATCTTATTATGCTTCTTATTTTTCTTAGAACGACGGTAGCATTATAAGATGATCCCTTACTAAATTTCAAGGTATAAGTGTTCTCCCTGAGTATGCACCGTTGCAAAAGTTCGTCGTGCCGAGACACCACGTGATGATCGGGTGTGATAAGCTCTACGTTCAAATACAACGGGTGTAAGCCAGTTTTGCACACGCAGAATACTCGGGTTAAACTTGACGAGCCTAGCATATGCAGATATGGCCTCGGAACACTGGGGACCGAAAGGTCGAGCGTGAATCATATAGTAGATATGATCAACATAAGATGTTCACCATTGAAACTACTCCATCTCACGTGATGATCGGTCATGGTTTAGTTGATTTGGATCACGTGATCATTTAGATGACCGGAGGGATGTCTATCTAAGTGGGAGTTCTTTGATTAATATGATTAAATTGAACTTTAATTTATCATGAACTTAGTCCTGATAGTTATTGCATATCTATGTTATTGTAGATCAATGGCCCGTGCTACCGTTCCTTTGAATTTTAATGCATTCCTAGAGAAAGCTAAGTTGAAAGATGATGGTAGCAATTACACGGACTGGGTCCGTAACCTGAGGATTATCCTCATTGCTGCACAGAAGAATTATGTCCTTGAAGCACCGCTAGGTGACAAGCCCCCTCCCGCTAATGTGGACGCTTTGAACGTCTCGCAATCGCGGTCTGATGACTACACGATAGTTCAGTGTGTCATGCTTTACGGCTTAGAACCGGGACTTCAACGACGTTTTGAACATCATGGACCATATGAGATGTTCCAGGAGTTGAAGTTAATATTTCAAGCAAATGCCCGGATTGAGAAATATGAGATTTCCAATAAATTCTACAGCTGCAAAATGGAGGAGAATAGTTCTATCAGTGAACACTTGCTCAGAATGTCTGGGTACTACAATCATATGACTCAACTTGGTTGCAAGGTTGACGAGGATAGTGTTATTGATAGAGTTCTTCAATCACTGCCACCAAGCTATAAAGGCTTTGTGATGAACTATAATATGCAAGGGATGCAAAAGACAATTCCCGAGCTCTTCGCCATGCTCAAAGCTGCGGAGGTAGAAATCAAGAAGGAGCATCAAGTGTTGATGGTTAACAAGACCACTAGTTTCAAGAAAAAGGGCAAGGGAAAGAAGGGGAACTTCAAGAAGAATAGCAAGACAGTTGCTACTTCCACGAAGAAACCCAAATCTGGAGCCAAGCCTGAAACTGAGTGCTTCTACTGCAAGGGGACTGGACACTGGAAGCGGAACTGCCCCAAGTATTTGGCGGATAAGAAGGATGGCAAGGTGAACAAAGGTATATGTGATATACATGTTATTGATGTGTACCTTACTAATGCTCGTAGTAGTACCTGGGTATTTGATACCGGTTCGGTTGCTAATATTTGTAACTCGAAACAGGGACTACAGATTAAACGAAGATTAGCTAAGGACGAGGTGACGATGCGCATGGGAAACGGTTCCAAAGTCGATGTGATCGCCGTCGGCACGCTACCTCTACATCTACCTTCGGGATTAGTTTTAGACCTAAATAATTGTTATTTGGTGCCAGTGTTGAGCATGAACATTATATCTGGATCTTGTTTGTTGCGAGACGGTTATTCATTTAAATCAGAGAATAATGGTTGTTCTATTTTAATGAATAATATCTTTTACGGTCATGCACCCTTAAAGAGTGGTCTATTCTTATTGGATCTCGATTGTAGTGATACACATATTCATAATATTGAAACCAAAAGATGCAAGGTTAATAATGATAGTGCAACTTATTTGTGGCACTGCCGTTTATGTCATATTGGTGTAAAACGCATGAAGAAACTTCATAATGATGGACTTTTGGAATCACTTGATTATGAATCACTTGGTGCTTGCGAACCATGCCTCATAGGCAAGATGACTAAAACTCCGTTCTCCGGAACTATGGAGCGAGCAACAGATTTGTTGGAAATCATACATACTGATGTATGTGGACCAATGAGTGTTGAAGCACGCGGCGGGTATCGTTATTTTCTGACCTTCACTGATGATTTGAGCAGATATGGGTATATCTACTTAATGAAACACAAGTCTGAAACATTTGAAAAGTTCAAAGAATTTCAGAGTGAAGTAGAGAATCATCGTAACAAGAAAATAAAGTTTCTACGATCTGATCGTGGAGGAGAATATTTGAGTTACGAGTTTGGTCTTCATTTGAAACAATGTGGAATAGTTTCACAACTCACGCCACCTGGAACACCACAGCGTAATGGTGTATCCGAACGTCGTAACCGTACTTTATTAGATATGGTACGATCTATGATGTCTCTTACCGATTTACCACTATCGTTTTGGGGTTATGCTTTAGAGACAACTGCATTCACGTTAAATAGGGCACCATCTAAATCCGTTGATACGACACCTTATGAACTATGGTTTGGCAAGAAACCAAAGTTGTCGTTTCTTAAAGTTTGGGGCTGCGATGCTTATGTGAAAAAGCTTCAACCTGATAAGCTCGAACCCAAGTCGGAGAAATGTGTCTTCATAGGATACCCAAAAGAGACTGTTGGGTACACCTTCTATCACAGATCCGAAGGCAAGATATTCATTGCTAAGAATGGATCCTTTCTAGAGAAAGAGTTTCTCTCGAAAGAAGTGAGTGGGAGGAAAGTAGAACTTGATGAGGTAATTGTACCTTCTCCCGGATTGGAAAGTAGTACATCACAGAAAATTATTCCAGTGATTCCTACACCAATCAGTGAGGAAGTTAATGATAATGATCATGAAACTTCGGATCAAGTTTCTGCTGAACGTCGTAGATCAACCATAGTACGTTCCGCACCAGAGTGGTACGACAACCCAGTTCTGGAAATCATGTTACTAGACCATGATGAACCTACGAACTATGAGGAAGCGATGATGAGCCCAGATTCCGCAAAATGGCTTGAAGCCATGAAATCTGAGATGGGATCCATGTATGAGAACAAAGTGTGGACTTTGGTTGACTTGCCCGATGATCGGCAGGCCATCGAAAATAAATGGATCTTCAAGAGGAAGACCGACGCAGACGGTAATGTTACTGTTTACAAAGCTCGACTTGTTGCGCAAGATTTTCAACAAGTTCAAGGAGTTGACTACGATGAGACTTTCTCACCTGTAGCGATGCTTAAGTCTGTCCGAATCATGTTAGCAATTGCCGCATTTTATGATTATGAAATCTGGCTAATGGATGTCAAAACTGCATTCCTGAATGGATATCTCAAAGAAGAGTTGTATATGATGCAACCAGAAGGTTTTGTCGATCCAAAAGGTGCTAACAAAGTATGCAAGCTCCAGCGATCCATCTATGGACTGGTGCAAGCATCTCGGAGTTGGAATATATGCTTTGATGAGGTGATCAAAGCATATGGTTTTATACAGACTTTTGGAGAAGCCTGTATTTACAAGAAAGTGAGTGGGAGCTCTGTAGCATTTCTAATATTATATGTGGATGACATATTGTTGATTGGAAATGATATAGAATTTCTGGATAGCATAAAAGGATACTTGAATAAGAGTTTTTCAATGAAAGACCTCGGTGAAGCTGCTTATATATTAGGCATCAAGATCTATAGAGATAGATCAAGACGCTTAATTGGACTTTCACAAAGCACATACCTTGATAAGGTTTTGAAGAAGTTCAAAATGGATCAGTCAAAGAAAGGGTTCTTGCCTGTATTACAAGGTTTGAAGTTGAGTAAGACTCAATGCCCGACCACTGCAGAAGATAGAGAGAAAATGAAAGTCATTCCCTATGCCTCAGCCATAGGATCTATCATGTATGCAATGATGTGTACCAGACCTGATGTGTGCCTTGCTATAAGTCTAGCAGGGAGGTACCAAAGTAATCCAGGAGTGGATCACTGGACAGCGGTCAAAAACATCCTAAAGTATCTGAAAAGAACAAAGGATATGTTTCTCGTGTATGGAGGTGACAAAGAGCTCGTCGTAAACGGTTACGTCGATTCTAGCTTTGACACTGATCCATGACTCAAAGTCACAAACCGGATATGTATTTTTATTGAACGGTGGAGCTGTCAGTTGGTGCAGTTCCAAGCAGAGCGTCGTGGCGGGATCTACGTGTGAAGCGGAATACATAGCTGCTTCGGAAGCAGCAAATGAAGGAGTCTGGATGAAGGAGTTCATATCCGATCTAGGTGTAATACCTAGTGCATCGGGTCCAATGAAAATCTTTTGTGACAACACTGGAGCCATAGCCTTGGCGAAGGAATCCAGGTTTCACAAGAGAACAAAGCACATCAAAAGACGCTTCAATTCCATCCGCGATCTAGTCAAGGAGGGAGACATAGAGATTTGCAAAATACATACGGATCTGAATGTTGCAGACCCGTTGACTAAGCCTCTTCCACGGGCAAAACATGATTAGCACCAAGACTCCATGGGGTGTAAGGATCATCACTTTGTAATCTAGATTATTGACTCTAGTTCAAGTGGGAGACTGAAGGAAATATGCCCTAGAGGCAATAATAAAGATGTTATTTGTATTTCCTTATATCATGATAAATGTCTTTTATTCATGCTAGAATTGTATTAACCGGAAACTTAGTACATGTGTGGATACATAGACAAAACACTATGTCCCTAGTATGCCTCTACTAGATTAGCTCATTGATCAAAGATGGTTATGTTTCCTAGCCATAGACATGAGTTGTCATTTGATCAACGGGATCACATCATTAGGAGAATGATGTGATGGACAAGACCCATCCGTTAGCATAGCACTATGATCGTTTAGTTTTACTGCTATTGCTTTCTTCATGACTTATACATGTTCCTATGACTATGAGATTATGCAACTCCCGAATACCGTAGGAACACCTTGTGTGCTATCAAACGTCACAACGTAACTGGGTGATCATAAAGATGCTCTACAGGTGTCTCCGAAAGTATTCGTGGTGTTGGCATAGATCAAGATTAGGATTTGTCACTCCGAGTGTCGGAGAGGTATCTCTGGGCCCTCTCGGTAACACACATCACAATAAGCCTTGCAAGCAAAAGACTAATGAGTTAGTCACGAGATGATGTGTTATGGAACGAGTAAAGAGACTTGCCGGTAACGAGATTGAACTAGGTATAGAGATACCGATGATCGAATCTCGGGCAAGTAACATACCGATGACAAAAGGAACAACGTATGTTGTTATGCGGTTTTGACCGATAAAAGATCTTCGTAGAATATGTAGGAGCCAATATGAACATCCAGGTTCCGCTATTGGTTATTGACCGGAGATGAGTCTCGGTCATGTCTACATAGTTCTCGAACCCGTAGGGTCCGCACGCTTAACGTTTGATGACGATCGGTATTATGAGTTTATGAGTTTTGATGTACCGAAGGTAGTTCGGAGTCCCGGATGAGATCACGGACATGACGAGGAGTCTCGGAATGTCCGAGACATAAAGATTGATATATTGGACGACTATATTCGGACACCGGAAGTGTTCCGGAAAAGTTTCGGATTTAACGGGATTGCCGGAGGGGGTTACCGGAACCCCCTACGAGGGGGGATGGTCCATAGTGGGCCTTAAGGGAAAGAGAGAGGCAGCCCATAGGGCTGGCCGGCGCCCCACCTAGGGTTCCTAGTTGGACTAGGATTGGGGGGGGGGGCGCCACCTCTCCTTTTTCCTTTCCCTCTCTTCCTTCTTTTGGTGATTCCTACTAGGAATAGGATTGCAATCCTATTTCTAGTAGGATTGCAACCCTAGCCGCACCAAACAAGGGCCGGCCGGCCTCCCCCCTTGCTCCTTTATATACGGGGGCAGGGGGGCACCCAAAGACACACAAGTTGAATTGTTTTAGCCGTGTGCGGTGCCCCCCTCCACAGAAACACACCTCGGTCATACCGTCGCGGAGCTTAGGCGAAGCCCTACGCCGGTGAATACATCATATCCGTCACCACGCCGTCGTGCTGACGAAACTCTCCCGTGAAGCTCAACTGGATCAAGAGCTCGTGGGACGTCATCAAGCTGAACGTGTGCTGAACGCGGAGGTGCCGTACGTTCGGTGCTTGATCGGTTGGATCGTGAAGAAGTTCGACAACATCAACCGCGTCACTTGACGCTTCCGCTCCCGGTCTACGAGGGTACGTAGACACACTCTCCCCTCTCGTTGCTATGCATCTAGTAGATAGATCTTGCGTGATCGTAGGAAAATTTTAAAAATACTACGTTACCCAACAGTTTAGCCTAGTCACCAAGACCTCTGCTATTAAAGAACATGCCATTCATGACGAAACAATAGGAGATTTAGAAAAGTTCGCCCTCTTTGGGGGTTTGCGGCCTTTTTTGGAATGGGAGGCCTTTGATTTACGTCCGGAAGCTGTAAGCTCAATCAATGAACTAAGTACGGGTTCATCTAGGCCCACATCCGAAACCTGTCCAACTAAATGGGAGAGTAGCTAACCATCTGATGTGGCATGCAGCTCCTCCTCATCTAGATGTGAAACAAAAGAGTTGCTAGAAACTCGTGGAGTAACCTTTAAACGGTCGTATTCCACATGTCTCAAAGCGTTTGCCGAAATAGAAATATCCTTCTCATTACTTTCTAGACTAACACCAACATTATTCAACTTAGAAACGATGGTTTTAGCAGAGAAAGATAAAAAGGATTTGGGTGACGACATAATACCTTGGTTGTCTAGGTTCTGCGCTTCTTTACGCCGCATAGCCTTGGCCAAGGAGTCCTCATCAGTATCCATCCTCCTGTCGTCGGCGACCTTATGCCAATTACTTCGGCGGGTAGGTGTCACACCTGATGAAGGTAGTCGCTCAAGATTCGTTGCCGAAGGAGGGGATGAGGGTGGAGTAGCAATCCCCTCCCCGCCAGTCCCAGACGGAGTCATGCTTGTAGACGCTGGTGTCGGTGAAGGAGCTGCGAACGTCGAGTGTGCCGCCGCGGCCGCCAAGGGATCCAGCATGTCCGCGGTCGCGGGCGCCCAGGGGTCCGCAATGTCCATGGTTCCCGTCGACGAGGGATCTATGGTCGCCGAGGAAACCGCTACTTCCGCGGTTGCAACCGCCGAGGTGTCCGAAATGTCCGCGGTCGCGGTGGCCGCAGAGTCTGCCGAGTCCGTGGTCGGCCTGGTGTCCGGCGTAGTCAACGTGTGACCAACCAGAGTCACCACCATCTGCCTCGACATAAAGGTCGAAGAGGCCCTAGCTGATCCCGCTGCTACTTCTTGAGCTTGCGTTGTATTCCCTCGAAGAGGAAAGGGAGATGCAGCACAGTAGCGTAAGTATTTCCCTCAGTTTTTGAGAACCAAGGTATCAATCCAGTAGGAGACCACGCGGGAGTCCCTCCCACCTGCACAAAAAATAAGAACTTCGCAGCCAACGCGATAAGGGGTTGTCAATCCCTTTACAGTCACTTACGAAAGTGAGATCTGATAGAGATGATAGTTTATATTTTTGGTATTTTCGTTCATAAGAACAAAAAGTAAAAGCGGAAAAAGTAAAGTAGGTGTAGATTAAAATGTTGAGAATAGACCCGGGGGGCCATAGTGTTCTCTAGTGGCTTCTCTCATGATAGCGATATTCTACGGCGGGTAAACGAATTACTGTCGAGCAATTGATAGAAAAGCGAATAATTATGAGACTATCTAGGCATGATCATTATATATAGGCATCACGTCCGAGACAAGTAGACCGAAACGATTCTGCATCTACTACTATTACTCCACACATCGACCGGTATCCAGCATGCATCTAGTGTATCGAGTTCATAAGAATAGAGTAACACCTTAAGCAAGATGACATGATGTAGAGGGATAAACTCAAGCAATATGATATAAACCCCATCTTTTTATCCTTGATGACAACAATACAATAAGTGCCTTGCTGCCCCTACTGTCACTGGGTAAGGACACCGCAAGATTGAACCCCAAAGCCAAGCACTTCTCCCATTGCAAGAACTATAGATTTAGTAGGCCAAACCAAACCAATAATTTGAAGAGACTTGCAAGGATATTATAATCATACATAAAGAGTTCAGAAAAGAACCAAATATTTCTCATAGATAATCTTGATCATAAACCCACAATTCATCGGATCTCGACAAACACACCGCGAAAAGAGATTACATCGAATAAATATCCTCGAAGACCAAGGAGAACTTTGTATTGAGATCCAAAGAGAGAGAAGAAGCCATCTAGATACCAGCCATGGACCCGAAGGTCTGTGGTAAACTACTCACAACTCATGGTGAGGCGATGATGACGATGTAGAAGCACTCCATGGTAGATCCCCCCTCCAGCAGAGCTCCAGAACAGACCCCAAGATGGGATCTCACGGAACATAAGGTTACGACGGTGGAACTAGGGTTTTCTCTGTTGTTTTGATAGTTTCGGGGTACGTAGGTATATATAGGAGGAAGGAGGGCACCGGGGGGCAGATGGGGTGCCCACGAGGCAGGGGGCGCGCCCTACAGGGGGCCCCCACCCTCGTGGACGCCACATCAGCCCTACTCCGTGGCTCTCAAGTCCCCCGTGCGTATTTTGCTCCAAAAATATCTCTCCCGAAGGTTTCATTCCGTTTGGACTCCGTTTGATATTTCTTTTCTGTAAAACCCTAAAACAGGCAAAAAACAGCAATCTGAACTGGGCCTTTGGGTTAGTATAAAAGTGTATAACAAAGCCCATTAAACATCCAAAACATCATAAATAATAGCATGGAACAATAAAAAATTATAGATACGTTGGAGACGTATCAAGCATCCCAAGCTTAATTCCTGCTCGTCCTCGAGTAGGTAAATGATAAAAATAGAATTTTTGATGTGGAATGCTAACCAACATAGTTTTTCAATGTAATTCTCTTAATTGTGGCATGAATATTCAGATCTGAAAGATTCAAGACAAAAGTCTATATTGACATAAGAAATAATAATACTTCAAGCATACTAACGAAGCAATCATGTCTTCTCAAAATACTATGGCTAAAGAAAGTTATCCCTACAAAATCATATAGTCTGGCTATACTCCCTCTTCATCACACAAAATATTCATATTATGCACAACCCCGATTTCAGCCAAGCACTTGTTTTCATACTCTATTCTTTCAAACCTTTCAACTTTCACGCAATACATGAGCGTGAGCCATGGACATAGCACTATGGGTGGAATAAAGGTGGTTGTGGAGAAGACAAAAAGGAGGGAGATAGTCTCACATCGACTAGGCATATCAACGGGCTATGGAGATGCCCATCAATAGATATCAATGTGAGTGAGTAGGGATTGCCATGCAACGGATGCACTAGAGCTAAAAATGTATGAAAGCTCAACAAAAGAAGCTACTGAGCGTGCATCCAACTTGCTTGATCATGAAGACCTAGGGCATTTGAGGAAGCCCATCGTTGGAATATACAAGCCAAGTTCTATAATGAAAATTTCCACTAGTATATGAAAGTGACTAAACATGAGACTCTCTATCATGAAGAACATGGTGCTACTTTGAAGCACAAGTGTGGAAAAAGATAGTAGCAATTGTACCTTTTTCTTTCCCTTTTTTTGGGCCTTTCTTTTTTTCTTTGGCCTTTCTTTCCTTTTTTGTGTGGAGGGGCTTTATTGATTTAGCATTTCCTCCCATGGGACAATGCTCTAATAATGATGATCATCACACTTTCGTTACAACTCGATACTAGAACAAAGTATGACTCTATATGAATGCCGCCGGCTAATTTTTATGAATTGGGTTGGACTAGTTTTTGGGCCAAAATCATTTCCCGGAGTTTAAAATAGAAAGAAAGATAATTTTCCTAAGTTATTGGGATGCTATAGGACTTCGACCCCAGCAACCAACCACGCAGCTCACTCAAGCATTAAGCCCGAGGCCTTTTTAATCAGCGAAGGGGCCAACACATCAGTACCGGGTGTAGTATCTGTCAATGGCTTTGACCCGACGGCAAACCATCGTTTGGGCTCTTGTGAGGCAGGGGTGAGTAGATAAGTGCAAAATTCAGCAAAGTTAGTTGGGCGGGGCAAAACTGAGTACAACTAAGGAAGGAGGGGCACAAAATTAGAAATCCCTTTTTTGGCAAGGGACGAAGCAACTAAAAGATAAGAGAAATTGTAAGTCAAGAGAACACTATAGAGAACTTCATCTAGGAAGGGGTCGGCGGCTAGGTCGCCATATTAGAGTATAGTGACTTAGGTGTCAAGTGAGAGCACTTGATCATAGGTCATACTCATCGTTTAAGCTCAAAATGGGGTTACAATTTTTCATTTAAGCATTCCAATGTACTCACATCTTTTTGAGTTGCTTTAGCTCATGTCTTTTAGTAAAGCTTCTCTAAGGTGTGCTTACTTACACTGGGTTTTGGTGTTGTCTTCTTCATGTAGTTGAACTTGATGTAGATGCTCATGAAATGGAGTTTGGAGCTATCCTTTCATTTTTGGTTCATCTTCCTACATGGGTTAGTCTTGCCAGGAACAACATATGTATCCAAAATGGCAAGAATGAGAATATAACATATATTCTCAAAGGATATGAAGTTGTTTTATTCCTTGAACACACCAAGCAAGAGTTTGATAGTTGTTCCAAGTTTGTTTACTCAAGATAGGAGTTGGGAGCAAACTTGTGGAATGATGTATATCCAAGTACGTACCTACATTGGGTTAGAATCAATACAAGGGAGCAATGTATCCAAGATGTGAAATAGTCATCATAAGATAATAATCAAGGATTAGTCGTGAAAGCTCATGCCCTTGCATGCATCCAAGTGAGTTTCTAGTTCACGGAAGCATCAATGATGTTAAACTCACTTTTCAAGTGAAAAAATATCTTCTCATCGAGAGGTTTAGTGAATATATCCGCCAATTGCTTGTCAGTTTGGACATGCTTAAGGTCAATGGCACCTTTTGCAACATGACCTCGAATAAAATTGTGACGAACCTCAATATGCTCAGTTCGAGAATGTTACACGGGATTGTGTGCAATATTAATGGGGCTCTCATTGTCACAAAGCAATGGAACATGTCTCACAGGTATCCCATAATCTTTCAGATTTTGTGTCATCCAAAGTAATTGAGCACAACAAGATCCGGTGGCAATGTATTCCGCTTTGGCGGTAGATAGAGATATGAAATTTTGTTACTTGGAGGACCAAGACACAAGATATATACCAAGAAATTGGTATGTGCCCGAAGTGGATTTTCTATCAAACTTGTCTCTTGCATAATCCGAATCGGAGTAGCAAACAATTTTGAAAGAAGATCCACTGGGATACCAAATGCCAAAGTTTGGTGTATGTATCAAGTATCTCACAATTCTCTTCACAACATTAAGATGACACTCTTTTGGTGTCGCTTGGTATCATGCACACATGCACACACTTAGCATAATTTTGAGACGGAAGGCACATAATTATAGCAATAAACCAATCATAGATCGATAAACTTTAGATCAACAATTTAGTTGTGTCCAATAGTAGGCATGTGAGTTTTCATACCTTTAGTTTCTTGCATATTGACCTTCTTGAATAGATCCTTGGTATACTTTGTTTGAGAAACAAAGGTACCCTCCTTTGTTTTCTTGATTTGCAAACCAAGGTATAATTTGAGTTCACACATCATAGACATCTCATACTTCTTCGACATCCACCTTCCGAACTTTTCACTAAAAGGAGGGTCAGTAGATCCAAATATGATATCATCAACATATATTGGTGATACATCTCCAATGTATCTATATATTTTGATTGTTCCATGTTGTTATATTATCGTTCTTGGATGTTTTACAATCATTTTATAGCAACTTTATATCATTTTTTGGGACTAACCTATTGAAATAGTGCCCAGTTCCAGTTGCTGTTTTCTGCTTTTTTTTACTTTGCAGAAAATCAATACCAAACGGAGTTACAAACGCAGCGAAACTTTTTGTAGAATTTTTCTGGGCCAGCAGACACAAGATGGGCCAAAGAAGCACCTAGGGGGTGCTCCGAGGGGAGCACAACCCACCAGAGCGGGCCCTAGTGGGTTGTGCCCACCTCGGTGGCCTCCCGCACCACCTCTTCATTCCACAAATACACAAGTATTCCAAAAACCCTAGGGGAGTCGACGAACTTTTGTTCCAGCCGCCACAAGTTCCAAAACCACGAGATCCAATCTACACACCATCACGGAGGGGTTCATCATCCTCATTGGTGCCTCTCTGATGAAGTTTGAGTAGTTCACCATAGACCCACGGGTCCGTAGACAGTAGCTAGATGGCTTCTTCTCTCTATTTGATTCTCAATACAATGGTCTCTTGGAGATCTATTTGATATAACTCCTTTTGCAGTGTGTTTGTTGGGATCCGATGAACTTTGAGTTTATGATTAGATCTATATCCATGAAAGTTATTTGAGTCTTTTTGATCTCTTATATGCTTGATTACTTATGGCCTCGTATTTCTTCTTCGATTCTTTGGTTTAGTTAGGCCAACTAGATCGATTTTTCTTTCCATGGGAAGAGGTGCTTTGTGATGGGTTTGATCTTACGTGTTCTTTCCCAGTGACACAAGGGGTGGCAATACACACATGTATCGTTGCTATTAAGGATAACAAGATGGGGGCTATTCCTACATGAATAGATCTCTTCTACATCATGTCATCGTTCTTATTGCATTGCTTTGTTTCTCCATGAACTTAATACACTAGATGCATGCTGGATAGAGGTCGATGTGTGGAGTAATAGTAGTAGATGTAAGCAGGAGTCGGTCTACTAATCTTGGACATGATGCCTATATAATGATCACTGCCTAGATATCGTCATAACTATTCAATTTTCTATCAATTGCCCAACAGTTATATGTTTACCCACCATGTGCTATTTCTTGAGAGAAGCCACTAATGAAATCTACGGCCCCGGGTCTATTTTCTATCATATTTGGCTTTCGATCCACTATTTTCTTTATGAGATCTATTTCTATTTGCTTTTATTTTCAGATCTAAATTATCAAAAACCCCAAAAACGCGCTGAGTTTTATTTGTCGTTACTTGCATTTATCAATGTACTACAATTTTATCTCATTAACACATCAATTTATCGCACCATTACCCAAAAGGGATTGATGATGGGCCTCGAACCCCTCGTTGGTTACCCCAAGTGGAAGGTGTAAGATGCAGTAAGTAGAAGTGTTTTCCCCTAGCAAAGATGCCAAGGATCGAATCCCGAGAGACTCCTAGGTTCAACAGGTAGGTGTCAACTGCTAACGGCGCAATTAGCAATCAACGTGGACCTGCACACAGATACAAATAACTTTGCTCCCAACGAGTACAGAGAGGTTGTCAATCTCTCCGGCCTTGTAGTTCACAAAGGGTTAAAAGCAATATGATAGTAGTGATAGATAGTGTTTTGCAATAGTAAATAAAATAACGAAAAGTAAATAGAGTATGTGATCAATGATGGTAATATGGACCGGAGTCTCATGATGTTCACTAGTGATGTCTCTCTCCCAAAAGACGATAAAACAGCTATGTGAGGTAAACAAATTACAGCTGGGCAATTGACATGACCACGAACGCAAACCAATCCTGACTACATTGCAAGAAAGGTTGAGGTTCAAAGCATGGGCGGTACGCCAAAGTAAGTAGACCGAAATCCATCAATATCTACTACTAATCATCCACCTTGAGATATCTATCCAGAACATCTCGCTGGTATTAAGTTGTGAGTCCAACCCATAGTGTAAACTCAATGCAACAGACAACTGCATTAAAAGAACTTTGCGTAAAGTAAACAATCCTTGCACCCGCGGGCACAAGCACCGTTGTTTTCCCCCTTGTGGCAACAACACATCCCCTAGACTCATGTTTCTGTCACTCAAGCTAGTCATCGAGGGGCATGAACCCACAATCGAGCATAACGTTCCCTCTTGGAGTCACTACCTATTACTCGGCCAAAGCAATAAATAACAACAGAGAACATTCAAGAATTACTTATGAACTAAAATATAAAAGAGGTGAATCAAATATATTACTCAAGATCAATCTGAACATAATCTCATAATCCATCGGATCCCAGCAAACTCAACATAGCAACAGCATAAGGATTACATAGGTGCCTCGATCATGTAGGGCAGCTCACGAGGACTAATTAGTGAAGCACAAGAACGGGAGGAGAACATCACATAGGTACTGGTCATGGACTCATGGTCCAAGGGAGACTACTCACGAGTCATCCGGGAGGCGTCCATGGTGGTGGAGAAGCTCCCGGTGGTGATCCTCCCCTCCGGCAGGGTGCCGGGAAGAGTTCTCCTGGTGCTCCCGATCTTGGAAGCGGCGGCGGCGGCGGAACAGAGATGGGATCGCGAAAAGAAGTCCTGTTTCGAGGGTTTCGGAGAGTCCTTTAAATATATGCCAAAGTAGGGCACCGGGGGGCTCTCGGGGGGCCGAGGCGCCCCCCCGGCGCGGCCCAGGGGGGGGGGGCGCCCACAGGGCGCCTGGAGCCCCTGTGGCCCCCCCAGGTTGCCCTTCGGACGCAGTGTTGTTTCCGATTCGCTGATTTTTTATATAAGTTTTCTGGATTTTTCTGGGCAGTTCTCGAAACGTGAAAACCTGAAATACAAAAACAGTCGAAAACAGAAACTGGCACTGGGGTGCACTTGGATTAGTAAGTTAGTCCAAATATGATCAAAAGTGTATGGAAGTGTATGAATATCATAGCAATATCACCCAAAAGTGGCATGGAGCAAGCAGAAATTATAGATACGTTTTGGACGTATCAACATCCGCAAGCTTAATTCCTGCTCGTCCTCGAGTAGGTAAATGATAACAAGAATAATTTCTGTGGTGACATGCTACTAACCATATAAGACTTTCTCATAGTCATATGACAAAAGCTTAATGAGACAATGATTCTAAAGTAATTAAGTTGCCTCAAGAGAAAATCACAAATGACTAAAAGTTTTACAACATGAAACTGAAACATCAAAAAGATTTGCAATGAACATGATGTGCAAATATGATAAAGTGATATCTAGCTTGCCCCCTTTAGTGATGCAAAACATAAGTGCAGGGGCACCTTCAAGGTTTAAGTGATGACTAGATACAATCATTTCAGAATAAACGATATCACAATCATGCAAAAGACAATGCTACTTTGGGACAATGCACATTACACTCAGAATGACAATCATGCTCTCAGTAGTTGATGCTTGAAGTGCTAGAGCTTTTTATTTTGAAACATGGAAGCAATTGTGTCAACGGTAGTAGTACTTTATATGTGTCATGCATAAAACATCCTATAAGTTGCAAGCCTCATGCATCGAATACTAATAGTGCTCGCTCCTTGTCCTAATTAGCTCGGATCCCCATGGGTTATCATTGCATTGCATATGTTTTAACCAAGTGTCACAAAGGGGTACCTCTATGCCACCTGTACAAAGGTCCAAGGAGATAGATCGCATTTGATTTCTCGTTTTTGATAGATCTCAACTTTAGGACATCCATACCGGGAAAACATAGAAAATAGATGATGGACTCCTCTTTAATGCATAAGCATATTCTCGTGAGAGATTGAGGATTAAGGTCCAAGCTAAAACTTCCACCATGATGCATGGCTTTGGTTTGCGGCCCAATGTTCTTCTCTAACAATATGCATATTAATTCAACCCACGGTAAATCACCCTTACTTCAGACAAGACGAACATGCATAGCAACTCACATGATATTCAACAAAAGTGTGACAGTTGATCGCGTCCCCAGAAACATGGTTACCGCTCAGCAAGCAACTCATAAGAAATAAGATACATAGGCAACATATTCTTTACCACAATAGTTTTTAGGCTACTTTCCCATGAGCTATGTATTGCATGGTTAATTTGCTTAGTGCAGGTGGAGGTTAGCAAAAGACTGGGAGCGACCAACTAAGAGAGCAATGACGGTCATAATCATGCAGAGCGACAAAGCAATATTGAATCAGGCATGGTAGTTATATCGCTACTTAGAAATAAGAGATCATCAAGGCTTGACAGACTTTCTTTACAGTCTTGAATATGCGTGAGCATACGCCAAGTCAATCAAAATAAATTCTCGAAGGAAGATATTACTAAACCATACCACATCATAGGCAAACAAACCAAGTTGGTACTCCAATGACACATTGGGAACCCCCCAGCTATTCGAGATTAACCATAAGAAAACCTGAACTACTAAGCACCATCATGAAAGTAGCATCTTTATCATAGACACATTAACCAATGCAATGGAAGCAAACTATCTTGATAAGGTGAGCATGGTAATTAAAGAGAGTTCAAGCAACCAACTAAATAAAAGCTCTTGAAAAGATAAGCATGAATGATAAGAGCAAAGCACGATAGTAGCTATTAAAAGATAAAGAACACACACATCATAGATAGACATGAAAATTCTATGTAATGTTCTAGGTAGAGGTGGAGCGTGTTTATCTCCCACATAAAGGAATGCTGAGTTCTGACTCGTTATGAAAAACTAAAAAGAAAACTAAAAGCAAGACGCTCCAAGCATAGCACATAACACATGAAGTGATAAAAATATAGCGGAACGAAAGACGAACTGATAATGTTGATGGAGAAGGGGATGCACGGGGGCATCCCCAAGCTTGGACGCTTGAGTCTCCTTGAATATTTCTTGGGGTGCACGGGGGCATCCCCAAGCTTGAGCGCTTGACACTCCTGAATCTTTTTATCATCTTCCCTCGCACACTTGAAAACTCCCTTCATACATAACTCATCATAATCTGATTAGCAAGGTTAGTACCCTTAATAAAATAATTATACCTTGCTGGAAATAAGGATATTCTTGAAGTTCTACTGTTTCTCAAGATTGCCAAAAGGTTTTTGCAAAGAAAAAGCAAGTTCTCAATTTGCAAAGTGAAGGTAAGGCAAAACAGGACAGAATCTGTGAAAAACAGAACAGCAGGCAGTAATTGACCTGTTCGGGATACTTCTGCAACTCAAATAAAAAAACTCAGAATTGACGCACGAAAGAAAATTATATAGAGAACGCTGTCGAAAAAATTCAGACCAAAAAGATGATCTGGTGATTTTATACGAATTTTTCTATCCAAGGACAGAATCTGTTTCCTGGACAGCACCTCACAACTTTTGAACTTTCTAGCAATCAGAGGCTATACTTGGCACAAATATGAAAAGCAAAGATACAATGATGATGCTACAGCAGTAAACAACATCAAGACACAACAAAAGCAAAAAAAATTATTCATGTGGGCTGCCTCCCAAAAGCGCTTTCTTTTATGCCTTTAAGCTAGGCATAATGCATAGATCAAGTTTTATCAAGAGTAAAAGAATAACTAGCCCGTACAACGGACTCAAAAGGTAACTTGACCTTGTTACGAGGGAAGTGTTCCATCCCTTTCTTGAGAGGAAACTGAAATTTTATATTACCCTCTTTCATGTCAATGACAGCACCAACGGTGCGCAAAAAGGGACGTCCCAAAATAATTGGACATGAAGGATCACATTCAATATCCATAATAGTAAAATCAACGGGCACATAATTATCATTGACAACAATAAGAACATCGTCGATCCTCCCCAAAGGTTTCTTTATGGAAGAATCAACGAGACGAACACCAAAAGAACAAGAATCATAAGGTTTCAATTTAAGCATATCATATATCCTTTTGGGCATAACAGAGGTACTAGCACCAACATCACATAATGCATAACAAGAGAAGTCATTCAAATAAATTTTTATCATAGGATCCCAACCATCTTCTAGCTTTCTAGGTATGGAGGCTTCTACTCTAAGTTTCTCCTCCCTAGCTTTGATGAGAGCATTAGTGATATGCTCTGTGAAGGCAAGGTTAATCGTGCTAGTGTGGGGATCTCTAGACATTTTGTGAAGGAAATCAAGAACTTCTGTAAGAGTGCAATTATCAAAATCAAGGTCACGAGCATCAAGTAAGGTAGTAGTGGTGTCCTTAAGGTTCACCTGTTTGGTAGTTGACATAGCATCACCATTAATAGGTCCATTGGGACCAGGAGTACATTGGGTGCTAAGAGTGTGAACGTCATCAATAACTTGGATAGTAGCAACAGTGTGGTGGATAGGAAGGCTCTTAATTCTTTCCTCTTCCTCCCTTTCTCTAGCCCATCTTTCTTTAAGCTTAGTCATCATCCTAATATTTTCATTGATTTGCACTTGAGTGGCATTAATAGGGATGACTTCCCTCTCCTTAAGAGGAGAAGTTTCAATTTTTAGCAATTTTACCTCATTGGCTAAGTGGTCTACCTTAAAAGAAAGATCATCTAGTTTATGTAGTTTCTCTTCTACATTCTTGTTAAAGGCTTTTTGGGTAGTGATGAAATCTCTAAGCATAGTCTCTAGTTCAGTATTGGAGTTCTTGGTACTAGGATAAGCATTGTTGTTCCCATAAGAGTTAGAGGGGAACGGTCTAGAATTGTTACCAAAGTTACTCCTATAAGCATTGTTGTTGAAATTATTTCTAGAGATAAAGTTAACATCTACTTGTTCTTGAGCAATCAAAGAATTTAAAGGAACATCACGAGGATCAACAGTAGATTGCTTCGAAAGTAGAGACATGATCAAGTCAACTTTTTCATTGAGGGAGGAAATCTCCTCGACAGAGTTTACCTTCCTACCTGTTGGAGCGCGTTCGGTGTGCCATTGGGAATAGTTAGTCATCATCTCATCGAGAAGCTTCGTGGCAGCACCAAGTGTGGTTGACATAAAAGTTCCTCCCGCAGCCGAATCTTACAAGTTCCGCGAGGTAAAGTTCAAGCCTGCATAAAAAGTTTGGATAACCATCCAAGTAGTCAAACCGTGAGTAGGGCAGTTTTTGATAAGAGACTTCATTCGTTCCCAAGCTTGGGCAACGTGTTCATTATCCAATTGTTTAAAATTCATGATGTTACTTCTAAGTTGGATAATTTTAGCAGGTGGATAGTATTTTCCGATAAAAGCATCTTTGCACTTGTCCCATGAATCTATGCTATTTCTAGGCAAAGACTGAAACCAAATTTTAGCTCCTCCTCTCAAAGAGAAAGGAAAAAACTTAAGCTTACCAATATTACCATCTATTTCTTGGTACTTTTGCATATCACAAAGTTCTACAAAGTTGTTCAAGTGTAAAGCAGCATCATCTCCAGCACCGGAGAATTGTTCTCTCATGACTAAGTTCAGTAAAGCAGGTTTAATTTCATATGAAGGTGCTGAAGTGGCAGGTGTAGTGATAGGTGTGCTGATAAAGTCATCGTTGTTGTGACTAGTGAAGTCACACAACATGGTGTTCTCGGTGGAACCCATAGTAGCAAGCAAGCAAGATAACTATTTTTGTGATTTTCGATAAAAGGAACTAAAGCAAAAATGAAAGGTAAACTAACAAGACTAAAAAGCAAAGGTAAAAGATAGCATGCAACTCCCCTATCCTGAAGAGTGGAGTCCCCGGCAACGGCGCCAGAAAATACTCCTTGATGGGCCTCGAACCCCTCGTTGGTTACCCCAAGTGGAAGGTGTAAGATGCAGTAAGTAGAAGTGTTTTCCCCTAGCAAAGATGCCAAGGATCGAATCCCCAGAGACTCCTAGGTTCAACAGGTAGGTGTCAACTGCTAACGGCGCAATTAGTAATCAACGTGGACCTGCACACAGATACAAATAACTTTGCTCCCAACGAGTACATAGAGGTTGTCAATCTCTCCGGCCTTGTAGTTCACAAAGGGTTAAAAGCAATATGATAGTAGTGATAGATAGTGTTTTGCAATAGTAAATAAAATAGCGAAAAGTAAATAGTGTATGTGATCAATGATGGTAATATGGACCGGAGTCTCATGATGTTCACTAGTGATGTCTCTCTCCCAAAAGACGATAAAACAACTATGAGAGGTAAACAAATTACAGCTGGGCAATTGACAGGACCACGAACGCAAACCAATGCTGACTACATTGCAAGAAAAGTTGAGGTTCAAAGCATGGGCGGTACGCCAAAGTAAGTAGACCAAAATCCATCAATATCTACTACTAATCATCCACCTTGAGATATCTATCCAGAACATCTCGCTGGTATTAAGTTGCGAGTCCCACCCATAGTGTAAACTCAATGCAACAGACAACTGCATTAAAAGAACTTTGCGTAAAGTAAACAATCCTTGCACCCGCGGGCACAAGCACCGTTGTTTTCCCCCTTGTGGCAACAACACATCCCCTAGACTCATGTTTCTGTCACTCAAGCTAGTCATCGAGGGGCATGAACCCACAATCGAGCATAACGTTCCCTCTTGGAGTCACTACCTATTACTCGGCCAAAGCAATAAATAACAACGGAGAACATGCAAGAATTACTTATGAACTAAAATATAAAAGAGGTGAATCAAATATATTACTCAAGATCAATCTGAACATAATCTCATAATCCATCGGGATCCCAGCAAACTCAACATAGCAACAGCATAAGGATTACATAGGTGCCTCGATCATGTAGGGCAGCTCACAAGGACTAATTAGTGAAGCACAAGAACGGGAGGAGAACATCACATAGCTACTGGTCATGGACTCATGGTCCAAGGGAGACTACTCACGAGTCATCCGGGAGGCGTCCATGGTGGTGGAGAAGCTCCCGGTGGTGATCCCCCCCTCCGGCAGGGTGCCGGGAAGAGTTCTCCTGGTGCTCCCGATCTTGGAAGCGGCGGCGGCGGCGGAACAGAGATGGGATCGCGAAAAGAAGTCCTGTTTCGAGGGTTTCGGAGAGTCCTTTAAATATATGCGAAAGTAGGGCACCGGGGGGCTCTCGGGGGGCCGAGGCGCCCCCCCGGCGCGGCCCAGGGGGGCGCGCCCACAGGGCGCCTGGAGCCCCTGTGCCCCCCCCCCCCCAGGTTGCCCTTCGGACGCAGTGTTGTTTCCGGTTCGCTGATTTTTTATATAATTTTTCTGGATTTTTCTGGGCAGTTCTCGAAACGTGAAAACCTGAAATACAAAAACAGCCGAAAACAGAAACTGGCACTGGGGTGCACTGGATTAGTAAGTTAGTCCAAATATGATCAAAAGTGTATGGAAGTGTATGAATATCATAGCAATATCACCCAAAAGTGGCATGGAGCAAGCATAAATTATAGATACGTTTTGGACGTATCAATTGACAACCCCTTTTACACGCCGGGTTGCAAGTATTTGTTCTTTGTGTGCAGGTACCGTTTACATAGTGTTGAGTGGTCCTCCTACTGGTTTTATAGCCTTGGTTTCATAACTGAGGGAAATATTTATCGTCACTGTGCTGCATCATCCCTTCCTCTTTGGGAAATATCGACGCATCTCTAGCGACGTCAATTGGGCATACAAATTGTTCACCATTTACTCTTTTAGTAAATAAGGTTGAATCAATTTCCCCAATTTCAAAACATTTTTCAAGAAGAAACTTTGTTAAGCATTTGTACCAAGCTCTAGGGGCTTGTTTGAGACCATAAAGAGCTTTATAAAGTTTATGAACATGGTTTGGTTTCTCGGGATTTAAAAAGCTGAGAGGTTGTTTGGCATACACTTCCTCCTTAATTTCACCATTGAAGAAATCACTTTTAATATCAATTTGATAAAGGGTGATATAAAGGTGGTTGGCATAAGCAAGAAGAATGCGAATGGACTCAACTCTAGCAATGGGGGGATAGGTCTCACCATAGTCCATACCTTCTACTTGTGTGTAGCCTTGAGCACTAGGTCAGCCCTATTGCATATAACTTGTCTATGTTCATTGTTTATCACGAAACACACATTTGGTTCCGATGACGTTTTGCTCATCTTTGGGTTTCTCAACCAATGTCCGTACATGATTCCTCTCGAAGTTGTGTAGTTCTTTGTGCATAGCATTCACCCAATCCGGGTGTTCGAGTCTTCATCTACCTTCATAGGCTCAATACTAGAGATGAATGAGTAATGCTCACAAAAGTTAGCTAAGCAAGATTTAGAGCGAGTGATTCTCCCGGATTTGATATCACCAACAATTTGTTGGACGAGATGACACTTTTCAATTCTTGCTCTAACTGGAGGTAGCTTTTGCTTGGGTTGAGGTGGAACATCATCATCATCTTCATTGTTGTTGACGTCATCGTTCTCTTGAGGTGGAGGAGAATAAGGTGACATGTCTCCAACGTATATATAATTTATGAAGTATTCATGCCATGTTTGCAACAATTTTATATGGTCTTGGTGCACTTTTATATTATTTTTATGGACTAACATATTGACCGAATGCCCAGTGCCAGTTGTTGTTTTTCGCATGTTTTTATTTCGCAGAAAGACTTTACCAAATGTAGTTCAAACACGACAAAAATTTACGAAGATTTTTGTGGAATATATGTGATTTTTGGGAGAAGGAATCAATGCAAGACGGTGCCTGAGGGCACCATAAGGCAACAGGGTGCGCCCTACCCCCTAGTGCGCCCTAATGTCTTGTGGGCACCTCCACTGGTACATCGAGCTGCTATACAAACGGTTTTAACCCCTTTCCGCGATGACATTTTGAACTGTCGCCTATTGAGTGTGGGCGATAGGGGGGTCCTGCCCACTCAATCCAGAAACCGTCGGAGATAGGGAGTAACAATGCATACGTTTTGCATAACTAAGCGTATGCGTGATGGAAATATGCCCTAGAGGCAATAATACAGTTGTTATTATTATATTTCCATATTCATGATAAAAGTTTATTATTGATGCTAGAATTGTATTGACCGGAAACTTAAATACTTGTGTGGATACATAAAAAAATATCGTGTACCTAGTGAGCCTCTACTAGACTAGCTCGTTGATCAACAGATGGTTAAGGTTTGGGATAATTAGATTTATGCCCCTAGTTGTGTCCCACTCGTCTGTTTTACCCCGAATTTCCAAAAGTCACCGGTTCTGTCCAAGTCACTTTTCTCCTCTTATGCTTTTGCCCTTTGACCGTTTGACCGTCAGTTTGAAAAATTCATAACTAATTCATACTAAATCAGAAAAATGCAAATAAGATACCAAAATATTCATAAAAACATCACTTATATGTCAGTGTCATTTGCATTCATAAAAAAAGTGTTGGAAAGAGCACATCCGAGTTTTAGCTCTTTTGATACCACCATGAATAGCAAAATAAAAAATCCAAAAAAATCCAAAAAATTTATGGTGGCAAAGAACGACAAATGTTCTAAGTGCTTGCCAATTTTCATCAGGGAATGACATTCATGGAAGTCGTGGCAAAAAATAGTGTTGATTTTTATTTTTGCCACGACTTCCATGAATGTCATTCCCTGATGAAAATTGGCAAGCACTTAGAACATTTGTCGTTCTTTGCCAGCATATTTTTTGGAATTTTTTATTTTGCTATTCATGGTGGTATCAAAATAGGTAAAACTCGGATGTGCACTTTCAAACGATTTTTTTCATGAATGCAAATGACACTGACATATAGGTGATGTTTTTCTGAACATCTTGGTATCTTATTTGCATTTTTCTGCTTTAGTATGAATTAGTTATGAAATTTTCAAACTAACGGTCAAACGGTCAAAGGGCAAAAGCATAAGAGGAGCAAAATGACTTGGACAGAACCGGTGACTTATGGGAATTAGGGGTAAAACAGACGAGTGGGACACAACTAGGGGCATAAATCTAATTATCCCTTAAGGTTTTCCTAACCATAGATATGAGTTGTCATTTGATAACGGGATTACATCATTAGGGGAATGATGTGATGGACAAGACCCATCCGTTAGCATATATGTTTATTGCTACTGCTTTCTTAATGTCACATATATGTTTCTTCGACCATGAGATCATGCACCTCCTGGATACCGTAGGAATACCTTGTGTGCTATCAAACGTCACAGCGCATCTGGGTGATCATAAAGATGCTCCACATGTATCTCCAAAGGTGTCTGTTGGGTTGGAATGGATCGAGACTAGGATTTCTCACTTCGTGTGACATAGTGGTATCTTTGGACCCTCTCGGTAATACATCATCACAAGAAGCTTGCAAGCAAAGTGACTAAGCAGTTAGTTGCAAGATGATGTATTATAGAGCGAGTAAAGAGACTTGCCGATAACGAGATTGAACTAGGTATGGAGATACTGACGATTGAATCACGGGCAAGTAACATATCAACGGACAAAAGAAACCAATATGGGCATCTAGGTCCCGCTATTTGTTATTGACCGGAGAAGCGTCTTGGTCGTGTCTACGTCATTCTCGAACCCATAGGGTCCGCACGCTTAACTTTCATTGATGATATAGTATTATATGAGTTATGTATGTTGGTGACCGAATGTTGTTCAGAGTTCCAAATGAGATCACACACATGACAAGGAGCTCCGTAATAGTCCGGAGGTAAAGATTGATATATGGGATAATAGTGGTTGCTCTCCGAAAGGGTTCCGGAATTCACTTGAAGGGGTTTCAGATGTTTCCCGAAATGTTCGGGAACGAGAACACTTTATTTGGGCCAAGGGTTAAAGCCCACGAGGCTTTTGGAAGGTGCAAAAGAGAGTTTTGCGGAGGCCAGGGGGCAGATGCCAGGGACCCTGGCGTATGGGGCCTGACGCCAAGGACCCTGGCATCTGGTCCTGGAGTCCGAGAAGGACTCAAGCCTTACGTGTTAAACCAACTTTGAGGAGGCTCTTTTTCTAAGAAACGACCCGAGGGCTCAACATATAAATAGAGGGGTAGGGCTAGCACCCAAAACACATCGAGATTCACCAAGCCATGTGCCGGCAACCCCACCCTCACTAATTTATCCTCCGTCATGGTTTCTGTTATGCTTGGCGAAGACCTGGGGAGATTGTTGTTCACCACCACCGTCTACTACTTCGCCCCTCTTGCTGGATCAAGAAGGCGAGGACGTCATCGATCTAAACGTGTGCTGAACGCGGAGGTGCCGTACGTTCGGTACTTGATCCAGACGGATTGTGAAGGTGTACGACTACATCAACCGCGTTGATAAACGCTTCCGCTTAGCGATCTTCAAGGGTATGCAGATGCTATCCCCTTCTCGTAGCTATGCATCTCCATGGATAGATTTTGTGTGTGCGTAGATTTTGTTTTGTTCTACATGCAACGTTCCCCTACAGTGGCATCATGAGTCAGGTCTATGCGTAGATGATATGCACGAGTAGAACACAAAGGTGTTGTGGGCGGTGATGTTCACACTCCTTACCACCAATATCTTATTTTTATTCGGCGGTATTGTGGGATGAAGTGGCCCGGACCAACCTTACATGTCCACGTACATGAGACCGGTTCCACCGACTAATGCAACTTGCTTTGCATACGGTGGCTGGCGGGTTTCTGTTTCTGTCACTTTAGTTGAATCGAATTTGACTACGGCCGGTCCTTGCATAAGGTTAAAATAGCAAACTTGATAATCACCGTTGTGGTTTCGCATAGGTAAGAGCGGTTCTTGATAGTTACCCATAACATCCACGTACAACTTGCAACAACAAAGTAGAATGTGTCTAACTTGTTTTTGCAGGGTATGTTGTGATGTTATATGATCAAGACGTGATGTGATATACGTTATTGAATGAGATGATCATGTTTTGTAATATCGACAACCGGCAGGAGCCTTAGGGTTGTCTTTTAATTATTGGATGACCCGCGTGTCAATCACTAAGTGATACGTCTCAAACGTATCTACTTTTCCAAACACTTTTGATATTGTTTTGACCTCATTCTTGCATGATTTGAACTAAACTAACCCGGACTGACGCTGTTTTCAGCAGAGTTGCCTGTATGGTTTTATTGTGTGCAGGAAAACGGATTTTTAAGTATCTCAGAAAATTCCACGAAAAATCACAGAAAATCCACGCACCCGAAGGAACCCGGAGCCAGAAGAGGGGCCAGAGGGGGGCCAGGGGGAGCCTAGGCGCCCTGGTGGCGCGGCCCACCCCCTGGCCGCGCCGAGGGGTCGCCTGGGTGGGCCCCACCTCCCCTGGTGCCCTACTTTGACTCATATTTTAGCTCGTGACGGAAAAATCCCAGATCAGAAGTTCTTTTCCCAGTTTTCATCGCGGAGCCGCCGCCACCCTCTGTTCTTCTTCGGGAGGGCTAATCTGGAGGCTGAATTGGCCTCCGGAGAGGGGAGATCGTCGCCATCATCATCATCATCACCACTCCATCATCCCTCCATGACTTCTCCTTCCATGTGTGAGTAATCCCCTGCTGTAGGCGACGGGGGATGGTAGGGATTGGATGAGTTAGATCATGTAATAGTTTGTCAGATCGTTGGGGGCATGTTGCCTATCATCTACTATGGTGTTTATCATCTTTGCTTCAACTTGTTATTCTTAATGCTTGACACTTAGGGCCCGAGTGTGATGATTTCAGATCTGAACCATATGTGTTTGCATGAATATATTTGTGTTCTTGATCCTATCTATGAGTTGTTTGCACCTATTACGGTTCAGAACCGGCGATCCCAAAAGTGACAGCTTGGGACACCAAAGGGGATGGTCCATAGTTTGAGGATTACATGTATCCATTGAGTTTATTGCTTTGTTCTGGTGCTCTTTGACAGGAACACCTTAATCTCCATAAGTTCCTTTTGGCCCCGTTCGTAGCGGGATGGTAGGACAAAAGATGTTGTGCAAGTTCTTATTGCAAGCACGCACAACTACCTACGGGATACATGCCTAATGTCTGATATTTGCCTAGATGATCATTACTTTTCCGTGTGCTGTGCCCCAAGTTAGAATCATGATATATCTCATCCATGCAGCGCCCAACCATCCGTCTCCCTAGCCTACAGTGTTTTAAATCCTGCTGGTCACTAGTCGCTACTTTTGCTATTTACTCTTGCTATTTACTCTTGGTATTTACTTTTGCTGTTTACTTTTACTATCACTATCATCACTATCATATCACTGTTACCACTTATCTTTTGTTGCAAGTAAGTATATTTCAGGTGCGGTTGAATTGACAACTCAACTGTCAAAGCTTATAAATACTCTTTGGCTCCCCGTGTGTCGAATCAATAAATTGGGTTATTCTTACCCGCGAAGACTATCTCGATCCCTTACGGTTGAGGGTTATCACTAAGCGCCATGTAATTGCTTTACTTTATCGCTATGCGTTAGGAATAGTTGTAGAAGCAATAGTTGGTGAGACGACCCCAACACAACGATGGAGATCAAGGTGTCGCACCGGTGACGATGGAGATCATGACGTTGCTTTGGAGATGGAGATCAAAAGCACAAGATGATGATGGCCATATCATGACACATATTTTGATTGCATGTGATGTTTATCTTTTATGCATCTTATTTTGCTTAGAACGATGGTAGCATTATATGACCCCTTCACTTAATTTCAAGATAAAAGTGTTCTCCCTGAGTATGCACCGTTGCCAAAGTTCTTTGTTTTGAAGCACCTCATGATGATCGGGTGTGATAGATTCTACATTCACATACAACGGGTGCAAGCCAGTTTTACACAGGCATAATACTTGGGTTAAACTTGACGAGCCAAGCATGTACAGACATGGTCTTTGTCGGTGCAACAAACTCCGGGCCTGTTGCCCCAGACTATGCATAAGCCCAAGGACAAGGTCGTAGCACCAGGATCAGATCAAGACACGACGGGATCAACTCTTTGAGGAATCAGAGAGCTGGTCAAGAAGATCAAGTCGACCAAGACTAGCCGAAGAGACAAGATATCACCAGAGGAAGAGCCTTCCTTGCCGGGCACACGAGCCTAGCGAGCTTGGATCGCACCGTAAGCAAGCCTCCAAGATCTCCCGAGTAGGCCCGCCGGAGCTCACGGAGGCAAACCACCCCATAACGCCACCTCACAGCGACACACGTCGTCAGTTAGTGCGATGTCAAGCTCCAAAGTGGCTCAATGGCAGCCCCCTGCCACATGGCCGCCACTTCCTACAGCAAAAACCTCCAAGTGACACCTGTCCTGAGGCGTGTCAAGCAAGCAGGCGCGAAGCTGGCAAAATAGCCCGGCAGGCCCTGCCGGGCAAACCGTGATGTGACACTAAGCGGTGCATTTAATGCAATCTGTCAGCCTGCAGAGTTAGGTGTGATAGCAATGTTCGCTATCTAATTAGTATGGAAAGACTGATTTCCACTGTGGTGACCCCTTAATCTATAAAAGGAGGCCCATGGCAACCATAGAAAGGATATTCGTTCAATCTGAACCCACACATACTCATACACGCGTGGCCACTCTCGCCCCGTGGAAACACTACCAGGAAAGAGCGTCGCACTTTTTCCACCTTCCACCATCAATCCACCAAAGCAGGAGTAGGGTTTTACGCCTCACGGCGGCCCAAACCTGGGTAAAAACTACCTGTGTGATCGCTGCCGTGCTGCGTTACGCTTCTCCGCTCTTTGTGCAACGTGCCCATCCCCCCATCGAACCAAAAGGGGCTCACGGCCCCATAGGTGGCCGTGGTTTCCCACGACATCTTTGGCGCGCCAGGAAGGGGGCTCACTTGCACGAACCCGAGAGTGTGAGCAGCACGTCATCCTCATTGCCAGCTTCATCATCGACGGCTCCATCGACCATGGCACCCAAGAAGAAGTCTGGTGCCACATCTCACCCATGCACCTCGAAGGCCCCACCGCTCACAGTCGCCGATGCCGCGGAAAGTGTGGGGGCATTGACTCCCCTAGGGTTTCTGGAATATTGTGGTATTTATAGAGCCCGAGGTTGGTGGAAAGGGGTCACGTGGGCTCCACTACCCACCAGGGCGCGCCTGCCCCCCTAGCGCGCCCTGGTGCCTAGTGGGCCCCACGATCCTCCCCCCGTGTTGTCTATTGGCTCCCTGGGTGTCTTATGTGCAGAAAAAATCTCCAAAAAGTGTTGTTGCATTTGGACTTCGTTTGATATTGATATTTCGCAAAGTAAAAAAAAAACAGAAAATGGCAACTGGTACTGGGCACTATGTCAATAGGTTAGTCCCAAAAAATGATATAAAGTTGCTAGAAAATGTATATGAAACATCCAAGATTGATTATATAACAACATGGAATAATAATAAAAAATATGTGTTGGAGACGTATCTGCATCCCCAAGCTTAATTAATACGTCTCCAACGTATCTATAATTTTGATTGTTCCATGCTATTATATTATCCATCTTGGGTGTTTTATATGCATTTATAAGGTATTTTATATGATTTTTGGGACTAACCTATTAACCTAGAGCCCAGTGCCACTTTCTGGTTTTCCTTGTTTTTGAGTTTTACAGAAAAGGAATACCAAACGAAGTCCAATTGACGTGCCAATTTTTGATGATTTTCTACGGACCAAAAGAAGCCCCCGAGGTACAAGAATTGGGCCAGAAGAGTCCCGAGCCGTCCACGAGGGTGGAGGACGAGCCCTACCCCCTGGGCGCACCCCCCTGCCTCGTGGACGACTCGGAGACCCCCCCTGACGTGAGACCGACGCCAAAAATTCCTATAAATACAGAAACCCCCGAAAAGAAATCTAGATCGGGAGTTCCGCCGCCGCAAGCCTTTGTAGCCACCAAAAACCAATCGGGACCCTGTTTCGGCACCCTGCCGGAGGGGGGATCCCTCACCGGTGGCCATCTTCATCATCCCGGCGCTCTCCATGACGAGGAGGGAGTAGTTCACCCTCAGGGCTGAGGGTATGTACCAGTAGCTATGTGTTTGATCTCTCTCTCTCTCTCTCTCTCTCTCTCTCTCTCTCTCTCTCTCTCTCTCTCGTGTTCATGATTTTGCACGATCTTGATGTACCGCGAGCTTTGCTACTATAGTTGGATCTTATGATGTTTCTCCCCCTCTACCTTCTTGTAATGGATTGAGTTTTCCCTTTGAAGTTATCTTCTCGGATTGAGTCTTTAAGGATTTGAGAACACTTGATGTATGTCTTGCATGTGCTTATCTGTGGTGACAATGGGATATTCACGTGATCTACTTGATGTATGTTTTGGTGATTAACTTGCGGGTTCAGTGACCTTGTGAACTTATGCATAGGGGTTGGCACACATTTCCGTCTTGACTCTCCGGTAGAAACTTTGGGGCACTCTTTGAAGTTCTTTGTGTTGGTTGAATAGATGAATCTGAGATTGTGTGATGCATATCGTATAATCATGCCCATGGATACTTGAGGTGACAATGGAGTGTCTAGGTGACATTAGGGTTTTGGTTGATGTGTGTCTTAAGGTGTTATTCTAGTATGAACTCTAGGATAGATCAACGGAAAGAATAGCTTCGTGTTATTTTACTACAAACTCTTGAATAGATCGATTAGAAAGAATAACTTTGAGGTGCTTTCGTACCCTACAATAATCTCCTTGTTTGTTCTCCGCTATTAGTAACTTTGGAGTGACTCTTTGTTGCATGTTGAGGGATAGTTATATGATCCAGTTATGTTATTATTGTTGAGAGAACTTGCACTAGTGAAAGTATGAACCCTAGGCCTTGTTTCACATTGCAATACCGTTTGTGCTCACTTTTATCATTAGTTACCTTGCTGTTTTTATATTTTCATATTACAAAAACCTATATCTACCGTCCATATTGCACTTGTATCACCATCTCTCGTCAAACTAGTGCACCTATACAATTTGCCATTGTATTGGGTGTGTTGGAGACACAAGTGACTCTTTGTTATTTGGTTTTAGGGTTGTTTGAGAGAGACCATCTTCATCCGTCGCCTCCCACGGATTGATAAACCTTAGGTCATCCACTTGAGGGAAATTTGCTACTGTCCTACAAACCTCTGCACTTGGAGGCCCAACAACGTCTACAAGAAGAAGGTTGTGTAGTAGACATCATTAATCCTGCTCGTCCTCGAGTAGGTAAATGATAAAACGGAATTTTTAATGTGGAATGCTGCCTAACATATTCATCATATTATTTTATTTGCAGCATGGACATTTGGACATTTAGATGATTCAAAGTAATAATCTATAATTTGACATGAATATCTTAATACTCAAGCATATCAACAAGCAACCATGTCTTTCAAAATATCAACGCTAAAGAAAGCTATCCCTAGCCCGTTATGCTCAATCATTGATCCATTCATGAAATACATCCAAATATTAGATACATCTAATGCACAAGTATGATAACAATGTTTCCTAGTTGGTGTTTTATAAGAGAAGATGGAGACTCAATAAAAATAAAAATTGCATAAAAGTAAATCGATAGGCCCTTCGCAGAGGGAAGCAGAGAGTTGTAGAGGTGCGAGAGATCAAAGCTTAAATTGAGAGATAGTTTTTTTTTTGAGAGGCATGCTTTTACTGTCAACGAAAACGACCGAGAATTCCCAATATCTTCCATGCTAGATAAATCATAGGCGGTTCCCAAACATAAAATAAATTGTATTTCCTTTCCACCATTCTTTCACAATCCATGGCTAGCCGTATCCACGGGTGCCCTCCATACCAACACATACCAAGGAAGTTATTATAGTATTTTTTGCATTTCGGGGCTCGACATACCTATTACCTGCCACACTCTCATGCAATGACAAGTGAATAAACACTCATGTTAAGAATATCATACCTAGCATGGAAATATTGGCCACCACTGCCGCTTCATGAGCGGTACAGGCACACAAAAGGAAAATTTATTTTGAATTTTAGAGTTGGCACATACAAATTTACTTGGAACGACATGGAAATACCGCATATAGGTAGGTATGGTGGACTCATTTGGCACAACTTTGGTTTTAAGGAGTTGGATGCGCAAGCAGTATTCTCGCTTAGTACAAATGGAGGCTAGCAAATAGATTGAGGAGCGGCCAACCATGAAACGAAAACGATCATAAACGAGCATTAAGCATAACTAACATTGAATAATGCACCACAAGTAGGATATAACTTCATTGCATAACTATTGACTTTACGGGCATGCATAGCGAATCACAAACCTTAACACAATATTCTTACTAAAGCATGATTACTCACCAACATGACTCACATATCTCTATCTCCATATCGCAAAACTATTACAAGGAATCAAGTTTAATATCCAATGATATTCTTGAAAGTTTCTATTATATCCCTCTTGTATATCTATCACTTTGGGACCAAATTTATTTTTAAAGCATGGTGCCATTTCTAATAACAAGCTCTCAAGCAAATTTAAGTGAAGCACGAGAGCATAAATATTTCTTCAAAATTTTCAACTCTCAAAATAATATAAGTGAAGCATGAGAGGATTTCTTCAAATTACTAACTCTTGAAATGATCTAAGTGAAGCATGAGAGCATATTTCTATAAAATAACGGCACCACCATGCTCAAAAATATTTAAGTGAAGCACTAGAGCAATTCCATAGCTCAAAAAATTAAGTGAAACACATAGAGCAATTCTAACAAATCAAGATATCATTATAGCTCTCTCAAATAGGTGTGATTAACAAGGATGATTGTGACAAACTAAAAATAAAAACAAGCAAAAACTCATATAATACAGGATGCTCCAAGCAAAACTCATGATATGTGACGAATAAAAATATAGTCCCAAGTAAAATTACTGATGGTCATTAGAAGAAAGAGGGGATGCCTTCTTGGGCATCCCCAAGCTTAGTTACTTCATTCTCCTTGAATATTACTTTGGGGTGCCCTGGGCAACCCCAAGGTTAGGATCTTTGCAGGCCTTATTCCTTCATCCATCGTGATCCCACCCAAAACTTGAAAACATAATCACACAAAACTTAACAAAACCTCATGAGATCCGTGTATAATAAAACAAATATTTACTTCAAGTATTGTTGCAAACCCATTAATATTTTTATTACATTATATCTATTGTATTCTAACTTTACCATGGCATATACCCCCGATACAATCCATAGATTCATCAAAAAAGCACATAATGCAACGAAGACAGAATCTGTCAAAAACAGAACAGTCTGTAAAGACATAATTTTTAGTCATACTTATGTAACTCTAAAAATCCTGAAAATTTAGGAAAACATGAGCAATTTGTATATCAATCATGTGTAAAATATTTACAAAATGTTCACGTTCCAGCAATGGCAAACAATTCTGCTACTGGACGTGAAAGGTTCTGTTTTCCAACAGGATCAACTATCACCCAAAATCAATCCAAAGGCTTTGCTTCGGACAAAAACTAACTAAAATACCAAAACACAATCAAAATAGTAGTATAATTGTGTGTTTATTGAAAAACATAAAGAAAAGCCAAAAAAGATAACTATTGGGTTGCCTCCCAACAAGCGCTATTGTTTTATGCCCCTAGCTAGGCATTATGCATAGACCTTAAGTCTTGCCATCTTTCTTCTTATTTTTCTTAGATGTGTTGCTATCAGGAGGCTTTTCAAATAAAATGGGGAACACATCATCCATAGTGAAAGAACATGCGGTGCCCCCATGTTTGGTTTTGGTAATTGACGACAATCTCTATGGACTAATGGTTGCCTTGAGTTATATTTGAAGGGTTTGTCCATAGGCTTTTCTTGGAGTCCATTTGTTGGTTTCAAGGAGAGTTTGTGATGAGCAAGGTGTTATTAAGGAATTATCCAAATATTGGTCTTGTGAGTGTTGAGCTTATTGTAAGCATGTCTTGAAGAAGAAGAGTGTGTGATCATTCATGTTTATCTTCAAGACATCATCCAAATGAAGAGAGTTGGAAAGATTCAAGGTTGATCAAGACTAAGTACATAGAGTAATTAAAGTTGATCAACACACACAAAGCATAGAAGATGTATCGAGAGGGATCAAGTGATCCCATGGTATGGTAAGCTTTGTCTATTACCATTTGTGTACTAACCCATGGTTTACGTCAGAGTTCTATGTGGGGTTAGGTATGTTTCCATGGGCTTGCATCGAGAGGAAGATATTATACAACCCATGAAGGATGACATCAAGTGGTGATCGTCATCAAGTTTGCCGTGTGCAAGTTCAAGTGAAGCATCACGAAGAGATCAAGTGCTTGAAGCTTGCCGTCCATTGTGGTGACAATGGACTTGTGAAGATGTGCCGAAGAGTGGCTCACCCATAGTGGAGTATGGGGGAGCAATCAACTAGTCTTCACCGAGCCAAAACAATCAAGAAAGGTGGTAAAGCTTGAGGGAGTTAAGATCATCATCATCCAGCTCTAGTGGACTATGAGCAAGGCAAAGGTTTGCCATTGATATGTTTTCTATTTTACCGGTCTCATGGTGGTAGTTGGGCGACCGGGTTATAGGATCGATTGTCGTACTATCAAGGGGGATCTCGATGAGTAGCTTGATTGTATCGTTCGTAGAGAGCTCAAACCATTGCATCCTTGCATCATTTTTATTGGTTCTTGTTTGGTTTTTCTCCTTGTGAGATTTGGAGCTTATGGTCAACTTGATGACAAGCTCGAGTTCATCGAAAATGAAGTTCACTCATGCATCTTATATGATGTTTTCGATGTTGGAGGTTATGTCGGTTCTTCTCTGATGGAGGGTTCACTCCTCTATATCCTAGGCATACCTCCCTGCCTATTCTTACTCTAACCAATTGTTGTTTTGATGCTACTCGTCTTCCTCTATCCAACAAGTTTGAGTTTGCTCAATTCAGAGTTCATTTGCAGAAGTTATGGCAGTTCTGGTTTTAGTGTTTCCTCATAGTCTTTCTGTGGCAGTGGTTTTAGTGCAGAGCGGTTGTACCGCTCGATCGGTTGTTCCAGTTAAACCACCGCTTGTACTACCGCCTAGGGGTGATACCCTTTTGTTATTGATACGGTGGTAGAGTGTGGTGGAGCGGTAGTTCCGGTTTTCTCTTACAAACCGGTACTACCGGTGTCTGCGGCGGTTGTACCGCCCAGATCTCCACCTCCCCGGGACTCTGGTCCAGCGGTTGTACCGACACAACCACCGCCCCAACCACTGCTATGGGGTGAAACCCTTCTGTATTAGAGGCGGTTGTTGAGCAGTGGTGGAGCGGTAGTTCCGGTTGGCTCCAGCCGACCGGTACTACCTGTAGCTCCACCGGTTGTACCGCTGGTGCACTTCTGCAAGGGGAACCCGTGAATTCCAGTAGTGCCGGTGGTTCAAGCGGTTGTACCGCTGCAGTGTAAAAATGGCTATAACGGGTAGATTTGTGGGGTCCTATAAAAGGGGGTCTTCTTCCCCAATGGACCCTATCTCTTAAGCTCGTGTTCTTTCCCCATTGTTGATCTTTTTCGAGCTTGCCATTCTCAATCCCTCCAGGGATTCTTGCTAGTTTTTTTGGGGGGGGGGGGGAGAGGAGATCTAGATCCACCTTTCCACCAATCACTTTCTCCTCTATGTGAGGGGATCCCCTTGGATCTAGATCTTGGAGTTCTTGGTGTTCTCCTTCTTGTTCTTCCTCTCTTTTCCCTCCCTAGCATTAGTTGCTTTGGTGGGATTTGAGAGAGAAGGACGTGGGCACTCCATGTGCCCTTGCCATTGCATTTGGTGCATCAGTTTGAGTTCTCCACGGTGATACGTGGAAGTGAAGTTGAGAAGCTTATTGCCCTTGGGTGCTTGGTACCCTTGAGCTTTTTCCTCTTGGGTGCTTGGGCACCCTAGACGGTTTTTGTCACCTCGAAGCCATATTCCATTGTGGTGAAGCTTCGTGGTGTCGTTGGGGAGATAGCCCCAACCTTGTGGTGCTCGGAGCTCAATCATTGTGGTGTAATGCTCCGGGCAAGCGTCGGGGTCTCCAATTAGGTTATGGAGATCGCCCCGAGCAATTTGACGGGTTCCGGTGACCGCCCCCAAGGGTTGCCATTTGTATGGGTTCGGTGACCGCCCTCAAGGGTCCCTTAGTGGAATCACGACATCTTGCATTGTGCGAGGGCGTGAGAAGATTACGGTGGCCCTAGTGGCTTCTCGGGGAGCATTGTGCCTCTACACCGCTCCAAACAGAGATTAGCATCCGCAAGGGTGTGAACTTCGGGATACATCGTCGTCTCCTCGTGCCTCGGTTATCTCTTACCCGAGCCCTTTACTTATGCACTTTACTTTGTGATAGCCATATTGTTTCTTGTCATATATCTTGCTATCACCTAGTTGTTTATCTTGCTTAGCATAAGTTATTGGTGCACATAGGTGAGCCTAGTTCTTGTAGGTTTTGTGCTTGACAAATTAACCGCTAGGTTGATTCCGCATTTGTTCAAGCCTAAACCGTAATTATTTTAAAGCGCCTATTCACCCCCCCTCTAGGTGACATCCACGATCTTTCACATAGAAATTTTAGCATTAGCAAGTTGTCTGTTGGCAAATCCATTTTGATTACCAGCCACAATCAAAGAGTAACGTTGATTAACTCCATTGTAAACGTGTTGGATCATACTCAAAGAAAGAACCTCCCTTTTAAGGTTATCATCAAACATGCGATCATCACCAAGCAGATGTCTTAGCATACAATCGCTATTATAAAGGATCTCATCTATGACTGGGTTTTCACAGTTCATACCACAAAAATCAAAGATCTCCCTAGCCTCCAGTACGATATCATCAAATTCATTCATAAGGACAAGGGTAGCTATTTTTTTAGCTCTAGGATCTTTTATAACCATCAACTCATAAAACAATCTTTGCAAGGTAGGATGAGTACGAATAAATCTTCTTTCAAGTTTAAGAACAAGAGCAGAAATAGCTCCTGCATAAGTTTGGGTTCTTTTGATTGTAGGAGTATCATCACAAGTCAAATTTCCGACACAATTAAATAATTCTTGGATGAAACTTTTTCCTATAACATTTCCTTGCTCCAAAACAAAGGTTTTAGCATCGAGATTAGTAGGAGCTCCAATTTTGGGAGTCCTTCCATCATCCGTTTCTGCCATACCAAAATCACTCATGATGAAAATCTCAAAGACACACAAACAAGAGATCTGACAAGAAAAATGCAAACGGAAGGAAGGAAAATGTTTTTGTGTTTTTGTAAAAACGTTTTAGAAGCGGGCAGATGAAAACGAGAGGCAATTGGCAAATCATGTAATTGCAAGGAGATGAGAGTTTATGCGTAGGTACTTGATAGATGTTGATGATGTCTCCCCGGCAACGTCGCCAAAACTTCTTCCTGCTACTTGTGATCCGCGTTGGTATTTCCCCGAAGAGGATGGGATGATGCAGCGGTACGGAGGTAAGTATCTCCCTCAGTTATGAAACCAAGGTTATCAATCCAGTAGGAGAACCAAGCAACACTATGTAAACAACACCTGCACTGAAACAACAAATCTTGCAACCCAACGCGTAGAGGGGTTGTCAATCCCTCAAAGGGATTGAGATATGATAAATAGATAAATTGATAGATGCAAATAAAATAAAAGCAAATAAAATGCAGCGATGTATTTTTGGGTTTTTGGTTGAATGGATCTGCAAATATATGATAGAAAATAGACCCCGGGGTCGTAGATTTCACTAGTGGCTTCTCTCAAGAAAATAGCATATGGTGGGTAAACAAATTACTGTTGGGCAATTGATAGAAAAGAAAATAATTATGATGATATCCAAGACAATGATCATGTATATAGGCATCATGTCCAAGATTAGTATACTGAAGTGATTCAGTATCGACTACCATTACTCCACACATCGACCGCTATCTAGCATGCATCTAGTGTATTAGGTTCATGGAGAAACGGAGTATGCAATACGAACGGTGACATGATCTAGCAAGATCTATTCATGTAGGTATATACACCATCTTGTTCTCCTTAATAGCAGCGACACATGCGTGTCATGTATCCTTCTGTCATTGAGATTGAGCACCGCAGTATCAAACCCATTATGAAGCACCTCTTCCCATGGCAAGATAAAATCAATCTAGTTCGCCAAACCAAGCCAAACTATCAAAGAAGAAATACGCGGCTATAACAATCATGTATGCATAGATATGATCATAAACTCACAATTCATCAGATCCCAACAAGCACATCGCAAACAAGAATTACATCAAATAGATCTCCAAGAACATCGAGGAGAACATTGTATTGAAGATCAAAAAGAGAGAGGAAGCCTTCTAGCTATACTAACTGCGGACCCGTAGGTGTGTGGTAAACTACTCATGCATCATTGAAGGAGCACCAATGAGGATGATGAATCCCTCCGTGATCGTGTTCCCCTCCAGCAGAGTGCCGAAAAAGGCCTCTAGATTGGATCTCGTGGTTTTGGAACTTGCGGTGGCTGGAAAAATATTTCGTCAACTCCACTAGGGTTTCTGGAATGTTGTGGTATTCATAGAGCCGGAGGTCGGTGAAATGGGGCCCCGTGGGCTCTGCTACCCACTAGGGTGCGCTTGGGCCCCCTGGCACGCCCTGGTGCCTAGTGGGCCCCATTTGCCTCCCTCCATGTGGTCTCTTGGCTCCCTTGGTGTCTTCTATCCAGAAAAAATCTCCAAAAAGTTCTGTTGCATTTGGACTTTGTTTGATATTGATATTCTACAAAGTAAAAAAACAAGCAGAAAACAACAACTGGCACTGGGCACTATGTCAATAAGTTAGTCCCAACAAAATGATATAAAGTTGCTAGAAAATGTATATAAAACATCAAAAACTTGATAATATAATAGCATGGAACAATAAAAAATTATACATACGTTGGAGACGTATCATCACCCGCCACGTTGGATTGACTGCTAGGACCTGCGCCAATTCGCTCATATATGTCTCCCCCTCCTTGCCCGGGGCTCCTCTTCTCTGTTCGCCCCCCTTCGCACAGCCGCCACTGGATCTGCCGCTATCGGTCGTCCGCCGCCATCCCCAACCTAGGTCCTCACCACCAGACGCCCCAACCCACACCACCGTTGACTAGGCCGGCACTGGACAAGCTTGCTGCCATCGGACACCACCCGGTACATCAAACTCCTCCGTATTTTCACCTCTCACTCTATTTGTCCAATTAAAAGTTTGAGGATTTTTTATTCCCTCGGTCATTACTTGTAGGTTGCCAATGGATTCGCCGTGGAATCATGCCTATGAAAACGATTAGCTTGACGATTTCATATTCAACGAGTTTATCGCTTCGTTGAATTTGGGCGATGAGGATGCTGAAATGATGATGATGATGATGAGCATACAAGAGGAGTTGGAGAAGGTAGAGGATCTGAAAGGATCGAGAAGAGTATGTGTCTAGAGGGGGTGAATATACTCTAGTAAGAAAAGTGGCAGCTTTTAAAATACTTGAAGTTGGACTGGAGATTTAGCACATGTTTAACTTTCACAATACACAACAAGCATGCATAACAAGAGTATATAGGTATTGTGAAGTAAAGCATGCAACTTTGACCACTTGACTAAAGCAAAATCTAGCCTTTTTCCCAATTTTAGTTCTTGGCAAATTTTAGCAACTTAGCACAAGTCAAGCAATCAACCTACACAAGTATAGCAACGGAAAGTAAAATAATTGCATATGAAGGTAAAGGGAGGAGTTTGGAGGAGCAAACACAAGTGAAGACAAGGTTTTTTTTCTTGGTTCCGATAGGTGGTGCTATCGTACATCCAAGTTGATGGAGACTTCAACCCACAAAGGGTAACGGTTGCGCGAGTCCATGGAGGGCTCCACTCACGAAGGGTCCATGAAGAAGCAACCTTGTCTATCCCACCATGGCCATCGCCCACAAAGGACTTGCCTCACTAGGGTAGATCTCCACGAAGTAGGTGATCTCCTTGCCCTTACAAACTCCTTGGTTCAACTCCACAACCGTTGGAGGCTCCCAAGTGACACCTAACTAATCTAGGAGACACCACTCTCCAAAAGGTAATAGACGGTGTGTTGATGATGACCTCCTTGCTCAAATTCTTCAAATGATAGTCTCCCCAACACTCAAACAACTCCTCACAGATTTGGATATGGTGGAAGAAAGATTTGAGTGGAAAGCAACTTGGGTAAGACTAGAGAACAAGATTCATATGGTAGGAACGGAATAACTTGATATCAACACTTGAGTAGGTGGTTCTCTCTCAGAACATGTATGATGGAAGTGTAGGTATGTTCTGATGGCTCTCTCCACGAGTGAAGAGTGTGTGGAGGGGTATATATAGCCTCCACACAAAATCTAACCATTACACACAATTTACCAAACTCGGTGGGACCGATTCAGAGAACTCGGTCAGACCGATTTAGTTCATAATGTGACGTTAGGCTTTTCGATGGGACCGATATGATCAACTCGGTGGGACCGATTTCATTAGGGTTAGGGCATAACGTAATCCCGGTGAGACCGATTACACAAACTCGGTGGGACCGATTTTGGTAATAAGCTTACAGAGACTTGGTCAGGCAAACTCGGTGGGACCGATTCGCTCGTTTCGGTGGGACCGGAACGTTACGTAGAGGCAACAGAGAGTTTGCATTGCGAACTCGGTGGGACCGATTGCACATCTCGGTTAGTCCGAAAATATTGCAATAGGCAATAGAGAGTTTTCAATCCCATCTCGGTGAGACCGAGATCCCTTTCGGTGAGACCGAAATGATTAGGGTTTCTGGCAGTGGCTATGTCAAATGAACTCGGTGGCGCCGGATAGAACTTTTTGGTGGGGCCGAGTTTGACTTTTGGTTTGGGACATATGTGGATGTGAGAAAGTAGTTGAGAGTTTTGGAGCATATCACTAAGCATCTTGAGCAAGCAAGCCATTAAGCAACACCTCATCCCCTTTTAATAGTATTGGCTTTCCTATGGACTCAATTTGATCTTGGATCACTGAAATAGAAAATGTAGAGTCCTGAGCTTTGAGCTTGAGCCAATCCTTTTGTCCTTATCATCTTGAAGAGGTTCCACATCCTCTAGTCCATGCCACTCCATTTGTTGAACTAGTCTGAAATATACTAGATGAAAACATTAGTCCAACAAGAGATATGTTGACATTAATTACCAAAATCACCCAGGGAGCACTTGTTCTTTCAATCTCCCCCTTTTTAGTAATTGATGACAACATACATCAAAGCTTTAGATAAAGATATGAAGGATAGCAAGTAAAGCTTTGGAAGGACATGTAACATGCATAGGCTCCCCCGACATGTAAGCAATCATGTGAATATGGAATATAAGAACATGTGAAAGCATAGGCATGACAGAGCAAGCAATGAGTTACATGTATCTTGGCTACATGCATCAGAGCAAATGATATGAATATATGAAGTGTATCCTCATGTTCATGATTCCTTCTTGCAAACAATATGTACATTAGCAAGAAATCTTCATGCACATGAGTGTGATGCATATACTTACCTTGTGATCTTGAGCTGGCTTATGAAGGGATGAACCTGAGTAAACAAGGTTAGATAACATAGGTACATCTACTAGACAGAGCAATAAAAGAGCCACAAGAGTACAAAGATTGGGATAACATGTAGAGATGAGTACTAGGTACTCTTGAATACAGACATGTTCCCAAAGGTAAAAGATATGCAATGAATTCAAGGACTTTCTTCCCTAGCAGTATTTCTCCCCCTGAATCTCATATTGGATAATGGAAGAAAGTAGGGAAACAGAATCAGAGCAAAACATATCAGATCAATAACATAGACATGTCTTTCCCCTCTTAAAGACATGTGACTTATCTCCTCTTGAACACCAAGCATCTGGGGCATGTAGGGATGAAAATGGAATGAAAACTTTCTGTTTTTCCAGAGGAAAATGGAAACGGAGAGAAAATTTGAAAACGGAAACAGAAATTTGCTAAATGGAAGTGGAAGTGGAAGTGGATTTTTTTATGCGAAAACAGAAACAAAAACGGAACAGTATTTTCCGGTGGAACAGGCGTGGAAACGGAACTTTCCATTTCCGTGAATATGGAATTTTGGTTTTTACTATAAACCTATGGTTGCTTTGTACTCCAACCACCAAACAACACATAATTATACAATTAGTAGAAAAGGATCATTTGAGCCCAACTTCTACTACCACACATGTACTCAGCCTGACCCTATACGCAATTGTCTAGTACTACTACAATATTATGCTAAGGTGCTAAAATAATGATATTATTTTGTAGCCATGTTAAAAATTCATTAAATTTGTTTGTGTCTTGTGTGTATTTCTCTATGATTCAAGGGGTTTTTAGGTTCCGGTCAACGCCCACTTCTGTTTCTATATCCGCTTGTATTCGCTCCATGTCCATTTCCGTTAGTATCTGTTTCCGTATTCCTTTCCGGGGTTTATGTATTCATTTCCGCTTCAGCAAAAATATATGAAAACAAATATGGTAGCACTCGGTTCTGTCCGTTTCCGCTCCGTTTTCATCCCTAGGGGCACGTGTGATTCCTTTCTCCTCTTGAAGTGATGTTCTTATTGATGTGAACTCTCTCCCCCTTAAGCTTTGAACTCTCTCTCTCTCTCTCCCTTAAGCTTTGATGTGAACTCTCTCTCCCCTTTTGACATCAATTTCCAAGAAGGGATCTTTTAGAGTTAGAGTCAAAATAGGTTTGGTCCTTGAGTCACAGAGCAAAGCAGTATATAAATGTGATGCTGGTAGAGGACAAGAATCATTGAGTGGAGCTGGAACAAATATGCAGGATGCAAATGACAAATTGTTTCCTTGGTATTGAAATCGGTAGCACCGAGTTGTTTCTTTCGGTGGAACCAAGATGATTAGGTTTGACCGAAAGAGGCAAATCGGTGGGTCCGAGTTCAACATTGAGAGAACAATTTTCCATCTTAGCTCACTAGGAAAACAAGATCTCACAAAGATTTGCAAGGAATTAACTAAATGATTTGCAATGAATTGATGCAGAAAATGCAGAACAAAACAGAGAAAAGAAAATCTAGATGAAGTTTTTTTTGTTAAGAGAAGGGGAACAAAATGCAAGGAACAAATAAACACTGGAGAACTTCATCTAAAACTGGTCAGCGACAAAGTCACCTATGTTAGAGTATATTGACTTAAGAGTCAAGTGAAGACACTTGATCATAGGTCATACTCATCGTTTAAGCTCAAAATGGGGTTGCCATCTTTCGTTTAAGCACTTTGATGTATTCACATCTTGTTGAGCTACTCTGACCCATGACTTGAGGTAAAGCCTCTCTAAGATGGAATAACATACCTTAGGTGGTGGTGTTGGTCTTGATCATGTATTTGAACTTGTGTGGGTTGCTCAAGGTTGATGTAGCTCATCAAGAATTGGGAGCACCACTTGAAGTTTGAGTTCATCTACCTACATGAGTTAGTCTTGCAAGGAAGAGCACTTGTGTATCCAAAATGACAATCATAAAAACTTGATACCAAATGAAATTTGATATATAGAAATTGTTAAAGGATATGTTGACGGGTTTCATGCTTCCTTGTCTTCAACCACCATGGTGTAGAGACTTGGTGATACAGAGATTGCTCAAGATATGAGTGAGTTGCAATCTCATGGATTTAGATTCATCCAATGCCTACAAGGGTTAGATAGCATGCAAGGGTACAAATATATCCAAGACATATGATCAACATAATAAGAGAAATATCAAGGATTTATCAAAGGCTCATGTCTTGCATATATCCAAATGGAGTTCCTACTCCAAGTTTGAGGCATCAATAATGTTCAATTCACCTCTCAACCTGCAAAACACTTTCTCATTAAGTGGTTTAGTAAATATATCCGCTAATTGCTTATCAGTGCGAACATGTTTAAGACCGATATCGCCCTTAGCAACATGATCTTGAATGAAATGATGACGAACTTCAATATACTTAGTTCGAGAATGTTGCACGGGGTTATGGGCAATCTTAATAGAACTTTCATTGTCACAAAGCAATGGAACATGTTTAACATACATCCCATAATCTTTAAGAGTTTGGATCATCCAAAGCAATTGAGCACAACATGAACCAACGGCAATGTATTCCGCCTCGGCGGTGGATAATGATACCGAGTTTTGTTTCTTGGAGGACCAAGACACAAGTGATCTACCAAGAAATTGACAAGTACCCGAAGTGTACTTTCTATCAACCTTGTCACGGGCATAGTCCTAATCGGAGTAGTCAACAAGATCAAAAGAAGACCTCTTAGGATACCAAATGCCAAAATTTGGTGTATGAATTAACTATCTCACTATCCTTTTCACGGCCTTAAGATGACATTCTTTAGGAGCCGCTTGGTATCGTGCACACATGCACAGACTTAGCATAATATTGGGACGGGAGGCACATAGATATAACAATGAACCAATCATAGAGAGGTAAACCTTTTGATCAACCGGTTCGCCATCCTTAGTCAAGTCAAGATGTCCACTAGTAGGCATGGGTCTAGTCATACCTTTGCATTCTTTCATGTTGAACTTCTTGAACAAGTCCTTGGTATACTTTGTTTGAGAGACAAAGGTGGCCTCCTTAGTTTGCTTAATTTGCAAGCCAAGAAAGAACTTGATTTCACTCATCATAGACATCTCAAACTTTACCGACATTAGCTTTCCAAACCTTTCACTAAAATGGAGGTTAGTAGAACCAAATATGATATCATCAACATAAATTTGGCACACAGATAATTCACCATTAACCCTTTTAGTAAAAAGAGTTGAATCTATTTTAGCAATTTCAAAGCCTTTTTCAATAAGGAATTTTTTCAAGCATTTATACCATGCTCTAGGAGCTTGTTTAAGACCATAAAGAGCTTTGTGTAGTTTGTAAACATGATCGGGTTTCTTGGGATTGACAAAGCTGGGAGGTTGTTTAACATAAACTTCCTCCTCAATTTCACCATTGAGAAAAGCACTTTTAATGTCCATTTGGTGCAAGGTGATATCATGGTGATTAGCATAGTCAAGTAATATGCGAATGGATTCAAGTCTAGCAACGGGGGTGTATGTCTCACCGTAGTCCATACCTTCGACTTGAGTGTAGCCTTGGGCGATGAGACATGCTTTGTTGCGAACGACTTGATAAATTCGTCTTGCTTGTTGTGAAACACCCATTTGGTACCAATGATGTTGTGGTTGTTGTCGGGCTTCTCGACCAATATCCACACTTGATTTCTCTCAAAGTTGTGTAGCTCTTCGTGCATAGCGTTCACACAATCTGGATCATCAAGAGCATCTTCAACCTTCATAGGTTCAATGTTAGATATGAAAGAGTAATGTTCACAATAGTTAGTTAAATGAGATTTAGAGCGAGTGATTCTCCCGGTTTGGATATCATTGTAGATTTGCTCCACGACATGATCTCTAGAAATTCTTGCTCTAACTCATGAAAGCTTTTGCTTGGGTCAGGGTGGTACATCCTCTTCATCTTCTTCTTCTTATTATTGTCCTTCTTCATTGTTGTTGGTGTTGTTGTCCCCTTGTGGAGGTGGAGAAGGAGGTCGATGAAGTTCATCTTGATGCACATCCTCGTTTCCTTCGTCATGGCGTGTCCCACTTGTGGATGCCTCCAAGTCAACTTGTGGTTCACCTTTTTGTGAGGTAGGAGCTTCCACATGGATGGACAAAGTACTCTCTTTCACCTCTGTTGGATGGATCTTGCCAATAGACAAGTCTTGAATTTCTTCTGAAGGATCTTTATCTCCTACATCAATTGGCAATTGCTCTACTTGCGAGCCGTTAGATTCATCAAACTTCACATCTACCGTCTCTTCAACCTTTCAGGTGAAATTGTTGTAGACACGGTAAGTGTGAGAGTTTGAGCCATAACCAAGTAGGAAACCTTCATGAGATTTAGGAGCAAATTTAGAATGGCGATACTTATCAAGAATGTAGCACTTTGAGCCGAATACTCGAAAGTATCCAACTTGGGGTTTGTTGCCGGTGAGAAGCTCGTATGTCGTCTTGCTGAGAAGCTTGTGAAGATACAAGCGATTTGTTGCATGACAAGCTGTCTCAACCGCTTCCGCCCAAAAGTGTCTTGGCGTCTTGTATTCGTCAAGCATCGTTCTTGCCATTTTGATGAGTGTTCGGTTCTTCCTCTCAACAACTCCATTTTGTTGAGGCATGTACGTAGCCGAGAACTCATGTGAAATCCCTTCTTCGTCAAGAAAGGTATCCACATTTGCGTTCTTGAACTCTGTTCCGTTGTCGCTGCGAACCTTCTTGATCTTCACTTCAAATTGATTTTGGGCCTTCCTAACAAAGTTTTTGAAGATATTTAGGACCTGAGATTTATCATCAAGAAAGAACACCCACGTAAATCTTGAAAAATCATCAACAATGACTAATCCAAAGGAGTTACCACCGAGGCGTTTGTAAGCATTGGGACCAAAAAGATCCAGGTGAAGTAGCTCAAGTGGTCTTCTAGTGATGTTCTTCACGGGATGACTTCCTCCAACTTGTTTTCCTGCTTGACAAGCACTACAAAGTCTATCCTTGTCAAATATAACATCTTTAACACCAATGATATGATCACCTTTATTAGCTTATCAAGATTTCACATACCAACATGACCTAACCTTCTATGCCACAACCAACCTTTAGAAGATTTAGAAATAAAACAAGTGCGAGGTTGGCTTTCTTAGTGAAGTCAACAATGTATAGGAAACCTCTACGAATGCCGGTAAAGACCATATTATGATTATCTTTGAATAGCACATTTAAACCAAAATCAGCTAATCTAGATACGGAGAGAAGATTATATCCGAGAGATTCTACAAGCATGACATTTTTAATTGAGCTATCGTTGGATATGGCCACCTTACCAAGGCCAACAACTTTACCCTTAGAGCTGTCACCAAAGGTAACATACTTTCGTGGACCATCATTTCTAGAAAGCTCATTAAACATGTCCTTATCTCTGGTCATGTGATCCGTGCAACCACTATCAAGCACCCATTCCTTTCCTCCGACTGTGTAACCACGAAGATTTGCCATAAGACCAAAACGTCTCATTTGTTCATCAAGGTCACTATCATCTTCCTCATCATAGTATCCATGTTCCTCATCGTCATGTGATTGATCAACACCTAGAGAGAGTGATTCATTAGGAGTATGACCGTAACAATGTTCATCTCTATGAATTCTAATGACTTCGGAAATGATATTGCTAGTTATTCCAACATCTCCTTTGGCATGCATGAGTTCACGGAGCTCAAACAAACAATCAGCAAACTTAGGATCACTAGTACTCATCTTATTTAAGGCAATAGACTTATGGAGAATCTCATCCAGATTTTTCAAGGAATAATTTGGGAATCATTCCTCTAGAAATCTCCATATAGTATAAGCACATTCAAGAGTTGGCAAACATACAAGCAAGTTTCTAGGCAATCCTCTAGTGATAAGATTAACAGTCATAAGATTTCGAACCATGTCAAGTTTCTCATTGAGAGTAGGATTCAAAGCATCAATGGGGGGCATGCAAGGATTATCAATGTACTTGTTCAAATGATATTCATTGAAGATCTCAAGCATCTCATGTTTCCATTCATGAAAGTACTCTCCATCAAGCATAGGCACTCTACGTCTAATACTCCCCAACGTAGACTCATCCATCTTCCTCCAATGGTGATTAAACCAAAGCAATGGAGACCAAAGCTCTGATACCAATTGAAAGGATCAAGAAGGGTATGTGTCTAGAGGGGGGTGAATAGACTCTAGTAAGAAAAGTGGCAGCTTTTAAAATACTTGAAGTTGGAGTGGAGATTTAGCACATGTTTAACTTTCACAATACACAACAAGCATGCATAACAAGAGTATATAGGTATTGTGAAGTAAAGCATGCAACTTTGACCACTTGACTAAAGCAAAATCTAGCCTTTTCCCAGTTTTAGTTCTTGGCAGACTTTAGCAACTTAGCACAAGTCAAGCAATCAACCTACACATGCAATTCTAAGAGTATAGCAACGAAAAGTAAAACAATTGCATCTGAAGGTAAAGGGAGGAGTTTGGAGGAGCCAACACAAGTGAAGACAAGGATGTTTTTGTCTTGGTTCCGATAGGTGGTGCTATCGTACATCCAAGTTGATGAAGACTTCAACCCACGAAGGATAACGGCTGCGCGAGTCCACGGAGGGCTCCACCCACGAAGGGTCCACGAAGAAGCAACCTTGTCTATCCCACCATGGCCATCGCCCAAAAAGGACTTGCCTAACTAGGGTAGATCTTCACGAAGTAGGCGATCTACTTACCCTTACAAACTCCTTGGTTCAACTCCACAATCATCGGAGGCTCCCAAGTGACACCTAACCAATCTAGGAGACACCACTCTCCAAAAGGTAATAGACGGTGTGTTGATGATGAACTCCTTGCTCAAATGCTTCAAATGATAGTCTTCCCAACACTCAAACAACTCCTCACAGATTTGGATATGGTGGAAGAAAGATTTGAGTGGAAAGCAACTTCGGGAAGGCTAGAGAACAAGATTCATATGGTAGGAATGGAATATCTTGATCTCAACACTTGAGTAGGTGGTTCTCTCTCAGAACATGTATGATGGAAGTGTAGGTATGTTCTGATGGCTCTCTCCACGAGTGAAGAGTGGGTGGAGGGGTATATATAGCATCCACACAAAATCTAACCGTTACACACAATTTACCAAACTCGGTGGGACCAATTTGGAGAACTCGGTGAGACCGATTTAGTTCATAATGTGACCGTTAGGCTTTTCGGTGGGATCGATATGATCAACTCGGTGGGACTGATTTCATTAGGGTTAGGGCATAACGTAATCTCGGTGAGACCGATTACACAAACTCGGTGGGACAGATTTTGGTAATAAGCTTACAGAGAGTTGGTCAGGCAAACTCGGTGGGACCGATTCGCTCGTTTCGGTGGGACTGAAACGTTACGAAGAGGCAACAAAGAGTTTGCATTGCGAACTCAGTGGGACCGATTGCACATCTTGGTTAGACCGGAAATATTGCAACAGGCAACAGAGAGTTTGCAATCCCATCTCGGTGAGACCGAGATCCCTTTCGGTGAGATCGAAATTATTAGGGTTTCTGGCAGTGGCTATGTCAAATGAACTCGGTGGCGCCGGATAGAACTTTTCGGTGGGACTGAGTTTGACTTTTGGTTTGGGACATATGTGGATGTGAGAAAGTGGTTGAGAGTTTTGGAGCATATCACTAAGCATCTTGAGCAAGCAAGCCATTAAGCAACACCTCATCCCCGTTTAATAGTATTGGCTTTCCTATGGACTCAATGTAATCTTGGATCACTGAAATAGAAAATGTAGAGTCATGTGCTTTGAGCTTGAGCCAATCCTTTTGTCCTTATCATCTTGACGGGTTCCACATCCTCTAGTCCATGCCACTCCATTTGTTGAACTAGTCTGAAATATACTAGATGGAAACATTAGTCCAACAAGATATATGTTGACATTAATTACCAAAATTACCCAGGGAGCACTTGTGCTTTCAGGATCATGTCCTCAACTTCAGGGGTTCCATCAACGGCCAGAGAGTTATTCCTCGTGACAGAATTACCGGTGCACGCCTTCCGTACACGGACAACTTCATAGATGTCCCAACATTCCATGAAACTTTCTTTCATCGTCGCTACCGGATGAGCAGAAACTTATTCTTCTGGATAGTGGAAGGCTTGGAGTAGGCTGATGACAACTTCATGTTCAGGAAGGATTGTTGTGGAAAACTTTCCTTCTATCCTCTATAGAAATGCAAAGCTGCTTTTAGGATGCTTGCTTATGGTAAAGCAGCTGATGCAATTGATGCAGTAATTCAGATGGGAGAGACCACAATCCTGAACGCCACCGTGCAATTTGCACGCACTGTGGTGATGGTGTTCGAACCAGAGTACTTGAGAGAGCCAACTATGGAGGACAAAAAAATGTTGGCAATTGGTGCAGCAAAAGTATTCCCAAATATGCTATGGTCAATTTATTGCATGCACTGGTAGTGGAAAAGTTGCCCAAAAGGTTTGTGTGAGCAATAACAAGGTCACGTCAAAGAAGGCACCATCAGACTTGAAGGAGTGGCATCGCGGGTCTTGTGGATTGGCATGATTTCTTTTGCACGCCAGGTTCGTGCAATGAAAAATGTGCTCCAATGATCTCCTTTGTTCAATAGACTTTGCGATGGAGAAGCTCCACCGTGCAACTATACCGTCAACGAGCACAAGTACACCATGGGGTGCTACCTTGCCAATGGTATCTATCCTCAGTGGACGGTGTTTGTGAAGACCATATCTGATCCCCAAGACAACAAACAAACCTGCTTTGCAACAATGCAAGAGGCAGCTAGGAAGGATCTGGAGAGGGCATTTGGAGTGCTCCAAACTTGTTGGGGTACTGTTCGTTGAGCTGTGGTGATGTGGGAACCAAAAACACTTTGGCAGCTCATCACATGTTGTGCAATATTTCACAACATGATTGTCGAGGAGGGGGCTGAAAGGGCAGTGCACACGCATGATTTGAAGAAGCCTGGTGTTCATGTCCACCTCCCAGAACAAGAGGCGAATATCATTATGGACAATCTTGTGGAGCACATGTGGGTCGACACTTAAAATCTATAAACTTAGCTTTTGATTTATGAGTTATGCACTATGAACAAAATTTATGTTTGAACTATGTTTGGTTTTTGTATTCGTACGAAGAATTTGGATTCGTGTGCCACAAACTATGCTTGGTCAAAATGATCGATGTGCATGTGTTGGCATGGATTTGATGTTTTGAAAGTAGGGACCGTCGTTGCAAATGACGAGATTTGATGCATGTTCGATCACTGCCCGCAGGTGCATAGGGGCTCAGATTAGCTATCAGTGCTTGTAGATGCTCCGACTCATTCCTCTCTTAGAGTATCTACAGCAGCGCGCCCCAAACCCACCTCATACGCCCGGGCGGGCGGCCCGGTTAGTGATCAGCCAGAAAAAATCAACACAGATGGGCACCTCAAACGGGCCTCAAATACCGGGCTGACCGGCATCTCTCATATCCAACCCACATTTGGGGCGGATATGGGGCTCCCGGGCGCGTCCGCCACGTGGACCTGGTCCATGTTGGCCCACATGACCCCATATATATTTCTCCCCATCAAGGACGCGTTTGGTAGCCTGCATTAGGTCAGGCCAAGCCAGCACGGGATGAAAATGGGCTGTTTGGATGCCTGCGTTTACTGTTTGACCCGCATACCGCATAGCACGAACCTCAAAGCACCCTCAGCCAGGCCCGCTAGGAATTGCCGAATTGGCCATTTCCAACGAGTCAGGCTCGAGCGATCCAGGGGAGGGGAACGACGCGCCGCGCAGGGGAGGGAGATGGCGGGAGCGATGGCGCATCTCCGAAAAATCGGCGAGACGAATTCGAGTCACCGCACGCCTCCTCGGTCGACCTATATATCGAGGGTTACCGCGGCGGCAAAAATCCCGCCACCATTTCCCCCTCTGGAGCTTTCCCTTCGACGCTGATCCATTTTGACGACGAGGTAAGCGGCGTAACTATTCCAGTGATCGGTTGATTGCGGTCGTGGGTCAACTCCTCCTCCTCTCCAACGTGCCAGGCGCCTCCTCCGCGGTCATTCTGATGGCGTCTGTAAGTTCAATCACCACCTCCTCTCTACTAGTTCTAGCTAGATCTGTCCATGTGGTAGGGTTAGGTCGTCCGATCTGTTTGATTGTGATGTTGTAGTAGCTAGTTGTGATGGATTTGGAGCATGCTAGGGGTTGTTTCCAAGTGGGAAAGTATTGGTAGCTAGTGGTCATGGGTAGCTTGGTTGTATGCTAGTGTGCAAGTGTTGAACAAGATCATCCATGTGTCCATGATTAGTGCTCTGTTATGTTGTGTTGATGTGTGGTATGCTTTGATGGATTTGGTAATGCTGTCTTGAACTAGATCTTCCATGTGTGCATTTGTTACTACTAGTTCTACTATCCATGTGTAGTGTCTTGTGGTGTTGATCACGCTTACGTTTGTAGGACATGAACACACAAATGCAAGAGTTCATTCAAGCCATCGTGATGTCCGAGAGCCAGTTCCTGCCGTCCTACATTGAGGACTCCCAGCCTCCTATGGACCACATGGCTCCTGATTCAGAGGTTTTTGAGGTGCCTCCTATGGTTCCTCCATTTGTGCTGGCTTAATCCAATGTTGGTGCTCATGGTGCTGCTCAAAAGGCCGCCGCAAAGGAGAAGAAGGATGGCTGGGGGAACATCATGAAATGGTAGTCGTTCCTCTCCACTTTGTGCTTAACAAGATGTGTGAGATCATAGCAAGTGGGGTGAGGACTGACAAGGGATGGAAGGAGGTGCACTTGAACCTTGTTGCAAAGCAGGTGTTCCACTTCTATGGATAGCAGGTCACCTCGACACAGGTGTACAACCACCTGAGGAAGTGGAGAGTGAGGTGTATCACCACGTCCAAGCTCAGAGACCTCAGCGGTGCTTCATGAGATGAGGACACCTGCTAAATCCTTCTGTAGGCAGAGCACTACCAAGGCGACATCGCGGTTAGTTCACAAACCATGCCCTTCTAACAAACCGGCAATTTAAGCCTGTGAACCATTACCATACTAACTAACCTCTCTGCCATGTTTCTTCTTAGGGTCACCCCAAGGACGCAAAGTTCCTCAACACCCCTATCCAGAACTACCACTAGATGCAGCAGATCTTCTTCTTCGGGCTAGCAACTGGCAAGCATGCCATGGGCTCTGGTCAGGCGCTGGGCTCGCCGATGCCCGAGTATCCAGACACCCAGGAGTCAGACACCATCAACGTTGATGCTCGGGAGAAGGATGGTGAGCACATTCCTGTGCTTGATAGGAAGAGGAATCGGGCATGCTTCATGGACGAGGAGATCAGCGTCTTCAGCAGCATGACTGAGGCAGTGAAGGAGGTGGCCACCGCCATCAGGGAGAGCAAGAATGTGGACTATTGGAAATATGCCCTAGAGGCAATAATAAAATGGTTATTATTATATTTCCTTGTTCATGATAATTGTCTATTGTTCATGCTATAATTGTATTATCCGGAAATCGTAATGCATGTGCGAATACATAGACCACAACATGTCCCTAGTGAGCCTCTTGTTGGCTAGCTCGTTGATCAATAGATGGTCACGGTTTCATGGCCATGGACATTGGATGTCATTGATAATGGGATCACATCATTAGGAGAATGATGTGATGGACAAGACCCAATCCTAAGCATAGCATAAGATCGTGTAGTTCGTCTGCTAAAGCTTTTCTAATGTCAAGTATCATTTCCTTAGACCATGAGATTGTGCAACTCCCGGATACCGCAGGAATACTTTGGGTGTACCAAACGTCACAATGTAACTGGGTGGCTATAAAGGTATCCTCGAAAGTATCTTATGGGTTGGCACGAATCGAGACTGGGATTTGTCACTCACGGAGAGGTATCTCTGGGACCACTCGGTAAGACATCATCATAATGAGCTCAATGTGACTAAGGAGTTGGCCACGGGATGATGTGCTACGGAACGAGTAATGAGACTTGCCGGTAACGAGATTGAACAAGGTATAGGGATACCGATGATCGAATCTCGGGCAAGTATCATACCGGTAGACAAAGGAATTGTATACGTGATCGATTGAATCCCCGACATCATGGTTCATCCGATGAGATCATCGTGGAACATGTGGGAGCCAACATGGGTATCCAGATCCCGCTGTTGGTTATAGACCGGAGAGATGCCTCGGTCATGTCTACATGCCTCCCGAACCCGTAGGGTCTACACAGTTAAGGTTCGATGACGCTAGGGTTATAGGGGAAATATGTACGTGGTTACCAAATGTTGTTCGAAGTCCCGAATGAGATCTCCGACGTCACGAGGAGTTCCAGAATGGTCCGGAGGTGAAGAATTATATATGGGAAGTCCTGTTTCAGTCGCTGGAATAATTTCGGGGTTATCGGTATAGTACCGGGGCCACCGAAAGGTGCCACTGTTGGGGAACGTAGTATTTCAAAATAATTCCTGCGATCATGTAAGATCTATCTAGGAGAAGCATAGCAACAAGCGAGCAGAGTGTGTCCACGTACCCTCGTAGACCGAAAGCGGAAGCGTCTAGTGACACAGTTGATGTAGTCGAACGTCTTCGCGATCCAACTGATCCAAGCACCGAACGTATGACACCTCCGCGTTCAGCACACGTTCATCTCGATGACGTCCCATGAACTCTTGATCCAGTTGAGCATCGTGGGAGAGTTTCGTCGGCACGACGGCGTGGTGACGGTGATGATGAAGTTACCGGCGCAGGGCTTTGCCTAAGCACTGCAACGATATGACCGAGGTGTGTAACTGTGGAGGGGGGCACCGCACACGGCTTGCAAATCAACTTGTGTGTCTATGGGGTGCCCCCTCCCCACGTATATAAAGGAGGGAGGGAGGAGGGTACGGCCAGGGAGAGGGCGCGCCAAGAGGGGGAGTCCTACTCCCACTAGGAGTAAGACTCCTCCTTTTCCTAGTAGGAGTAGGAGAGGGGGAAGAAAGGGAGAGGAGGAGAAGGAAAGTGGGGGCCGACCCCCTGCTACCTCTTGAGCTTGCGTTGTATTCCCTCGAAGAGGAAAGGGAGATGCAGCACAGTAGCGTAAGTATTTCCCTCAGTTTTTGAGAACCAAGGTATCAATCCAATAGGAGACCACGCGCCAGTCCCTCGCACCTGCACAAACAAATAAGAACTTCGCAGCCAACGCGATAAGGGGTTGTCAATCCCTTTACGGTCACTTACGATAGTGAGATCTGATAGAGATGATAGATAATATTTTTGGTATTTTTAGTTTAATAAAACAACAAATAAAAGCAAGAAAAGTAAAGTAGATGTAGATTGATATGTTGAGAATAGACCCGGGGGCCATAGTTTTCTCTAGTGGCTTCTCTCATGATAGCGGTATTCTACGGTGGGTAAACAAATTAATGTCGAGAAATTGATAGAAAAGCGAATAATTATGAGACTATCTAGGCATGATCATTGTATATAGGCATCACGTCCGAGACAAGTAGACCGACTCCTGCCTGCATCTACTACTATTACTCCACACATCGACCGCTATCCAGCATGCATCTAGTGTATTGAGTTCATACGAACAGAGTAACGCTTTAAGCAAGATGACATGATGTAGAGGGATAAACTCAAGCAATATGATGAAAACCCCATCTTTTTATCCTCGATGGCAACAACACAATACGTGCGTTGCTGCCCCTACTGTCACTGGGAAAGGACACTGCAAGATTGAACCCAAAGCCAAGCACTTCTCCCATTGCAAGAACTATAGATCTAGTAGGCCAAACCAAACCAATAATTCGAAGAGACTTGCAAGAATATTATGAGCACACATAAAAAGTTCAAAGAAGAACCAAATATCTTTCATAGATAACCTGGATCATAAACTCACAATTCATCGGATCTCGACAAACACACCGTAAAAAGAGATTACATCGAATAGATCTCCTCGAAGACCGAGGAGAACTTTGTATTGAGATCTAGAGAGAGAGAAGAAGCCATCTAGATACTAGCTATGGACCCGAAGGTCAGTGGTAAACTACTCACAACTCATGGTGAGGGCGATGATGATGATGATAAAGGCCTCCGTGATGGATCCCCCTCCCGGAACAGGCTCCAAGATGGGATCTCCACGGGAACAGAAGCTACGGCGGTGGAATTAGGGTTTTCTCTCTACGTATGGAGTTTCTGGGGTACGTAGGTATATATAGGAAGAAGGGGGGCACTGGGGGCCGTGTGGGCGAGCCTCGAGGCAGGGGGGGCGCGCCCTGGGAAGGGGGCGTGATACGTCTCCAATGTATCTATAATTTTTGATTGTTCCATGCTATTATTTATGAAGTCTTGGATGTTTAATGGGCTTTATCATTCACTTTTATATCATTTTTGGGACTAACCTATGGCCCCCGGGTCTATTCTCAACATATCAATCTATATCTACTTTACTTTTACCGCTTTTATTTGCTGTTTAAGTAAACTAAAAATACCAAAAATATAAACTATCATCTCTATCAGATCTCACTATCATAAGTGACCGTAAAGGGATTGACAACCCCTTATCGCGTTGGCTATGAAGTTCTTATTTGTTTGTGCAGGTGCGAGGGACTGGCGCGTGGTCTCCTACTGGATTGATACCTTGGTTCTCAAAAACTGAGGGAAATACTTCCGCTACTGTGCTGCATCTCCCTTTCCTCTTCGAGGGAATACAACGCAAGCTCAAGAGGTAGCAAGAAGAATTTCTGGCGCCGTTGCCGGGGAGGCTTACGCAAAAGTCATATACCAAGTACCTATCACAAACCCTTATCCTTCGCATTACCTTTATTTGCCTCTCGTTTTCCTCTCCCCCACTTCACCCTTGCCGTTTCATTTGCCCTTCTTCTGCCCTGTGTTTACCGTTCGCTTGCCTCTCGTTTGCTTGTGTTGCTATGTGCCTCAACTAGCTTGCATCTTCGCTTGCTAAAGTATGGATCCTCATCCACTTGCTAATCGCTTTAAGAGATCCAATTATGTTGAACCTATTGCTAGTGAGCTACGTGCACTAGATTATCTTTATGGGGTTTTGCTTGAAATTTATGAATTTGGAAATTGTGAGGAATTGTTAAAAGAAAAAGTGATTCATGATAGCTTGTTAAGTAAAAAGCATGATTGTAATGATGTTACTATAAATTCTATTGATGTCAATTGTGCTAATGATATGCAAAACCCTAAGCTTGGGGATGCTTATTTTGCTATGTCCACTACTTGTTGCTATGATCATGATTGGGGTGATTCTTCTTATGATCTTGAAAATTTATTTAAGCCCATGATGAATATGAGATTGATAATAATGTTTGCAATAATATTGAAGGGGGGTTTGGAAGAATGTCAACTTTAGATCCCACATATTTGGAGAATGTTCAATCTTATGAATTTTTTTATAAAAGTGGGTTTGGAGAGGTTATGACTTTAGTTAATGTTAATCCCACTATTTTGGAAGAGTGTCAACTCTGCATGCATGTTGAGAATATGTTTTGTGACAGCTATATTGTTGAATTTGCGTATGATCCTACTTGCAATTATTATGAGAGAGGAAAATATGGTTGTAGGAATTTTTATGTTACTAATTTACCTCTCGTTATGTTGAGATTGCTATTGGCTCTTTCTTCTTCCTTGCATATGCTAGATCTTGCTTGTCTTGCTAATTTGTTTTCCTATAAAATGCCTATGCATAGGAAGCATGTTAAACTTATATGTGATTTTCACATGCTTTATGATGCTCTTTGTGTGCTTCAATTCTTATCTTTCATGTGAGCATCATTGAATTAATCGTGCCTAGCTAGGGGCGTAAAACGATAGCGCTTGTTGAGAGGCAACCCAATTTTTTGTTTTTTGTTTTTGTTGTTGTTAGGGAATAAATATTGCATCTAGCCTCTGATTAGATGTGTTTGTGCCAAGTAGAACCTTTGGTAAGACTTGTGTGAAGTTTATTTGATCTTGCTGTGAAAAACAGAATCGTTAGCGCTGCTAAAGTAGTCTTAAGATTTTACTGGAGCGTGATTTTTAGTTGATTCTTTTTGCTGCTGATTGGTAGACAAATTGCGCAAATTTACCAATTTAGTTTGAATTTTTTGGAGTTCTAGAAGTAGGCGAACCCATCAGATTACTACAGACTGTTCTGTTTTTGACAGATTCTGTTTTTCGTGTGTTGTTTGCTTATTCCGATGCATATATGAGTAATATTGGAGGATATGAACCATAGAGAACTTGGAGTACAGTAGGTTTAACACCATTATAAACAAATTATGAATTCCTTTCTGTACCTTTGAGTGGTGGTTTGCTTTCTCTTACTAACGGAGCTCATGAGAATTTTTGTCTAAGTTTTGTGTTGTGAAGTTTTCAAGTTTTGAGTATTGCTTTGATGGACTATGGAACAAGGAGTAGCAAAGGTCTAAGCTTGGGGATGCCCATGGCACCCCAAGTAAATTCAAGATAATCAAAAGCCTAAGCTTTGGGATGCCCCGGGAAGGCATCCCCTCTTTCGTCTTCATCCATCGGTAAGTATACTTGGAGCTATATTTTTATTCACAACATGGTATGTGTTTTGCTTGGAGCGTCTTGTATAATTTGAGTCTTTGCTTGTTAGCTTGCCACAATCATCCTTGCTGGACACACCTATTTGAGAGAGTTAAATATGCCCTAGAAATTATTAGAACACTCTATGTGCTTCACTTATATCTTTTGAGTTGAATAGTTTTTGCTCTAGTGCTTCACTTATATCTTTTAGAGCATGGTGGTGGTAATATTTTGTAAAAATTGTTGAACTCTCATGCTTCACTTATATCTATTTGAGAGTCTATTAAAACAGCATGGTAAAGTGTTTAGGCTAAAGAAGCTAGTCTTCACATGATAAACATCCAATGTCAATGTAGTAAAAAAATCACATCAAGTGCATTGAATAGAAAGAGATGTTGAATGCTTGATAATTGTTTTGAGACATGAGGATAGTGATATTAAAGTCATGCTAGTGGAGTAATTATGATATTGAGAAATATTTGTGTTAAGGTTGGTGTTTCCCGTAGCATGCACGTATGGTGAACCGTTATGTGACTAGGTTAAAGCATGAGGTATTTGTAGAGTGTCAACCTTTGTGTGGAGGTCGGGGGCGCGCGATGGTTAACTCCTACCAACCTCCCCCCTAGGGGCATGCGTTGATTTCTTTGTTTTGATGACTCGTAGTTTTTTGCAATAAGTATATGAGTTCTTATGACTAATGTTGAGTCCATGGATTATACGCACTCTCACCCTTCCACCATTGCTAGCCTCTCTTGTACTGCACAACTTTCGCCGGTGCCATAAACCCACTATATATCCTTCCTCAAAACAGCCACCATATTGTTCCTCAAAACAGCCACCATACCTACCTATCATGGCATTTCCATAGCCATTCCGAGATATATTGCCATGAAACTTTCCACCGTTCCGTTTATATGACACACATCAATTGTCATATTTCCATTGCATGATCATGTAGTTGACATCGTATTTGTGGCAAGGCCACCATGCATAATTTGTATACATGTCACTCTTGTTTCATTGCACATACCGGTACACCGCCGGAGGCATTCATATAGAGTAATACTTTGTTGTTGTTGTATCGAGTTGTAATCTTATGTTGTAATGAAAGTGTGATGATCATCATTTTTAGAGCATTGACCCATGGGAGGAAAGGCTGAATCTATAAAGCCCCTCCGCAAAAAAAAAGGCCAAAGAAAAAAAAAGGCCCAAAAAAGGGACAATTGCTACTATCTTTTTCCACACTTGTGCTTCAAAGTAGCACCATGTTCTTCATTGTAGAGAGTCTCATGCTTAGCCACTTTCATATACTAGTGGGAATTTTCGTTATAGAACTTGGCGTGTATATTCCAACGATGGGCTTCCTTAAATGCCCTAGGTCTTCGTGAGCAAGCAAGTTGGATGCACACCCACTAGTTTCTTTTGTTGAGCTTTCATTCATATTTAGCTCTAGTGCATCCGTTGCATGGCAATCCCTACTCACTCACATTGATATCTATTGATGGACATCTCCATAGCCCGTTGATACGCCTAGTCGATGTGAGACTATCTCCCTTCTTTTTGTCTTCTCCACAACCACCTCTATTCCACCTATAGTGCTATGTCCATGGCTCACGCTCATGTATTGCGTGAAAGTTGAAAGGTTTGAAAAGATAGAGCATGAAAACAAATGCTTGGCTAAAATCAGGGTTGTGCATGATATAAATATTTTGTGTGATAACAAGGGAGCATAGCCAACACTATATGATTTTGTAGGGATAACTTTTTTTAGCCATAGTATTTTGAGAAGACGTGATTGCTTTGTTAGTATTGCTTGAAGTATTGTTATTTCTTATGTCAATATAGACTTCTATCTTGAATCTTTAAGATCTGAACATTCATGTCACAATTAAGATAATTACATTGAAAACCTATATTGGTTAGCATTCCACATCAAAAATTCTATTCTTTATCATTTACCTACTCGAGGACGAGCAGGAATTAAGCTTGGGGATGCTTGATACGTCTCCAACGTATCTATAATTTTTTATTGTTCCATGCTATTATTTATGAAGTCTTGGATGTTTAATGGGCTTTATCATTCACTTTTATATCATTTTTGGGACTAACCTACTAACCCAAAGGCCCAGTCCAGATTACTATTTTTTTGCCTATTTCAGGGTTTTGCAGAAAAGGAATATCAAACGGAGTCCAAACGGAATGAAACCTTCGCATGAGATATTTTTGGAGGAAATCACGCACGAAAGACTTCGGGGCCAAGCCAGAGGACAGGGGGCCACCCTCGAGGGTGGGGGCGCGCCCCCTTCCCATGGCGCGCCCCCTGCCTCGAGGGTAGCCCCTGTGGCCCCCGATGCCCCTCTTCTTCCTATATATACCTACGTACCCCAGAAACTCCATACGCAGAGAGAAAACCTTAATTCCACCGCCGTAGCTGCTATTCCCGTGGAGATCCCATCTTAGAGTCTGTTCCGGGAGGGGGATCCATCACGGAGGTCTTCATCATCATCATCATCGCCCTCACCATGAGTTGTGAGTAGTTTACCACAGACCTTCGGGTCCATAGCTAGTATCTAGATGGCTTCTTCTCTCTCTCTAGATCTCAATACAAAGTTCTCCTCGGTCTTCGAGGAGATCTATTCGATGTAATCTCTTTTTGCGGTGTGTTTGTCGAGATCCGATGAATTGTGTGTTTATGATCAAGGTTATCTATGAAAGATATTTGGTTCTTCTCTGAACTTTTTATGTGTGCTCATAATATCCTTGCAAGTCTCTTCGAATTATTGGTTTGGTTTGGCCTACTAGATCTATAGTTCTTGCAATGGGAGAAGTGCTTGGCTTTGGGTTCAATCTTGCGGTGTCCTTTCCCAGTGACAGTAGGGGCAGCAAGGCACGTATTGTATTGTTGCCATCGAGGATAAAACGATGAGTTTTTTTATCATATTGCTTGAGTTTATCCCTCTACATCATGTCATCTTGCTTAAGGCGTTACTCTGTTCGTATGAACTCAATACACTAGATGCATGCTGGATAGCGGTCGATGTGTGGAGTAATAGTAGTAGATGCAGTCAGGAGTCGGTCTACTTGTCTCGGATGTGATGCCTATATACAATGATCATGCCTAGATAGTCTCATAATTATTCGTTTTTCTATCAATTGCTCGACAGTAATTTGTTTACCCGCCGTAGAATATCGCTATCATGAGAGAAGCCACTAGAGAAAACTATGGCCCCCGGGTCTATTCTCAACATATCAATCTACATCTACTTTACTTTTACCGCTTTTATTTGCTGTTTTAGTAAACTAAAAATACCAAAAATATAAACTATCATCTCTATCAGATCTCACTATCGTAAGTGACCGTAAAGGGATTGACAACCCCTTATCACGTTGGCTGCGAAATTCTTATTTGTTTGTGCAGGTGCGAGGGACTAGCGCGTGGTCTCCTACTGGATTGATACCTTGGTTCTCAAAAACTGAGGAAAATACTTACGCTACTGTGCTGCATCTCCCTTTCCTCTTCGATGGAATACAACGCAAGCTCAAGAGGTAGCAGGGCGCGCCCCCACCCTCGAGGGCTTGCCCTTCGCCCCCCTGACTTGGTCCTGACGTTTCCCGAGCGTGATTTCCTCCAAAAATATCTCTCGCGAAGGTTTCATTCCCTTTGGACTCCGTTTGATATTCCTTTTCTGCAAAACCCTGAAATAGGCAAAAAAACAACAATCTGGACTGGGCCTTTGGGTTACTAGGTTAGTCCCAAAAATGACATAAAAGTGAATGATAAAGCCCATTAAACATCCAAGACTTCATAAATAATAGCATGGAACAATCAAAAATTATAGATACGTTGGTGTCGTATCAGCCCCTTTCCCTAAACCAATTCGGTTTGGGCCTTGGCGGGGCGCGGCCCACACTCACCTTGCTGCCCTCTATTTCCACTAAGGCCCATATAGGCCCATTAAGCCCCCGGGGGGCTTCCGGTAACCTCCCGGTACTCCGGTATTTAACCGGTGTCCGAATATAACCTTCCAATATATCAATCTTTATGTCTTGACCATTTCGAGACTCCTCGTCATGTCCGTGATCACATCCGGGACTCCGAACTACCTTCGGTACATCAAAACACATAAACTCATAATACCGATCGTCATCGAACATTAAGCGTGCGGACCCTACGGGTTCGAGAACTATGTAGACATGATCGAGACTCATCTCTGGTCAATAACCAATAGTGGAACCTGGATGCTCAAATTGGTTCCTACATATTCTATGAAGATCTTTATCGGTCAAACCACATAACAACATACGTTGTTCCCTTTGTCATATGTATGTTACTTGCCCGAGATTCGATCGTCGGTATCATCATACCTAGTTCAATCTCGTCACCGGCAAGTCTCTTTACTCGTTCCGTAATACATCATCTCGTGACTAACTCAATAGTCGTTTGCTTGCATGGCTTATTATGATGTGTATTATCGAGAGGGCCCAGAGATATCTCTCCGACACTCGGAGTGAAAAATCATATTCTCGATCTATGCCAACACCACAAACACCTTCGGAGACACCTGTAGAGCATCTTTATAATCACACAGTTACGTTGTGACATTTGATAGCACACAAGGTGTTCCTCCGGTATTCGGGAGTTGCATAATCTCATAGTCATAGGAACATGTATAAGTCATGAAGAAAGCAATAACAGTAAAACTAAACGATCATAGTGCTAAGCTAACGGATGGGTCTTGTCCGTCACATCATTCTCCTAATGATGTGATCTCGTTCGTCAAATGACAACACATGTCTATGGTTAGGAAACATAACCATCTTTGATTAACGAGCTAGACTAGTAGAGGCATACTAGGGACACTTTGTTTTGTCTATGTATTCACACATGTACTAAGTTTCCGGTTAATACAATTCTAGCATGAATAATAAACATTTATCATGATATAAGGAAATATAAATAACAACTTTATTATTGCCTCTAGGGTATATTTTCTTTAGTCTCCCACTTGCACTAGAGTCAATAATCTAGATTACATTGTAATGATTCTGACACCCATGGAATCTTGGTGCTGATCATGTTTTGCTCGTGGAAGAGGCTTAGTCAACGGGTCTGCGACATTCAGATCTGTATGGATCTTGCAAATTTCTATGTCTCCCTCCTTGACTTGATCACGGATGGAATTGAAGCATCTCTTGATGTGCTTGGTTTTCTTGTGAAACCTAGATTCCTTCGCGAAGGCTATTGCTCCAGTGTTGTCACAAAATATTTTCATTGGACCCGATGCACTAGGTATTACACCTAGATCGGATATGAACTCCTTCATCCAGACTCCTTCATTTGCTGCTTTCGAAGCAGCTATGTACTCGGCTTCACACGTAGATCCCGCCACGACGCTTTGCTTGGAACTGCACCAACTGACAGCTCCACCGTTCAATAAAAATACATATCCGGTTTGTGACTTAGAGTCATCTGGATCAGTGTCAAAGCTGGAATCAACGTAACCATTTACGACGAGCTCTTTGTCACCTCCATAAACGAGAAACATATCCTTTGTCCTTTTCACGTACTTCAGGATGTTCTTGACCGCTGTCTAGTGATCCACTCCTGGATTACTTTGGTACCTCCCTGCTAAACTTATAGCAAGGCACAGATCAGATCTGGTACACATCATTACATACATGATAGATCCAATGGCTGAGGCATAGGGAATGACTTTCATTTTCACTCTATCTTCTGTAGTGGTCGGGCATTGAGTCTTACTCAACTTCACACCTTGTAACACAGGCAAGAACCCTTTCTTTGACCGGTCCATTTTGAACTTCTTCAAAACTTTATCAAGGTATGCGCTTTGTGAAAGTCCAATTAAGCGTCTTGATCTATCTCTATATATCTTGATGCCCAATATATAAGCAGCTTCACCGATGTCTTTCATTGAAAAATTCTTACTCAAGTATCCCTTTATGCCATCCAGAAATTCTATATCATTTCCAATCAACAATATGTCATCCACATATAATATCAGAAATAGTACAGAACTCCCACTCACTTTCTTGTAAATACTGGCTTCTCCAAAAGTCTATTTAAAACCATATGCTTTGATCACCTCATCAAAGTGTATATTCCAACTCCGAGATGCTTGCCCCAGTCCACAGATGGATCGCTGGAGCTTGCATACTTTGTTAGCACCTTTAGGATCGACAAAACCTTGTGGTTGCATCATATACAACTCCTCTTTGAGGTGTCCATTAAGGAATGCAGTTTTGACATCCATTTGCCAGATTTCATAATCATAATATGCGGCCATTGCTAACATGATTCAGACAGACTTAAGCATCGCTACGGGTGAGAAAGTCTCATCGTAGTCAACTCCTTGAACTTGTCAAAAACCATTTGCAACAAGTCGAGCTTTGTAGACAGTAACATTACCATCGGTGTCAGTCTTCCTCTTAAAGATCCATTTTTTTCAATGGCTTGCCGATCATCGGGCAAGTCAACCCAAGTCCAGACTTTGTTCTCATACATGGATCCCATCTCAGATTTCATGGTCTCAAGCCATTTTACGGAATCTGGGCTCATCATCGCTTCTACATAGTTCGTAGGTTCATCATGGTCTAGTAACATGACTTCCAGAACCGGGTTACCGTACCACTCTAGCGCGGAACGCACTCTGGTTGACCTACGAGGTTTAGTAGTAACTTGATCTGAAGTTTCATGATCATCATCATTGGCTTCCTCACTAATTGGTGTAGGTATCAGGGGAACTAGTTTCTGTGATGAACTACTTTCCAATGAGGGAGAAGGCACAATTACCTCATCAAGTTCTACTTTCCTCCCACTCACTTCTTTCGAGAGAAACTCCTTCTCTAGAAAGGATCCATTCTTAGCAACGAATATCTTGCCTTCGGATCTGTGATAGAAGGTGTACCCAACAGTTTCCTTTGGGTATCCTATGAAGACACATTTCTCCGACTTGGGTTTGAGCTTATCAGGTTGAAGCTTTTTCACATAAGCATCACATCCCCAAACTTTAAGAAACGACAACTTTGGTTTCTTGCCAAACCACAGTTCATAAGGCGTCGTATCAACGGATTTAGATGGTGCCCTATTTAACGTGAATGCAATTGTCTCTAAAGCATAACCCCAAAAAGATAGTGGTAAATCGGTAAGAGACATCATAGATCGCACCATATCTAGTAAAGTACGGTTACGACGTTTGGACACACCATTAGGCTGTGGTGTTCCGGGTGGCGTGAGCTGTGAAATTATTCCACATTGTTTCAAATGAAGACCAAACTCGTAACTCAAATATTCGCCTCCACGATCAGATCATAGAAACTTTATTTTCTTGTTACGATGATTCTCCACTTCACTCTAAAATTCCTTGAACTTTTCAAATGTTTCAGACTTGTGCTTCATTAAGTAGATATACACATATCTGCTCAAATCATCAGTGAAGGTCAGAAAATAACGATACCCACCGCGAGCCTCAACACTCATCGGTCCACATACATCAGTATGTATGATTTCCAACAAATCTGTTGCTCGCTCCATTGTTCCGAAGAACGGAGTTTTAGTCATCTTGCCCATGAGGCATGGTTCGCAAGCACCAAGTGATTCATAATCAAGTGATTCCAAAAGTCCATCAGCATGGAGTTTCTTCATGCGCTTTACACCAATATGACCTAAATGACAGTGCCACAAATAAGTTGCACTATCATTATCAACCTTGCATCTTTTAGCTTCAATATTATGAATATGTGTATCACTACGATCGAGATGCAACAAGAATAGACCACTCTTCAAGGGTGCATGACCATAAAAGATATTACTCATTTAAATAGAACAACCATTATTCTATGATTTAAATGAATAATCGTCTCGCAACAAACAAGATCCAGATATAATGTTCATGCTTAACGCTGGCACCAAATAACAATTATTTAGGTCTAAAACTAACCCCGAAGGTAGATGTAGAGGTAGCATGCCGACGGCGATCACGTCGACTTTGGAACCATTTCCCACACGCATCTTCACCATGTCCTTAGCTAATCTTTGTTTAATCCATAGCCCCTGTTTCGAGTTACAAATATTAGCAATCGAACCAATATCAAATACCCAGGTGCTACTACAAGCATTAGTAAGGTACACATCAATAACATGTATATCAAATATACATGTGTTCACTTCGCCATCCTTCTTATCCTCCAAATACTTGGGTCAGTTCCGCTTCCAGTGTCCAGTCCTTTTGCAGTAGAAGCACTCAGTTTCAGGCTTGGCTCCAGACTTGGGTTTCTTCGCGGGAGTAGAAACTGTCTTGCTATTCTTCTTGAAGTTCCCCTTCTTTCCCTTGCCCTTTTTCTTAAAACTAGTAGTCTTGTTAACCATCAACACTTGATGCTCCTTTTTGATTTCTACCTCCGCAGCTTTGAGCATAGAGAAGAGCTCGGGAATTGTCTTCTACATCCCTTGCATATTATAGTTCATCACGAAGCCTTTATAGCTTGGTGGTAGTGATTGAAGAACTCTATCAATAACACTATCTTCGTCAACTTTGCAACAAAGTTGAGTCATGTGATTGTAGTAGAACCGTTCTCCTCCATCTTGCAGCTATAGAACTTATTGGAGACTTCATATCTCTCAATTTGGGCATTTGCTTGAAATATTAACTTCAACTCTTGGAACATCTCATACGCTCCATGAAGTTCAAAACGTCGTTGAACTACCGATTCTAAGCCGTTAAGCATGGCACACTGAACTATCGAGTAGTCATCAGACCGCGTCTGCGAGATATTCAAAGCGTCTACATTACCGGGAGGGGGCTTGTCACCTAGCGGTGCTTCATTGACATAATTCTTCTGTGCAGCAATGAGGATAATCCTCAAGTTACGGACCCAGTCCGTGTAGTTTCTGCCATCATCTTTCAACTTAGCTTTCTCTAGGAACGCCTTAAAATTCAAGGGAACACTAGCATGGACCATTGATCTACAACAACATAGATATGCAAAAACTACCACGACTAAGTTCATGATAAATTAAAGTTCAATTAATCATATTACTAAAGAACTCCCACTTAGATAGACATCCCTCTAGTCATCTAAATGATCACGTGATCCAAATCAACTAAACCATGTCCGATCATCACGTGAGGTGGAGTAGTTTTCAATGGTGAACATCTTATGTTGATCATATCTACTATATGATTCACGCTCGACCTTTCGGTCTCGAGTGTTCCGAGGCCATGTCTGTAAATGCTAGGCTCGTCAAGTTTAACCCGAGTATTCTGCATGTGCAAAACTATCTTACACCCGTTGTATTTGAACGTAGAGCTTATCACACCCGATCACAACGTGGTCTCTCGGCACGACAAACTTTCGCAACAGTGCATACTCAGCGAGAACTCTTGTACCTTGAAATTTTGTAAGGGATCATCTTATAATGCTACCATCGTACTAAGCAAAATAATAAGCATGATAAGATAAACATCACATGTAATCAAAATATGTGACATGATATGGCCATGATCATCTTGTGCTTTTGATCTCCATCTCCAAAGCATCGTCATGATCTCCATCGTCACCGGCTTGACACCATGATCTTCATCGTAGTGTCGTGGTCGTCTCGCCAACTATTTCTACTACTACTATCGCTAACTCATAGTGATAAAGTAAAGCAATTACATGGCCTTCGCAATTCATACAATAAAGAGACAACCATAAGGCTCCTGCCGGTTGACGATAATTTACAAAACATGACCATCTCATACAATAACGTATAACTCATCATGTCTTGACCATATCACATCACAACATGCCCTGCAAAAACAAGTTAGACGTCCTCTACTTTGTTGGTGCAAGTTTTACGTGGCTGCTACGGGCTTAGCAAGAACCGTTCTTACCTACGCATACAAAACCACAACGATTTTCGGCAAGTGTGTTGTTTTAACCTTCACAAGGACCGGTCGTAGCCACACTTGATTCAACTAAAGTGAGAGAGACACACACCCGCCGCTCACCCATAAGCAACGAGTGCTTGTAACGGTGCAACCAGTATCGCGTAAGCGTACGCGTAATGTCGGTCCGGGTTGCTTCATCTCACAATACCGCCGAATCAAAGTATGATATGTTGGTAAGCAGTATGACTATTATCGCCCACAACTCATTGTGTTCTACTCATGCATATCATCTACGCATATACCTTGCTCATGATGCCACTGTTGGGGAACGTAGTATTTCAAAAAAATCCTACGATCACGCAAGATCTATCTAGGAGAAGCATAGAAATGAGCCGGGAGAGTGTGTCCACGTACCCTCGTAGAACGAAAACGGAAACGTCTAGTGACGCGGTTGATGTAGTTGAACGTCTTCGCAATCCAACCGATCCAAGCATCGAACGTATGGCACCTCCGCGTTCAGCACACGTTCAGCGCGATGACGTCCCGCGAACTCTTGATCCAGTTGAGCATCGTGAGAGAGTTTCGTCAGCACGACAGCGTGGTGACGGTGATGATGAAGTTACCGGCACAGGGCTTCGCATAAGCACTGCAACAATATGACCGAGGTGTGTAACTGTGGAGGGGGGCACCGCACACGGCTTGCAAATCAACTTGTGTGTCTATGGGGTGCCCCCTCCCCACGTATATAAAGGAGGGAGGGAGGAGGGTGCGGCCAGGGAGAGGGCGTGCCAAGAGGGGAAGTCCGACTACCACTAGGAGTAGGACTCCTCCTTTTCCTAGTAGGAGTAGGAGAGGGGAAGGAAGGGAGAGGAGGAGAAGGAAAGAGGGGGGAGGGTTCGGTAACCTCCCGGTACTTCGGTATTTATCCGGTGACCCCCGGAACCCTTCCGGTGTCCGAATATAACCTTACGATATATCAATCTTTATGCCTCAACCATTTCGAGACTCCTCATCATGTCCGTGATCACATCCGGGCTCCGAACTACCTTCGGTACATCAAAACACATAAACTCATAATACCGATTGTCATCGAACGTTAAGCGTGCGGACCCTACGAGTTCGAGAACTATGTAGACATGACCTAGACTCATCTCCAGTCAGTAACCAATAGCGGAACCTGGATGCTCATATTGGTTCCTACATATTCTACGATGATCTTTATCGGTCAAACCGCATAACAACATACGTTGTTCCCTTTATCATCGGTATGTTACTTGCCTGAGATTCGATCGTCAGTATCATCATACCTAGTTCAATCTTGTCACCGGCAAGTCTCTTTACTCATTCCGTAATACATCATCTCGTGACTAACTCATTAGTCGTTTGCTTGCAAGGCTTATTATGATGTGTATTACCGAGAGGGCCCAGAGATACCTCTCCGACACTTGGAGTGACAAATCCTATTCTCGATCTATGCCAACACTTCAAACAACTTCGGAGACACCTGTAGAGCATCTTTATAATGATCCAGTTACGTTGTGACGTTTGATAGCACACAAGGTGTTCCGATGGTATTCGGGAGTTGCATAATCGCATAGTCATAGGAACATGTACAAGTCATGAAGAAAGCAATAACAGTAAAACTAAACGATCATAGTGCTAAGCTAACAGATGGGTCTTGTCCATCACATCATTCTCCTAATGATGTGATCCCGTTCATCAAATTACACCTCCTGCCCCGGTGGGCCAAGTGGGCTGAGCAAGGCAGGAAACCAGCCCCTGGTGGGCTGGTGCCCCCCCCCAAGGGGCCCTAGGCGCCTAGGGTTAGAAACCCTAGGGGTGGGGGCGACTCCCACCAAACTTGGGGGGAAGCTCCCCCCTTGGCCGCCGCCCCGCCCTTAGACGGGATCTAAGGGGTCCGACCCCTTCCCCCTTCACCCTACTAAGAGAGGGGGATGGGAGGGCAGCCGCACCACATCCCTGGCGCAGCCATCCCCCTCTCCAATGCCTCCTCTTCCTCCGTAGTGCTTGGCGAAGCCCTGCCAGAAAACACGCTTCTCCACCACCACCACATTGTCATGCTGCTACTGGAGTTGTCTTTCCCAACCTCTCCCTCCTCCTTGCTGGATCAAGGCACGGTAGACGTCACCGGGCTGCATGTGTGTTGAACACGGAGGCACCGTTGTTCAGCGCTTAGATCGGATTGACTGCGACCTGAATCGCTACGAGTACGACTCCACCAACCGTGTTCTTGTAACGCTTCCGCTTAGCGATCTTCAAGGGTATGAAGATGCACTCCCCCTTCTCGTTGCTGGTTTCTCCATAGATTAATCTTGGTGATGCGTAGAATTTTTTTTATTTATGCTATGATCCCCAACAGTGGCATCATGAGCTAGGTCTATGCGTAGTTTCTATGCACGAGTAGAACACAAGTTGTTGTGGGCGTCGATTTTGTCATTTTGCTTGCCGTTACTAGTCTTATCTTGATTCGGCGCCGTTATGGGATGAAGCGGCTCGGATCAATCTTACAAGTATGCTTACGTGAGACCAGTTCCACTAAAGATGCACTAGTTGCATAAGGTGGCTGGCGGGTGTCTGTCTCTCCCACTTTAGTCAGATCGAATTCTATGAAAAGGTTCCTTATGAAGGGTAAATAGAAATTGGCATATCATGTTGTGTTTTTGGTGTAGGTAAGAAACGTTCTTGCTATAAACCTATAGGAGCCACGTAAAAACTTGCAACAACAATTATAGGACGTCTAACTTGTTCTTGCAGCATATGTCGTGTGATGTGATATGGCGAAAAGGATGTGATGAATGATATTTGCGATGTATAAGATTGATCATGTTCTTGTAATAGGAATCGCGACTTGCATGTCGATGGGTATGACAACCGGCAGGAGCCATAGGAGTTGTCTTAATTTATTGTATGACCTACGTGTCAATGAAAACGCCGTGTAATTACTTTACTTTATTGCTAACCGTTATCCATAGTAGTATAAGTAACAGTTGGCGAGACAACTTCATGAAGACACGGTGATGGAGATCATGGTGTCATGCCGGTGACGATGATGATCATGGTGCCCCGAAGACAGAGATCAAAGGAGCAAAATGATATTGGCCATATCATGTCACTATTTGATTGCATGTGATGTTTATCATGTTTTTACATCTTATTTGCTTAGAACGACGGTAGCTTAAATAATATGATCCCTCACTAAAATTTCAAGAATTGTGTTCCCCCTAACTGTGCACCGTTGCTAAGGTTTGTTGTTATAATGCCCAGGATGGGACTATACCTCCTACGTGTCGAGGCACGACTTATAGGTATAAGCCCATTCTGGAATGATCTCAAGTTTGGTATCTTTGCACGACTCATGTAAAAATAGGGATGAAATTGCAAAAGGATAGTTGGCTTACACTCGCCACGTCACACAATACATTACATAAGCAAATCATCATCCAAAACATCACAACCCGACTACGAGCGAAGATCCAAAAGAAAGATACCAAAAACATAAAGCCACAGGTCCGAATCGCCCCTAGTAGAAACCACTACTGATCGTCGAAATACGTCACATACATACGGCCACTCTCTTCATCGAGCTCCCAGTGAAGTACTTGAACCAGCTCCTGCATCATTCTTGGCTGAACCTCTGTTGTAGTATCTGTGAGCCACGAGGACTCAGCAATCTCATAACCATGGGTAACAAGACTAGCAAAGCTTTATGGGTATGGAGAAGGGTAGTGGTGAGGTTGCAGCAGCGGCTAAGCATAAAATGGTGGCCAGCTTACGAGTACAAGAATAAGATGAGCATCTACGCAAACGGTCGTAAACTAGTAGTGATCGCTAAAGATCCTGAACTACCTACGAGTCAAACATAACCCCACCGTGTTCTCTTCTCAAAGTGAAAAGAGACAGTCACGGTTACTCACACAGTTGTGTGTTTTACTTCAGATCCTCTGTCAAGTTTTCTACAACCGGACATTAACAAATTCCAATCTGCCACATAACCGCGGGCACGGCTTTCGAAAGATTATAACCCTGCAGGGGTGTCCCAACTTAGCCCATCACAAGCTCTCACGATCAGCTGAAGTGATAAATATAATATCATCACCCCTTATCTTAGGGAAATCCGATCAGGCTCGGCATCCCGGTGCACAAGACATTTCGACAATGGTAAAACAAGTCCAGCAAGACCTCCCGGCGTGCCGACACCCTGATAGTATCCGCGCGTATCTCGTCTCAGGCCACAACCGGATAGGTGAGCCTACGGGAGCCAAACCTCAAGTTTCCCCGTGGTGGCCCCGCAGTCCCCCCATTTGGGACCAACACCATCAGCACTGGCCCCCCTGTTATGTAGAAAAGAATCTCCAAGGAGCGTCCCCTTATGCAATTTAATTAATTAATTAAGTTATTATTATGAGGCAAATTAAAACCAATGTTGGGCCTTGCCGGAGGAGTTTTATTGAAAGACGAAGTGTCAAGGGGTCCCCATATACCCAACCGTGTAAGGAACGCAAACTCAAGGAACATAATGTCGGTTTATCGGCACCTAAGGTGGCATGAGTGGAACAAAACACCGAGCAAAAGGCCAAGCCTTCCACCCATGCCCAGTATACAGGTGTGTTAAATAATAATAATAAATATTGTGATATTCCAACAACAAGTTCCCTCCTGGAACGATCTTCATCTTCACCTGCAACTATCAACGCTATAAGAGGGGCTGAGCAAGCGAGTAACATAGCCAAACAATGGTTTTCCTAGGAAGGTGTCAAAGGTTAGAGGTTTCATGGCAACAAGGAGAGGGGCTGACAATATAGATGGGTAGCGCGACATATAACGATAGCATCGAGACAACTAAGCAAAGGCAATGATAGTAAAGGTATCCAAGGGTATGGTCATCTTGCCTGGGATCCCGCAAGGAAGAAGAACGGGTCCAAGAAGAAGACGAAGAAGAAGCCTTGAAGAAGAACCACGAGAAGTTGAACGAATCCTCACGATTGCAATGCAACAAGCACTAACGAGAAGAAGCAAGCAATACGGTAAACACACATCACAAGAACATGACAATATGCTCAAACAAGTATGATGCAACACAAGTCTACATAGGATGCACTACAAGTCTATACAGGAAGCAAAACATGGCAAGGTAGGAAGCACAGAAAAATAACACAAGTCTATATGATGCAATACATGGCAAGGTATGATGCATGATAAGTCTATACAGGAAGTAATAAATGGCAAGGTAGGAAGCACAGAAAAACAACACAACCAACATGTCAATATGCTCAACCAAGTAGGATGCAAGACAAGTCTATATAAGATGCTAAACATGCCAAGGCATGAAGCACTAAAAAACAACACAAGTCAACAAGTTTAAATGAGGCCGGAAACTACAACAACAATTCCGGAAAATCCCCATATGCATGTTTAGCAATTATTTAAGCAACAACAATTAAACATTCAAAGGTGATCAAGTTTTATGCAATTTTAGTAAAAGTTAACATGAAGAGATATGAAGTAATGTCACCGTGGTGGAAGGAAAGGGTGCCATGGCAACGATCCAAAAATGATGCAACGGCAACATCTCGGTTCCGATAACTCGTTGAGAGACCGGTGCAAAAGAAAAGGTGGCGTGAACGTGTCGAACAAGATGATGGGGTGCTCCCGGCTTTCGGGTTCCCATGGGTCAACGACAAAAGAGGGGCACAACGGGCACGCCGCAAACAAGTACTTCATCTTACACAACACAACAAGCATTCGTTCACCACATCGGCATTCGACTCGGGTTATACCTTTGAAGCGTGCATCTTCGGGGCGGAACGGGTTCGACGGAAGAGGGAAGTAGTGGTTCACGTGTCGTGGTACACGTTTTGTAGCCGTTCGGGTATCCGTAGATGTACTTGTTGCATCTCCAGGCGTAGTCGACCTTGGCGTCTCCGAAGGGGTACTCGTGGAATCCGTGTAGTCAAACTTGAAGGTCGTCGACGTCGTGGTACTTGGGGTCTCGGGTCTTGGCGATGGTAGTTGTACACGGCGAGGAACTTGACGCATCCAAGGTAGACGGTAGGGGTACTTGTCGTTCTCAGGTCTTGTCGATCCAAAACAAGCAAAACCAAGCAGCAAGGCATGACAGCATGCAAGCAACGACAAGGGCGCGAAGAACTTGAGGCGGGGCGACGAGGCAGTAGCAGAAGACGGCCGAGGGACTCTGGGATGGCGCGGAGGTGGAATTGACAGCGAGGACAGCCGGATCCGAGGCTATGGCGGCGGTGGAGGCCGATGCAGAGGACGGGCGGAGCGGCAGCAACGACAGCGCCCGGCGGCGGTGGCTGTGGACTTGGCGAGGCCGAGTCCCTGGTGGAGCTCGCCGACAACGGGGCAACATGGGAGACGCGGCCATGGCGAGGCACCGGCGCCGGGAAGTTAACTTGGCGGCGGCGACTGCAGCCACGGGAGGCGACGACGAGGCGGCGCTGCCGTGCGTTGAAAGTGATCGGCGCGGCGGTGGCTTGGATGGCCTCGGGCGGCAGTGAGGGCGGCGAGGAGGAGTGGTGGCCGGAGACGGTCGGGCTCGGAGTCGCGCGAGGGAAGAGCAGCGGCAGGCCATGGCGATGAGTAGGAGGTCGGGCGCGAGGTGGCTCAGCCTTATTGGCACGATGGGGTCGGGAGGAGGACGGAGGAAGGAGAGAGCGAGGGAGCGAGGGGATCGAGAGCGAGCCAGGCGCTCGCTAGCTTCCTGGTGGCGTAGGAGGGAAAACGAGAGGGAGAGGGTGAGGATCGGGAGCGGCTAGGGTTAGCGAGCGAGAGGGAGACTGGGCCGCGGATGCGCCAGGAGGTGCGGTCGGCCTGGCTGGGCTGCCGGCTGGGCCTCAGCTCCTTTCCCTCTCTCTCTCTCTCTCTCTCTCTCTCTCTCTCTCTCTCTCTCTCTCTCTCTCTCTCTCTCTCTCTCTTAAACTCCTTAGAAGAAAGAGTGAAAGAGAAAAGAAAAGAAAAGATAGAGAGAAGAAAAAGATGGAGAGGGTTAGTGAAAAAATTTGAGCAAGAGGTTAAATTTCTTGGACTCACATAAAAAGGTGTTGATCCCAGAAATCAAGAATGGCCAAGATTGAAAGATTAAATTCAAATATATTTGAATTTAATTCAAATGGGTTTGAACTAAGACTTGATTTTCGAAGTGTCCAAAAATGTTCGAATTTTTGGAGGAGCCTCGAAAAAAGGTTAAGAATTATAGACAAGGTTACAGAGTCAAAAATTGAAGTAGAAAAAGAATATGAGGAATATTTGCAAGTGTTTTTCGATGATTCCAAGGCAATGCAATATTTTGTTATAGCTCCTTAATAATATTAGGAGACTTTGCATAGGTTATAAAGAGAAATCACCATGTGAATATCCCTCGATTTAAATGGATCGAAGATCCATACGATTTATTTAGAAATGCAAAAGAATTATGACATGATGGCATGATGATATGATGCAATGCAAAAATAAATAGAGCAAGCACAAATGAAACACACGGGAGAACCCGGAACATCTGGAATCTTCTGGGACGTTGGTTTTCGGGCGTCACAACTCTCCCACACTAACAGAGGATCTCGACCCGAGATCCTAGAGATGGCACCGGTAAAACGGAAGAGGAAGAGGTAAAACAAAGTTGCTTCTTTGACAAACGAGTGAAACCTTGAACCTTGAGAGGTTGAACAATCTTGAATAAAGAATACAACGGAGATGGATGAAGTTAAGAGCACTCCGGTAAAAAGGAGGAACAAGGGACACCATGAGAATTTGAATGTTGCAAGGACATGAACGAAGATGAAAGCACTCCGTTAGAAAAGAGGAACAAGGAACATCACGAGAACCTTGCAGGTAAGACATGAAACAAGAGATCACGGATGATGAAAGAATTTCAAAACCACTCCGGTTAAAACAAGATGGAGCAGGAATAGAACGAAATAATTTGGGCAGCACTCCGACTGAAAATGGAAGGAGTTAACATGAGCTTGAGGAGATGGAGTGATACTTGATGAAATCAACAACACACTGCCTCCGAAACAATTGAAAGAATGGCACAAGGGGTAAGAAAGATTTCAGATAGCACTCCGGTTAAAAGAGAGTTAAAACTTGATAAGATGAGATAATTTGAATGGAGGTCACGACACTCCTGTTAAATGGACTAGAAAAGAAAAGAACATGATCTTGATATGACAAGATGATGGTTCGAAGAGAGCAATATCACAAAGCCTCTGGAACAAAAATGGAGTGAAGAGATCGAAGAAGAAGAACATCTTCGACTATAAATGATTTTGAAAGCATCCTTACGAAGAAGGGTTGAATGGGGTTGATGGAAAATCAACAACGAAAACGAATAAGCTTGATGTGGGCTTATGGAAAACATCTCAAAATTAAGAGGTGACAACCAGCCACTTACGAAAACATTTGATTGGATTGAGATCAACAAGGAGATGAAAAACTTATTTCGTCGAGAGGATAAATGAAAATCTTGGGTTATTTATAAGCACCATAAATAGCAACAATCCTTAGGGAAAGCTTTTGGTGAAATACAACCCAAGATAAATCCAACGAATAAATTGAAGGGTTGGAATGATCTCCTGAACAAGGAAAATGATGGTTTTAAATATCTCATTCTTGATAACTCGTGAATCATAATCCATGAAGGAATTGTCAAGAATGACATAACACCATCTGTAAAAATAAGGGAGAAAGAATTGCACTTCGTAATACAAGAACAAGAATACTTGAGCTCCAACAAGAATCTTGATGAAGACTTCGAGGATGAATTAAATGATGATGAACCACCATGAAGAACTCCGGTAATGAAAGCATGAGAAGTGAAAGATGAAAAGAATAAGATTCAAGGCCTGTGATGAATTAGATGGAGCTTTGAAATGATATAATTGAAATAACTTGGAGCTCCGGAAAACAAGATGAATAACTTAGAACCGAGAATATGATATAATGAACAAGATCCGAAAAAAGAAGAGATTATTCACTTCGAGGAAAATAAGAATAAGATTTACTGTATGCTTATCCTTCATCTAATTAAATTGATGACAAACAACGGATTTGGCCTACTACTTATTCTTCTTGAAAAGGATTGGAGAGAGATATAGCCAAACTTGAGAATAATCTTGAACGACTCACTGGTAGGATTATGAAAAGAACAAATGAATTAATACGATAACAACGGAATAGTAACCTTGAATGAACCGCCGTAAGAATTGAAAACGGGTGATGAAAGAGAATAATCCACCGGGAAGAATAGCACTAGAGGAAATTTAGATACAAGAGAACGAAGAGATCGCGAACTAATTAAAGAATACTTGAATGATGCACCGGAAGAACATGGAGACGAACGGAGAGGCATTGATGAAGAATATTTGGAGGACGAAGTTGCAAACTGAGAACGAAGAAATCTTCTGAAATGATGGCCTTCGGAGGAACACAATGGAAAGAATTCATGAAATGCTTAGGATGGGTATAAAAAGAATTCCTCACAATCGGAACAATAATGAGGATGGCAAGAAGCTAGAACCACGAATCTTGAGAGAACGGCCAAGATTTAAGAGAAACTCTTCTCCGGTCTTCAACTATTGAGAATGACAAGGAGAAAGACCTTGAAGAATTGCGAGATACTCGAGAAGAATGACAAGAGGAAGGTGGAGCTAAAGATGGAAATAATTGAAAACAAGCTTGGAGAAGGCGTGTGACTGATGGAAATCATTGTTACGTCACACTTTGAAAAGAATTTGAGTATAACTCCAGAAAAATTAGAAGAGTCAGGTAAGATCCTAGAAAAAGACATGTGGGTTATGGGCCCACTCAAAAGAAATCACCGTTGAAAAAGATTGCTGAAGAGATATTGCACCGGTTGAATTAAATGGCTTGATTAAGATGATAATCCTCAAAATAGCTTGAACGGATTAAGAATGGAAACACGAATCTTCTGAGATACCTTGTACACACCGGATATGGATAGGAGAGTTGAATGAATAAGAGAGCCTTCGGATAATAAATTTCAACATGGGAAAACATGTGAAACAAAAGGAAGAGATATGTGTGACGCCCGAGACTGACGTCCCAGAAGATTCAAGTAGATTCCAGATGTTCCGGGTTCTCCCGTGTGTTTCAGTTGTGCTTGCTTTATTTATTTTTTCATTGCATCATGTCATCATGCCATCATGTCATTAATCTTTTGCATCACACCTAAATAAATTGTGTGGACCTTCGGTCCATTTAAATCGAGGGAAGGTTGTCTTCTCTTTATAACATATGAAAGCCTCTCAATATTATTAGGGAGCTATATAATAAATATTTCCATTACACACGTGCATAATTTTCCCCATAATTTTCCTACTTCGAGTTTCTCCTTCAAAAACCTTGCCAATAATTATTTCCGTTGTTTCGAGGTTCCTCCAAAAATTTGAACATTTTTGGACACTTCAATAATCACGTCTTAGTTCAAACCTATTTGAATTAAATTCAAATATGTTTGAATTATTTTCCGATCTGGCCTTTTGTATTTTTTTCCGGTCGTGCTCATTTTTACGAGCCCGAGAAAAATTAACCTTTGTGCTAACTTTTGCCCTAACCCCCCTCCTCATTTTTTTTCTCTTCTCTCTTTTTGGTTTCTGTTAAAAAAACCAGATAGTAGAGAGAGGCCCAAAACCTCCCTCAGATCCTTCTGGCCTCTAGGCCTCCCCGCGGCCCATCTTCCCTCAGCAGCCGGCCCATTCTCTTCTGGCCCAAGGCCACTCCCCCGTCGACCGCTAACCCTAGCGATCCCATCGACCGCTCGCTCCCCTCGTCCCTCTCAGCTGCCGCACACCTCTTCCTCTCGATCTCTTTCCCTCTCCCTCTCCTCGCTCGACCCGATCTCCCTCCTTCCCCGTCGATCCCCTCGAACCCCTTCGCTTGCACGCGCCCGGTCGAGGCCCCCGACTCCTCTCGATCTTCCCCCTGCTTCGATCTCCAGGAAGGCCGAGCCTCCGCGCCCGCATCCTCCAGCCCGACGGCGCCGGCCTCGCCTGGACCGCCGCTGCGCCATGGCGCCAGCGCTATCGCCCCGAGCGCGCAAGGCTTCCGCCCCGCATCCTCCAGCAAGGCGCCATAGGATCCCCAACGCCGAGCTCCCACCGTGGCCTCCCTCCCTCCGGCCTCTGCACTGTGCCTCTGCGCCGGCCCTCTCCCTCCGTTCCTGCATCGCCAGCGGCCTGGAGCCCCCGCCATGGAGCCTCGAGGAGCCGCACGAGCAGCTCTCCAGCAGTTCTCCAAGGCCGCGCCCCTCCTCCATCTTCAGCGCCGGCCAGAGGCCCCGCAGCTCCTCCATGGCACCGTGCGCGCGTGCGCCCCTGCCTCTGCGCGCCAGCTCCCTTCGACAGCACCGGATCCCGCGGCCCTGCCTCTGTCGTGTCGTCTTCTTGCTGCTGCCATGGCCTCATGGTTCCTTCCCGCAAGACTTGTTGCTGCTGTTTTGCTCGCTGCCATGTTGCCGCGCTTCTTTTGTTTGCTGCCGTGGACGCCAAGTTCGTCGAACGAGGGACCCCGAGACGCCAAGTACCTCTACGTCGCCAAGACCGGACCGCCAAGTACCTCGACCAAGTACCACGACGACCGAACGGCTACAAGATGCCCATCAAGTTCATCTACATACGTGAACGTCTACCGTCGCCGAAGACCTCGTGTACGACTACTTCCCTCTACGGCATGTTCCGCTACCGTCGCAAACGAGGACCCCAAGTACCACGACTCCGACCCGAACATCTACGGGAAAACGAGCTCCGTGAACGACTACCGTCGCCGTGTACCACTACCGTCGCCGAGACCGCTAGTACATCTACGAACTCGACGCCCGAACGACTACCGTCGACCATCGAAGACCCCGTGAACAACTACTTCCACTACCGCCGACGGAACGGCTACATCCTCTCCGAACGTGAACGCCTTCTTCCTCTACGTCTCGAACCGCCCCGAAACGCACGCTTCAAAGGTATAACGAGACGACCCCGTGGATGACCCGTGGTATGCTTGTTGTGTTGTATGAAATGTCTCCCTTGTGTGCTCCGTGCCCGTTGTGCCGTTTCATCTTTTGACATGTTCCTCGGTTGCCTCGTCGCCGACTCGTGGGAACCCGGTGACGGGATCGCCCCACCTTTCATCTCGTGTGACTCGCTCACGCCATCTTTCCTTTTGCACCGGACTCTCAACGAGTTACCGGAACCGAGTTGTTGCCTTTGCATCATTTCGGATCGTTGCCGTGGCACCCTTTTCCTTCCACCACGGTGACGATGCTTCATATCATCTTCTTGTTAACCTTTTAATATAATTGCATAAACTTGATCATGTCATCCGCATCATGTTAACAACATTATATGTGTGAATTGTTGTTGCTTTATAATTATTAAACATGCTCATGGGGATTTTCCGGATATGTTGTTGTTATTTCCGGCCTCATTTAAAATGCCTAAATAGTGTAGTTTCTTTATGCTTCACCTCTTGCCATGTTAAAAACATTTAACCTTGTCTTGTAAATAACGAGAGTCAATTAAATAATTATAATGTGGTGTTTCGTCAATATGCAACTCGTTGCATATTGAGCTCCACTTAACTTGTAGTGTTGTTTGTGCACCTTGCCATGCCATGCATAATTAAACCGGACATGCATCATACTTGGATGTGCATCGTATGCCATGTTTATGATTGTGTGTTTACCGTGTTGTTTGTTTCTTTCCGGTTTGCTTCTCTTGATAGCTTCGGTTTCGTTCCGGAGTTGTGAGGATTTCGCTCGTCTGTGTTGCTCCGTCTACTTCATGGATCCGTTCTTCTCCCTTGTGGAATTCCAGGCAAGATGACCGAACCCGGATACCATTACTATCTTTGCCTATTGCTAGAGTATCGCTCTTTAGTAGTTTGCCTCGATGCCCATGTTTTCCTGTCAGCCTCCTATTATAACCATGAACCTGTTTAACCACCCTACCTATGCAAACCGTTGATTGGCTATGCGTAGGCTTCGCTCAGCCCCTCTTATAGCATTGTTAGTTGCAGGTGAAGATTGAAGATGCTTGCTTCGTATTGAAGTTTGGTTGGGTTATATCACACTATATAATGCTTAAATGAAATCATCTATATACTGGCAAGGGTGGAAGGCTAAGCCTTTTGCTTGGTGTTTTGTTCCACTCATGCCGTTAGGAACCGTATAAACCGGTGTTATGTTCCTTGATTATGCGTTCCTAACACGGTTGGGGTATATGGGACCCCCTTGATAAACCGCTAAGTGCTAAGTCTTTTCCAGCAAGTCCCAACATTTGGTACTATTTGCCTCATAATAAAAACTTAATTAATTAATTAAAATTGCATAGGGGGTCGCTCCCTCGGGGATTCCTAATTCTACATAGCAGGGGGGGCCAGTGCTGATGGTGTTGGTCCCAAACGGGGAGCCTGCGGGAACCACCGCGGGGAAACTCGAGGATTGGGTCCTGTAGCATCGCCCATCCGGTCGTGTTCTGAGACTTAGATACGCGCGGCTACTATCAGGGTGTCGACACGCCGGGAGGATTTGCTGGATTAGCCTTACCTTAGTTCGGTTTAACTTGAGCACGGGATTTCGAGAATACTCGGGTCTTCCCACCTTGGAGTTGCGACTCCGCGGATCGTGGGCTTGTAATGGGTCAAGTTGGAACACCCCTGCAGGGTTATGAACTTTCGAAAGCCGTGCCCGCGGTTATGTGGCAGATGGGAGCTTGTTAATATCCGGTTGTAGATAACTTGACACAATGTTTCTAATACACTACCAGCGTGTGTACCGTGACTGTCAATTTCCGAATAGGGATTCGGGAGTTGAACACGGTGGGGTTATGTTTGACCGGCTTTAGTTAGGATCACTTCGTGATCATCTCTCGACCGAGGCTTTCTCTTCTCGCTCTCTATCACGTAAGCTAGTTGCTAGTTGCTGCTGCAGACACTACTCTTTTTCTTCAGCCTTATCCTCTCCCAAGGCTTAAATAGTCTTGTTACCCGGGAACGGGATTGTTGAGTCCTCTGTGGCTCACAGTTACTTCACCACACCAGATGCAGGTTCAGCCGAGTTTGATGCAGGAGTTGGATCAGTTCTTCACCGGGAGTTCGATGAAGAGCGTGGCCGGTTGCTTGTGACGTTTCGACGATCAGTAGTGGTTTCTACTAGGATTCGATCCTGACCTGTGGCTTTATGTTGTTTTGGTATCTTTTTTTTGGATCTTGCCCTTAGATGGGTTGTGATGTTTTGAATGATGTTATGCTTATGTAATGTATTGTGTGAAGTGGCGAGTGTAAGCCAACTATCTCCTTTTGCAATTTAATCCCTCTTTTACATGAGTCGTGCAAAGATACCAAACTTGAGATCATTCTAGGATGGGCTTATATCTTTAAGTCGTGCCTCGACACGTAGGAGATATAGTCCCATTCTGGGCATTACAAGTTGGTATCAGAGCCTTCTCCGACCTAGAAGCCCCCACTGATTGATCGAATCGTTGACGGTTGAGTCTAGGCACACACTGAAAACTTTTTGAGTCCTATATTATATCGGAGAGTAGGATTTCTTTGCTTCTCATCCCCTTTCTCTCTGGTGAGGACTCCTGACGACTACTCTTGTCTCTCCTATCTTCAAAATTGCACCAAATTTTTTTTTAGGAATCCCGCGAGTATTCTGGGATTGTTTCGATGTTCTTGTGACAAGGATATTATTCTCGATGCCTCCTGTTCCCGGGGAGTTGAGCTTCGGGGTATTGTTGTCACAAGCATATCGCGGCAGTACTAAATACTTAAGACGGCCGACATCGAAAATCTCTCCTATACGGCCAGTGGCAAGATAACCCCGACATCACCCAGTACTGGGGAGGTAGTTCGGGAGTATTGCCATAGCTTGTTATAGTGGATGCTTTTCGAAGGTCCGAGGTACACGGTTTCCGAGAAAGACTGGTTATGTGTTGAAGGATGGATACACCTGGATGTAGGTTAGAGTTGATTGCGCGGTGCTTCCCGTGTATCCCCAACACCTGATTGCATAACTGGAAACTTTCGGAAATTAATAGGTGGGTTCATCCAGTAGTTCTAGGCATTCTTCCAACGGATGCATGATATGAAGTTCGGGGTTCTACATTGAGTGAAGTGGTTTTATGGGCTTGTTTCGATCGGGAGTTGCATCTTAAAGGTTCCTTGGCTATGCTGATCCGGGGATTGCAAAACCCTTTCGTAACGCGTTCATATGCTTTCAGCACAAAGATGTTAGAACGAAGCTTCTATCTTGTATTTGTTCTATCTGTTCCTTGTTCCTTTTTATTTACTTTTGTTCTCCAAGTGGCTTCTCGACTAGTTGATGTACCTGCGGAATTCATTCGTTCAATTCTCTGTTCGGATGATATTGTGAAGATCATGTTGCATATCTATCCTTTGTCTTTGTTTTGATTCTGGTATTCGAGTTGCTTCGATGTCAAATGTTGATTCCATACCTTTCTTAATCGGTATTCTCATATTTCTATGGGAGTGTTAATTCTTCTCGACCATCAAGATCTTCATGTTAATCCTTTTCAACCGGTGTGCCTTCTCTTCAAGTTATTCCATACGGACGTCGTTCAGAAATCTGACGATTTGTCTGTTTCATTCATTCCAAGTTGTCTTTGTTTTCCCCACCCTCCCTCCCTTTTCCTTATGGAGCTGGAATTCTTAATGAAGTATCCATTTTATTCCTGTGATATTTCTTCATTCTTTTCCTTCAATGTTCTTATCCGGTGCTTTATCATGTAGATGCTCAAGAGCTTCAAGTTCATCATTCTTAATTCCAATATTCTGCCGGTGGATGTAATTCAAGATTTCGGTGTTGATCTTATCATTTTCCTCTTTTCACAATGTTTTCTTATTCCGGTGCACCAATTATTCATTCCCCTCTTGCTATTCATATCCGGAGTGCTGAAGATTCATAATTCCATTCTTAATCCGTTCAAACTATTTTGAGGATTGTCATCTTATTCAAGTCATTTATTCAACCGGTGCAGTATCTTTTAAGCAATCTTTTTCAACGGTGATTTCTTTGAGTGGGCCCTAACCCACAGGTCTTTTCCCAGGATCTTACCTGACTCTTCTTTTTCCGGAGTATTCTGAAATTCTTTTCAAGTGTGACGTAAGAATGATTTTCATCAGTCACATGCCTTCTCCAAGATCGCTTTCAAATTCTTTTTCATCATTGGTTCAACCTTTTAATTCTTCATTCCGGAGTGCTCAACAATTCTTATGGCATTTCTCGTCTTCATTCTCAACATTTGAAGACCGGAGAAGAGTTTCTCTTAATCTTGGCCGTTCTCTTGATGAGTTGTGGTTCTAGCTTCATGCCATCCTCATAATTGTTTTAGATTGTGAGGAATTCTTTCTAACCATCCGAAGCATTTCATGAATTCTTTCCATTGTGATCCTCCGAAGGCCATCATTTCAGAATATTTCTTCGTTCTCAGTTTTCAACTTTGTCCTCCAAATATTCTTCATTGATGCCTCTTCGTTCGTCTCCTTATTTTTACGGTGGTTCTGTCAAGATTACTCTTCCGTTGTTATCATATTAATTCACTCGTTCTTTTCACAATTCTACCGGTGGTTCGTTGAATAATTATCCGAGTTTGTGTGAGATCTCTCTTAATTCTTTCCAACGAGAATAAGTAGTATGCCAAATCCGTTTGCTTGTCGTCAATTAATTTGATGAAGGATATGCATAACATAAATCTTATTCTAGTTTCTTCCAAGAGGTTAATCTCTTTCTCCGGAGCTTGTTCATCATATCATATTCTCGGTTCTAAGTTGTTCATCTTGTTTTCCGGAGCTCCATGTTATTTCTATCATATCATTTCAAAGCTCCATCTAATTCATCGCAGGCCTTGAATCTTATTCTTTTCATTTTTCACTTCTCATGCTTTCATTACCGGAGTTCTCATGGTGGTTCATCATCATTTAATTCTTCCTAGAAGTTTTCATCAAGATTCTTGTTGGAGCTCAAGCATTCTTCTTCATGCTTTACAATTGCAATCCGTTCTACCTTATCTTTTTAGATGGTGTTATGTCATTCTTGACAATTCCTTCATGTTTCATGATTCACGAGTTATCAAGAATGGGATATTTAAACCCATCATTTTCTTTGTTCAGGAGATCTTTTCAACCCTTCAATTTATTCGTTGGAGTTATCTTGGGTTGTATTTCACCTAAAAGCTTTCCCTAAGGATTGTTGTTATTGTGGTGTTTATAAATGACCCAAGTTCTTCATTTATCATTCCGGTGAAATAAGTTTTTCGTCTCCTTGTTGATCTCAATCCAATCAATTGTTTAAGTTAGTGGCTGGTTGTCACCTCATAATTTTGAGATGTTTTCCCATAAGCCCACATCAAGCTTATTCTTTTCGTTGTTGGTTTTTTCCAACAACTCCGTTCAACCCTTCTTTGTATGGAGGATTTCCTAATTCATTTGTGGGAGAAGTTGTCATTTTTCCTTCTCCATTCATTTCTTTCGTTGATCTATATGCTATTCTTTCGTTCCGGAGGCCCTGTGATATTGCTCTCTTTAACCATCATATCGTTTTATTGAGATCATGTTTTTCCCTTGCTCATCATTTAACCGGAGTGTTGTATTCTTCATTCAGTTCCGTCATTTACCAAGTTTGCCTCTCTTTTCAACCGGAGTGCTATCTAAATCTTTCTTACCCCTTGTGCCATTCTTTCAATGTTTCAGAGGCAATATGTTGTTGTTTTCATCAAATATCACTCCATCTCCTCAAACTCTTGTTAATTCCTTCCATTTTCAGACGGAGTGCTGTCCAAATTCTGTCATTCTTATTCCTTGGCTATACCATTGTGGTTTCTTATTCTTTCGTCATCCGTGAGCTCTTGTTTCACGTCGTTCAACCTACAAGGTTCTTGTTATGTTCTTGTTCCTCTTTTCTAACGGAGTTTTCATCTTCGTTCATCTCCATTGTATTCTTTATTCAACTTGTTTAACCTCTAAAGGTTCTTTGGTTTTCACTCGTCTGTCAAAGAAGCAACTTTGTTTTACCTATTCCCCTTCCGTTTTTACCCGGTGCTATCTCTAGGATCTCGGGTCGAGATCCTCTGTTAGTGTGGGAGAGTTGTGACGCCCGAGACTGACGTCCCAGAAGATTCCAGAAGATTCCAGATGTTCCGGGTTCTCCCGTGTGTTTCAGTTGTGCTTGCTTTATTTTTTATTTTTCATTGCATCATGTCATCATGCCATCATGTCATTAATCTTTTGCATCTCACCTAAATAAATTGTGTGGACCTTCGGTCCATTTAAATCGAGGGAAGGTTGTCTTCTCTTTATAACATATGAAAGCCTCTCAATATTATTAGGGAGCTATATAATAAATATTTCCATTTGTTTGGAATTAACCAACACACGTGCATAATTTTCCCCATACTTTTCCTACTTCGAGTTTCTCCTTCAAAAACATTGCCAATAATTCTTTCCGTTGTTTCGAGGTTCCTCCAAAAATTTGAACATTTTTGGACACTTCAATAATCACGTCTTAGTTCAAACTGTTGGGGAACGTTGCATGGGAAACAAAAATTTTTCCTACCGTTCACCAAGATCAATCTAGTAGATGCAACTACGAGGAAGGAGTGTGATCTACGTACCCTTGTAGATCGCTAAGCGGAAGCGTTATGAACGCGGATGATGGAGTCGTACTCGTCGCGATTCAGATCGCCGAAGACCTAGCACCGAAGCAACGGTGCCTCCGCGTTCTTCACACGTACGGCTCGGGGACGTCTCCTCCTTCTTGATCCAGCAAGGGGTGGAGGAGAGGTTGATGGAGAACCGGCAGCACGACGGCGTGGTGGTGATGGTGGAGAAGAACTCCAGCAGGGCTTCGCCTAAGCACCGCGGGAGAAAAAGATATGACGGGAGAGGGAGGGCAGCACCGAGGCACGAACTGTGTTGGCTGCCCTCCCTTTGCCCCACTATATATAGGGGGGGTGGAGAGGCCAGGGCGCCCTAGGGTTTCCCCCTAGGGGCCGGCGGCCAGGGCAAGGGGAGGGGGGCGGCGGCCAGGGCAGGGGGAGGCGCCCAGGCCCTAGGGTTTCCCCCCTAGGTGCCTTGCCCCCCAAGTCCCAAGGGGTGCGGCCAGCCCTAGGGGGTCCCACCCCTTAGCCGCATGGGGAGAGGGCCCAGGGGGGGGCGCACAGCCCCCTGAGGGCTGTGGTGTCCCCCTTTGTGGCCCAATAGGCCCAGAACACCTTCCGGACCCCCCGAAAACCTTCCCGGCACTCTGCCGATTTCCCGATGCTCCCCGGAACACTTCCGGTACTCCGAAACCTTTCATCCTATATATCAATCTTCGTCTCCGGACCATTCCGGAGACCCTCGTCATGTCCGGGATCTCATCCGGGACTCCGAACAACCTTCGGTAACCATGCACTCTTCTCACTAACAACCCTAGCGTCACCGAACGTTAAGTGTGTAGACCCTGCGGGTTCGGAAACCATGTAGACATGACCGAGACACTCCCAGGTCAATAACCAATAGCGGGATCTGGATACCCATATTGGCTCCTACATGTTTCTCGATGATCTCATCGGATGAACCACGATGTCAAGGATTCAGGCAATCCCGTATACAGTTCCCTTTGTCTCGTCGGTATGTTACTTGCCCGAGATTCGATCGTCGGTATCTCTATACCTAGTTCAATCTCGTTACCGGCAAGTCTCTTTACTCGTTACCGTAATACATAATCCCGTGACCAACTACTTAGTCACTTTGAGCTCACTGAGATGACGTATTACCGAGTGGGCCCGGAGATACCTCTCCGTCACACGGAGTGACAAATCCCAGTCTCGATCCATGTCAACTCAACAGACACCCTCGGAGATACCTGTAGAGTACCTTTATAGTCACCCAGTTACGTTGCGACGTTTGGCACACACAAAGCACTCCTACGGTGTCAGTGAGTTACATGATCTCATGGTCATAGGAACTTATACTTGACATGCAGAAAACTATAGCGATAACTGACACGATCAAAAGCTATGTTAACGTTTGGGTCTTGTCCATCACATCATTCTCCTAATGATGTGATCCCGTTATCAAATGACAACTCATGTCTTATGACCTGGAAACCGCGGTCATCTTTGATCAACGAGCTAGTCCTGTAGAGGCACACTAGGGACACAAAGTCTGTCTATTCATCCACACGTGTATCTGAGTTTCCAATCAATACAGTTATAGCATGGATAATAAACGATTATCATGAACAAGGAAATATAATAATAACTCTTTTATTATTGCCTCTATGGCATATTTCCAACAGTCTCCCACTTGCACTAGAGTCAATAATCTAGCATTACAAGGTAATGAATCTAACACCCATAGAGTCTTGGTGTTGATCGTGCTTAGCCCGTGGAAGAGGCTTAGTCAACGGATCTGCAACATTCAAATCCGTGTGTACTTTGCAAATGTTTATGTCCTCCTCCTTGACCGAATCGCGGATGGAATTGAAGCGTCGCTTTATGTGTCTGGTCCTCTTGTGAAACCTTGGTTCCTTGGCTAGAGCAATGGCACCAGTGTTGTCACAGAACAGAGTCATTGGGTTCAGTGCACTATGCACAACTCCAAGATCTGTCATGAACTCCTTCATCCAGACACCTTCCTTTGCCGCCTCCGAGGCAGCTATATACTCCGCTTCACATGTAGAATCAGCTACCACGCTCTGCTTGGAACTGCACCAGCTTACCGCTCCCCCGTTGAGAATATATACGTATCCGGTTTGAGACTTAGAGTCATCCGGATCAGTGTCAAAGCTTGCATCGACGTAACCCTTTACGACGAGCTCTTGATCACCTCCATAAACGAGAAACATCTCCTTAGTCCTTTTCAGGTACTTTAGGATATTCTTGACCGCTGTCCAGTGATCCAAACCAGGATTACTTTGAAACCTTCCGGCCATACTTATGGCAAGGCTGACATCTGGTCTTGTGCACAGCATTGCATACATGATAGAGCCTATGGCTGAAGCATAGGGGACGACACTCATCTTTTCTCTATCTTCCGCAGTCACTGGGCATTGAGTTTTACTCAACTTCGTACCTTGCAATACCGGCAAGAACCCCTTCTTGGATTGATCCATTTTGAACTTCTTCAAAACTTTATCAAGGTATGTACTTTGTGAAAGTCCTATCAAGCGTCTTGATCTATCTCTATAGATCTTGATGCCCAATATGAAAGCAGCTTCACCGAGATCCTTCATCGAAAAACTCTTATTCAAATACCCCTTTACGCTATCCAAAAATTCTATATTGTTTCCAATCAGCAATATGTCATCCACATATAATATTAGAAACGCTATAGAGCTCCCACTCACTTTCTTGTAAATACAAGCTTCTCCGTAAACTTGTACAAACCCAAACGCTTTGATCACCTCATCAAAGTGAAGATTCCAACTCCGAGATGCTTGCACCAGCCCATAAATGGAACGCTGGAGCTTGCATACTTTGTCAGCATTCTCTGGATCGACAAAACCTTCCGGTTGCATCATATACAACTCTTCCTTAAGAAAACCGTTAAGAAATGCTGTTTTGACATCCATCTGCCAAATTTCATAATCGAAATATGCAGCTATTGCTAACATGATTCGGACGGATTTAAGCATCGCTACGGGTGAGAAAGTCTCATCGTAGTCAATCCCTTGAACTTGTGAAAAACCCTTTGCCACAAGTCGAGCTTTATACACGGTGACATTACCGTCAGCGTCCGTCTTCCTCTTAAAAATCCATTTATTCTGAATGGCCTTCCGCCCTTCAGGTAATACTTCCAAAGTCCATACTTTGTTTTCATACATGGATCCCATCTCGGATTTCATGGCCTCTAACCATTTGTCGGAATCCGGGCCCACCATCGCTTCTCCATAGCTCGTAGGTTCACCGTTGTCTAACAACATGACCTCCAAGACAGGGTTACCATACCACTCAGGTGCAGTGCGTACCCTTGTCGACCTACGAGGTTCAGTAGTAACTTGATCAGAAGCTCCTTGATCATCATCATTGGCTTCCTCTTCAACCTCTGCAGGCTCCACAAAAACATCTTTCTGTGCTGCGCTACTCTCTGGTTGAAGCAGAGGTTCAATAACCTCATCAAGTTCTACCTTCCTCCCACTCAATTCTTTCGAGAGAAACTCTTTCTCGAGAAAGGACCCGTTCTTAGCGACAAACACTTTGCCCTCGGATCTGAGATAGAAGGTGTACCCAACTGTTTCTTTTGGGTATCCTATGAAAACACATTTGTCCGCTTTGGGTTCGAGCTTTTCTGGCTGAAGCCTTTTGACATAAGCATCGCAACCCCAAACCTTGAGAAAAGACAACTTAGGTTTCTTACCAAACCACAGTTCATACGGTGTTGTCTCAACGGACTTAGATGGAGCCCTATTTAAAGTGAATGCAGCTGTCTCTAACGCATATCCCCAAAACGATAGTGGCAAATCGGCAAGAGACATCATAGAACGTACCATATCTAATAGGGTTCGATTACGACGTTCGGACACACCATTACGCTGTGGTGTTCCAGGTGGCGTCAACTGTGAAACAATTCCACATTTTCTTAAGTGATCACCAAACTCATAACTCAGATATTCTCCCCCTCGATCAGATCGTAGGAACTTGATCTTCTTGTTACGATGATTTTCAACTTCACTCTGAAATTGCTTGAACTTTTCAAAAGTTTCAGACTTATGCTTCATTAAGTAAATATACCCATATCTACTTAAGTCGTCAGTGAAGGTGAGAAAATAACGATATCCACCGCGCGCCGTTACACTCATCGGACCGCACACATCAGTATGTATGATTTCCAATAAGTCACATGCCCGTTCCATTGTCCCTGAAAACGGGGTCCTTGTCATCTTGCCCATGAGGCACGGCTCGCACGTGTCAAGTGATTCAAAATCAAGAGACTCCAAAAGTCCATCAGCATGGAGCTTCCTCATGCGTTTCACGCCGATATGACCGAGACGGCAGTGCCACAAGAAAGTGGTATTATCATTATCTACTCTACATCTTTTGGCATCAATGTTATGAACATGTGTATCATCACTATCGAGATTCAATAAGAATAAACCCCTAACTTCGGGTGCATGACCATAAAAGATATTACTCATATAAATAGAACAACCATTATTCTCTGACTTAAATGAGTAACCGTCTCGCAATAAACAAGATCCAGATATAATGTTCATGCTTAACGCAGGCACTAAATAACAATTATTCAGGTTTATAACTAATCCCGATGGTAATCGAAGAGCGAGCGTGCCGACGGCGATCACATCAACCCTGGAACCATTTCCCACGCGCATCGTCACTTCGTCCTTCGCCAGCCTCCGTTTATTCCGCAGTTCCTGTTTAGAGTTGCAAATGTGAGCAACCGAACCGGTATCAAATACCCAGGCACTACAACGAGAGTTGGTAAGGTACACATCAATAACATGTATATCACATATACCTTTGTTGTTGTTGGCCCCCTTCTTGTCCGCCAGATACTTGGGGCAGTTTCGCTTCCAGTGGCCATTCCCCTTGCAATAGAAACACTCAGTCTCTGGCTTGGGCCCAGCCTTGGGTTTCTTCACTGGATTAGCAACTGCTTTGCCACCCTTCTTAGAGTTACCCTTCTTGCCCTTGCCATTCTTCTTGAAACTGGTGGTTTTATTGACCATCAACACTTGATACTCCTTCTGGATGTCTGCCTCAGCGACTTTCAGCATTGAGAACAGCTCGGCGATGGTTTTGTTCATCCCTTGCATGTTATACTGCTGCACGAAGCTCTTGTAGCTTGGAGGGAGTGACTGGAGAATTCTGTCAATGATAGCCTCATCCGGGAACACAAGTCCCAGATCAGCTATGCGGGTATAGTACCCAGACATCTTCAGCAAGTGCTCACTGACAGACGAATTCTCCTCCATCTTACAAGCGAAGAATTTATCGGTGGTCTCATACCTCTCGATCTTAGCATTCTTCTCAAAGATGAACTTCAACTCCGTGTACATCTCATATGCACCATGACGTTCAAAACGCCTTTGAAGTCCTCCTTCCAAGCCGTACAACATGGCACATTGCACTATCGAATAGTCATCCGAACGCGTCTGCCAAACGTTCATAACGTCCGCAGAGGCTCCAGGAGCGGGGGGGTCACCTAGCGGTGCATTTAGGACATAAACCTTTTGGGCAGCTGTGAGGATGATCCTCAGATTGCGGAGCCAGTCCACAAAGTTGCTCCCGTCATCTTTCAGTTTAGCTTTCTCTAGGAACGCATTAAAATTCAGGGGAGCTACTGCGCGAGCCATCTACAACCAAAATTTGCAAAGACATTTTAGACTATTGTTCATGATAAGTGAGTTATTACCTAATCAAATTAATTACAACTCCCACTCAAATTGACATCCCTCCGGTCATTCGAGCGTGACATGATCCAAATTCACCAACCCAAGTCCGATCATCACGTGAGATGAGGTGGTGTCAATGGTGAACATCAACATGTTGATCATATCTACTATATGACTCATGCTCGACCTTTCGGTCCTCCGTGTTCCGAGGCCATGTCTGTACATGCTAGGCTCGTCAAGCCTAACCCGAGTGTTCTGCACGTGCAAAACTGGCTTGCACCCGTTGTATGCGAACGTAGAGTCTATCACACCCGATCATCACGTGGTGCTTCGAAACGACGAACCTTCGCAACGGCGCACACTCGGGGGGAACACAATTTTATCTTGAAATTTTAGTGAAGGATCACCTTATAATGCTACCGTCGTCCTAAGCAAAATAAGATGCATAAAAGGATTAACATCACATGCAAATCATAAGTGACATGATATGGCCATCAACTCGTGCTTTTGATCTCCATCTCCAAAGCACCGGCATGATCTCCATCGTCACCGGCGCCACACCATGATCTCCATCATCATGATCTCCATCATCGTGTTGCCATCGGGGTTGTCGTCGCCCCACCATGCTCTTACTACTATTGCTACCGTTTAGCGATAAAGTAAAGCATTACAAAGCGCTTAATGATTGACACGCAGGTCATACAAAAAATAAAGACAACCCTATGGCTCCTGCCGGTTGCCGTATGCATCGACATGCAAGTCGATGTTAACTATTACAACATGATCATCTCATACATCAAAATATATTTCATCATGTCATTGGCCATATCATATCACATACATACCCTGCAAAAACAAGTTAGACGTCCTCTAATTTGTTGTTGCATGTTTTACGTGGCTGCTATGGGTATCTAGCAAGAACGCTTCTTACCTACGCAAAACCACAACGGTGATATTCAAGTTGCTATTTAACCTTCTACAAGGACCGCCTTGTTCTATTCCGATTCAACTAAGATAGGAGAGACAGACACCCGCCAGCCATCTTATGCAACAAAAGTCACATGTCTGTCGATGGAACCGGTCTCATGTACGTGGACATGTAAAGTTGGTCCGGGCCGCTTCATCTTATAATACCGCTGAATCAAGAAAGACTAAGGAGGGCAGCAATTTAAACATCAACGCCACAAACTTCTTTGTGTTCTACTCGAGAAAGCATCTACGCAAGATCCTAGCTCTGATACCACTGTTGGGGAACGTTGCATGGGAAACAAAAATTTTTCCTACCGTTCACCAAGATCAATCTAGTAGATGCAACTACGAGGAAGGAGTGTGATCTACGTACCCTTGTAGATCGCTAAGCGGAAGCGTTATGAACGCGGATGATGGAGTCGTACTCGTCGCGATTCAGATCGCCGAAGACCTAGCACCGAAGCAACGGTGCCTCCGCGTTCTTCACACGTACGGCTCGGGGACGTCTCCTCCTTCTTGATCCAGCAAGGGGTGGAGGAGAGGTTGATGGAGAACCGGCAGCACGACGGCGTGGTGGTGATGGTGGAGAAGAACTCCAGCAGGGCTTCGCCTAAGCACCGCGGGAGAAAAAGATATGACGGGAGAGGGAGGGCAGCACCGAGGCACGAACTGTGTTGGCTGCCCTCCCTTTGCCCCACTATATATAGGGGGGGTGGAGAGGCCAGGGCGCCCTAGGGTTTCCCCCTAGGGGCCGGCGGCCAGGGCAAGGGGAGGGGGGCGGCGGCCAGGGCAGGGGGAGGCGCCCAGGCCCTAGGGTTTCCCCCCTAGGTGCCTTGCCCCCCAAGTCCCAAGGGGTGCGGCCAGCCCTAGGGGGTCCCACCCCTTAGCCGCATGGGGAGAGGGCCCAGGGGGGGGCGCACAGCCCCCTGAGGGCTGTGGTGTCCCCCTTTGTGGCCCAATAGGCCCAGAACACCTTCCGGACCCCCCGAAAACCTTCCCGGCACTCTGCCGATTTCCCGATGCTCCCCGGAACACTTCCGGTACTCCGAAACCTTTCATCCTATATATCAATCTTCGTCTCCGGACCATTCCGGAGACCCTCGTCATGTCCGGGATCTCATCCGGGACTCCGAACAACCTTCGGTAACCATGCACTCTTCTCACTAACAACCCTAGCGTCACCGAACGTTAAGTGTGTAGACCCTGCGGGTTCGGAAACCATGTAGACATGACCGAGACACTCCCAGGTCAATAACCAATAGCGGGATCTGGATACCCATATTGGCTCCTACATGTTTCTCGATGATCTCATCGGATGAACCACGATGTCAAGGATTCAGGCAATCCCGTATACAGTTCCCTTTGTCTCGTCGGTATGTTACTTGCCCGAGATTCGATCGTCGGTATCTCTATACCTAGTTCAATCTCGTTACCGGCAAGTCTCTTTACTCGTTACCGTAATACATAATCCCGTGACCAACTACTTAGTCACTTTGAGCTCATTGAGATGACGTATTACCGAGTGGGCCCGGAGATACCTCTCCGTCACACGGAGTGACAGATCCCAGTCTCGATCCATGTCAACTCAACAGACACCCTCGGAGATACCTGTAGAGTACCTTTATAGTCACCCAGTTACGTTGCGACGTTTGGCACACACAAAGCACTCCTACGGTGTCAGTGAGTTACATGATCTCATGGTCATAGGAACTTATACTTGACATGCAGAAAACTATAGCGATAACTGACACGATCAAAAGCTATGTTAACGTTTGGGTCTCGTCCATCACATCATTCTCCTAATGATGTGATCCCGTTATCAAATGACAACTCATGTCTTATGACCTGGAAACCGCGGTCATCTTTGATCAACGAGCTAGTCCTGTAGAGGCACACTAGGGACACAAAGTCTGTCTATTCATCCACACGTGTATCTGAGTTTCCAATCAATACAGTTATAGCATGGATAATAAACGATTATCATGAACAAGGAAATATAATAATAACTCTTTTATTATTGCCTCTAGGGCATATTTCCAACACAAACCTATTTGAATTAAATTCAAATATGTTTGAATTATTTTCCGATCTGGCCTTTTGTACTTTTCTCCGGTCGTGCTCATTTTTACGAGCCCGAGAAAAAATAACCTTTGTGCTAACTTTTGCCCTAACCCCCCTCCTCATTTTTTTTCTCTTCTCTCTTTTTGGTTTATGTTAAAAAAAACCAGATAGGAGAGAGAGGCCCAAAACCTCCCTCAGATCCTTCTGGCCTCTAGGCCTTCCTGCGGCCCATCTTCCCCCAGCAGCCGGCCCATTCTCTTCTGGCCCAAGGCCACTCCCCCGTCGACCGCTAACCCTAGCGATCCCATTGACCGCTCGCTCCCCTCGTCCCTCTCAGCCGCCGCACACCTCTTCCTCTCGATCTCTTTCCCTCTCCCTCTCCTCGCTCGACCCGATCTCCCTCCTTCCCCGTCGATCCCCTCGAACCCCTTCGCTCGCACGCGCCCCGTCGAGGCCCCCGACTCCTCTCGATCTTCCCCCTGCTTCGATCTCCAGGAAGGCCGAGCCTCCGCGCCCGCATCCTCCAGCCCGACGGCGCCGGCCTCGCCTGGCCCGCCGCTGCGCCATGGCGCCAGCGCCATCGTCCCGAGCGCGCAAGGCTTCCGCCCCGCATCCTCCAGCAAGGCGCCATAGGATCCCCAGCGCCGAGCTCCCGCCGTGGCCTCCCTCCCTCCGGCCTCTGCACTGCGCCTCTGCGCCGGCCCTCTCCCTCCGTTCCTGCATCGCCAGCGGCCTGGAGCCCCGCCATGGAGCCTCGAGGAGCCGCACGAGCAGCTCTCCAGCAGTTCTCCAAGGCCGCGCCCCTCCTCCATCTTCAGCGCCGGCCAGAGGCCCCGCAGCTCCTCCATGGCACCGTGCGCGCGTGCGCCCCTGCCTCTGCGCGCCAGCTCCCTTCGACAGCACCGGATCCCGCGGCCCTGCCTCTGCCGTGTCGTCTTCTTGCTGCTGCCATGGCCTCATGGTTCCTTCCCGCAAGACTTGTTGCTGCTGTTTTGCTCGCTGCCATGTTGCCGCGCTTCTTTTGTTTGCTGCCGTGGACGCCAAGTTCGTCGAACGAGGGACCCCGAGACGCCAAGTACCTCTACGTCGCCAAGACCGGACCGCCAAGTACCTCGACCAAGTCCCACGACGACCGAACGGCTACAAGATGCCCATCAAGTTCATCTACATACGTGAACGTCTACCGTCGCCGAAGACCTCGTGTACGACTACTTCCCTCTACGGCATGTTCCGCTACCGTCGCAAACGAGGACCCCAAGTACCACGACTCCGACCCGAACATCTACGGGAAAACGAGCTCCGTGAACGACTACCGTCGCCGTGTACCACTACCGTCGCCGAGACCGCTAGTACATCTACGAACTCGATGCCCGAACGACTACCGTCGACCATCGAAGACCCCGTGAACAACTACTTCCACTACCGCCGACGGAACGGCTACATCCTCTCCGAACGTGAACGCCTTCTTCCTCTACGTCTCGAACTGCCCCGAAACGCACGCTTCAAAGGTATAATGAGACGACCCCGTGGATGACCCGTGGTATGCTTGTTGTGTTGTATGAAATGTCTCCCTTGTGTGCTCCGTGCCCGTTGTGCCGTTTCAACTTTTGACACGTTCCTCGGTTGCCTCGTCGCCGACTCGTGGGAACCCGGTGACGGGATCGCCCCACCTTTCATCTCGTGTGACTCGCTCACGCCATCTTTCCTTTTGCACCGGACTCTCAACGAGTTACCGGAACCGAGTTGTTGCCTTTGCATCATTTCGGATCGTTGCCGTGGCACCCTTTTCCTTCCACCACGGTGACGATGCTTCATATCATCTTCTTGTTAACCTTTTAATATAATTGCATAAACTTGATCATGTCATCCGCATCATGTTAACAACATTATATGTGTGAATTGTTGTTGCTTTATAATTATTAAACATGCTCATGGGGATTTTCCGGATATGTTGTTGTTATTTCCGGCCTCATTCAAAATGCCTAAATAGTGTAGTTTCTTTATGCTTCACCTCTTGCCATGTTAAAAACATTTAACCTTGTCTTGTAAATAACGAGAGTCAATTAAATAATTATAATGTGGTGTTTCGTCAATATGCAACTCGTTGCATATTGAGCTCCACTTAACTTGTAGTGTTGTTTGTGCACCTTGCCATGCCATGCATAATTAAACCGGACATGCATCATACTTGGATGTGCATCGTATGCCATGTTTATGATTGTGTGTTTACCGTGTTGTTTGTTTCTTTCCGGTTTGCTTCTCTTGATAGCTTCGGTTTCGTTCCGGAGTTGTGAGGATTTCGCTCGTCTGTGTTGCTCCGTCTACTTCATGGATCCGTTCTTCTCCCTTGTGGAATTCCAGGCAAGATGACCGAACCCGGATACCATTACTATCTTTGCCTATTGCTAGAGTATCGCTCTTTAGTAGTTTGCCTCGATGCCCATATTTTCCTGTCAGCCTCCTATTGTAACCATGAACCTGTTTAACCACCCTACCTATGCAAACCGTTGATTGGCTATGCGTAGGCTTCGCTCAGCCCCTCTTATAGCATTGTTAGTTGCAGGTGAAGATTGAAGATGCTTGCTTCGTATTGAAGTTTGGTTGGGTTATATCACACTTATATAATGCTTAAATGAAATCATCTATATACTGGCAAGGGTGGAAGGCTAAGCCTTTTGCTTGGTGTTTTGTTCCACTCATGCCGTTAGGAACCGTATAAACCGGTGTTATGTTCCTCGATTATGCGTTCCTAACACGGTTGGGGTGTATGGGACCCCCTTGATAAACCGCTAAGTGCTAAGTCTTTTCCAGCAAGTCCCAACATTTGGTACTATTTGCCTCATAATAACAACTTAATTAATTAATTAAAATTGCATAGGGGGTCGCTCCCTCGGGGATTCCTAATTCTACATAGCAGGGGGGCCAGTGCTGATGGTGTTGGTCCCAAACGGGGAGCCTGCGGGAACCACCACGGGGAAACTCGAGGATTGGGTCCTGTAGCATCGCCCATCCGGTCGTGTCCTGAGACTTAGATACGCGCGGCTACTATCAGGGTGCCGACACGCCGGGAGGATTTGCTGGATTAGCCTTACCTTAGTTCGGTTTAACTTGAGCACGGGATTCCGAGAATACTCGGGTCTTCCCACCTTGGAGTTGCGACTCCGCGGATCGTGGGCTTGTAATGGGTCAAGTTGGAACACCCCTGCAGGGTTATGAACTTTCGAAAGCCGTGCCCGCGGTTATGTGGCAGATGGGAGCTTGTTAATATCCGGTTGTAGATAACTTGACACAATGTTTCTAATACACTACCAGCGTGTGTACCGTGACTGTCAATTTCCGAATAGGGATTCGGGAGTTGAACACGGTGGGGTTATGTTTGACCGGCTTTAGTTAGGATCACTTCGTGATCATCTCTCGACCGAGGCTTTCTCTTCTCGCTCTCTATCACGTAAGCTAGTTGCTAGTTGCTGCTGCAGACACTACTCTTTTTCTTCAGCCTTATCCTCTCCCAAGGCTTAAATAGTCTTGTTACCCGGGAACGGGATTGCTGAGTCCTCTGTGGCTCACAGTTACTTCACCACACCAGATGCAGGTTCAGCCGAGTTTGATGCAGGAGTTGGATCAGTTCTTCATCGGGAGTTCGATGAAGAGCGTGGCTGTTTGCTTGTGACGTTTCGACGATCAGTAGTGGTTTCTACTAGGATTCGATCCTGACCTGTGGCTTTATGTTGTTTTGGTATCTTTCTTTTGGATCTTGCCCTTAGATGGGTTGTGATGTTTTGAATGATGTTATGCTTATGTAATGTATTGTGTGAAGTGGTGAGTGTAAGCCAACTATCTCCTTTTGCAATTTAATCCCTCTTTTACATGAGTCGTGCAAAGATACCAAACTTGAGATCATTCTAGGATGGGCTTATATCTTTAAGTCGTGCCTCGACACGTAGGAGATATAGTCCCATTCTGGGCATTACAATATGATCATGACCGAAGCTTGAATTTAGTCCACCGGAGAAGAATATTAGAATTAAGAATGATGAACTTGAAACTCTTGAGCATCTTCACGATAAATCACCGGATAAGAACATTGAAGGAAAAGAATGAAGAAACATCACATGAATAATTGGGTATTTCATTTGAGAATTTCTGGCTCCATAAAGAAAAAGGGTGGGAGGGCGGGGAAAACAAAGACAACTTGAGACGAACAAAATGGACACCGGTTGAAAAAGAATTTAACATGACCATCTTGATGATTAAGAAGGACTAGCACTCCCATAGAAATATGAGAATATCGATTAGGAAAAGTATGGAATCAACACTTGACATCGCAGCAACTCGAATACCAGAATCAAAACAAAAACAAAGGATAGATATGTTGCAACATAATCTTCACAATATCATCCGAACAGAGAATTGAACGAATGAATTCCGCAGGTACATCAACTTGTCGAGAAGCCACTTGGGAGAACAAAAGGTAAATAAAAAGCAACAAGGAGCAGATAGAACAAATACAAGATAGAAGCTTCGTTCCACATGTTCGTGCTGAAGCTCATGGAACGTGTTACAAAAGGGTTTTGCAATCCCCGGATCAGCATAGCCAAGGACCCTTTAAGATGCAACTCCCGATCGGAACAACGCCCATAAAACCACTTCACTCAATGTAGAACCCCGAACTCCATATCATGCATTCATTGGAAGAATGCCTACGAACTACTAGATGAACCCACCTATTAATTTCCGAGAGTTTCCAGTTATGCAATCAGGTGTTGGGGATACAGGGGAAGCATAGCGCACTCAACTCTAATCCTACATCCAGCTGTATCCATCCTCCAACACATAACCAGTTATTTCCGGAAACCGTTTACCTCGGACCTTCGAAACGCATCTGCTATACAAGCTATGGCAATACTCCCGAACTACCTCCCCAGTACTGGGTGATGTCTGGGTTATCTTGCCACTAACCGCATAGGAGAGTTTTCGATGTCGGCCGTCTTAAGTATTCCAGAACTGCTGCGATATATTTGTGACGACAACACCTCAGAGCTCAACTCCCCGGGACACTGCACAACCCCTAAATGACAGGAGGCATCGAGAAAGATGTTCTCGTCACAAAGACATCGGAACAATCCAAACAATACTCGCGTGATCCTAAAAAAAAATTGGTGAATTTTTGAGAGTAGAAGAGATAAGTAATCGTCAGGAGTCCTCACCAGAGTGAAAAGGGATGAGGAGTAAAAGAAATCCTACTCTCCGATATATATAGGACTCAAAACATTTTCAAATGTGTGCCTAGACTCAACCGTCAATGATTCGATCAACCAGTGGGGGCTCCTAGGTCGGAGAAGGCTCTGAGTACCAACTTATAATGCCCAGGATGGGACTATACCTCCTACGTGTCGAGGCACGACTTAAAGGTATAAGCCCATTCTGGAATGATCTCAAGTTTGGTATCTTTGCACGACTCATGTAAAAATAGGGATGAAATTGCAAAAGGATAGTTGGCTTACACTCGCCACGTCACACAATACATTACATAAGCAAATCATCATCCAAAACATCACAACCCGACTACGGGCGAAGATCCAAAAGAAAGATACCAAAAACATAAAGCCACAGGTCCGAATCGCCCCTAGTAGAAACCACTACTGATCGTCGAAATACGTCACATACATACGGCCACTCTCTTCATCGAGCTCCCAGTGAAGTACTCGAACCAGCTCCTGCATCATTCTTGGCTGAACCTGCATCTGGTGTTGTAGTATCTGTGAGCCACGAGGACTCAGCAATCCCATAACCATGGGTAACAAGACTAGCAAAGCTTTATGGGTATGGAGAAGGGTAGTGGTGAGGTTGCAGCAGCGGCTAAGCATAAAATGGTGGCCATCTTACGAGTACAAGAATAAGATGAGCATCTACGCAAACGGTCGCAAACTAGTAGTGATCGCTAAAGATCCTGAACTACCTACGAGTCAAACATAACCCCAAGTGTTCTCTTCTCAAAGTGAAAAGAGACAGTCACGGTTACTCACACAGTTGTGTGTTTTACTTCAGATCCTCTGTCAAGTTTTCTACAACCGGACATTAACAAATTCCAATCTGCCACATAACCGCGGGCACGGCTTACGAAAGATTATAACCCTGCAGGGGTGTCCCAACTTAGCCCATCACAAGCTCTCATGATCAGCTGAAGTGATAAATATAATATCATCACCCCTTATCTTAGGGAAATCCGATCAGGCTCGGCATCCCGGTGCACAAGACATTTTGACAATGGTAAAACAAGTCCAGCAAGACCTCCCGGCGTGCCGACACCCTGATAGTAGCCGCGCGTATCTCGTCTCAGGCCACAACCGGATAGGTGAGCCTACGGGAGCCAAACCTCGAGTTTCCCCGTGGTGGCCCCGCAGTCCCCCCATTTGGGACCAACACCATCAGCACTGGCCCCCCTGCTATGTAGAAAAGAATCTCCAAGGAGCGTCCCCCTTATGCAATTTAATTAATTAATTAAGTTATTATTATGAGGCAAATTAAAACCAATGTTGGGCCTTGCTGGAGGAGTTTTATTCAAAGACGAAGTGTCAAGGGGTCCCCATATACCCAACCGTGTAAGGAATGCAAAATCAAGGAACATAATGCTGGTTTATCGGCGCCTAAGGTGGCATGAGTGGAACAAAACACCGAGCAAAAGGCCAAGCCTTCCACCCATGCCCAGTATATAGGTGTGTTAAATAATAATAATAGATATTGTGATATTCCAACAACAAGTTCCCTCCTGGAACGATCTTCATCTTCACCTGCAACTATCAATGCTATAAGAGGGGCTGAGCAAGCGAGTAACATAGCCAAACAATGGTTTTGCTAGGAAGGTGTCAAAGGTTAGAGGTTTCATGGCAACAAGGAGAGGGGCTGACAATAAAGATGGGTAGCGCGACATATAACGATAGCATCGAGACAAGTAAGCAAAGGCAATGATAGTAAAGGTATCCAAGGGTATGGTCATCTTGCATGGGATCCTGCAAGGAAGAAGAACGGGTCCAAGAAGAAGGCGAAGAAGAAGCCTTGAAGAAGAACCATGAGAAGTCGAACGAATCCTCACGATCGCAACGCAACAAGCACTAACGAGAAGAAGCAAGCAATACGGTAAACACACATCACAAGAACATGACAATATGCTCAAACAAGTATGATGCAGCACAAGTCTACATAGGATGCACTACAAGTCTATACAGGAAGCAAAACATGGCAAGGTAGGAAGCACAGAAAAATAACACAAGTCTATATGATGCAATACATGGCAAGGTATGATGCATGATAAGTCTATACAGGAAGCAATACATGGCAAGGTAGGAAGCACAGAAAAACAACACAACCAACATTTCAATATGCTCAACCGAGTAGGATGCAAGACAAGTCTATATAAGATGCTAAACATGGCAAGGCAGGAAGCACTCAAAAACAACACAAGTCAATAAGTTTAAATGAGGCCGGAAACTGAAACAACAATTCCGGAAAATCCCCATATGCATGTTTAGCAATTATTTAAGCAACAACAATTAAACATTCAAAGGTTGTTATCATGATGCAGATGACATGATCAAGTTTTATGCAATTTTAGTAAAAGTTAACATGAAGAGATATGAAGTAATGTCACCGTGGTGGAAGGAAAGGGTGCCACGGCAACGATCCGAAAATGATGCAACGGCAACATCCCGGTTCCGGTAACTCGTTGAGAGACCGGTGCAAAAGAAAAGGTGGCGTGAACGTGTCGAACAAGATGATGGGGTGCTCCCGGCTTCCGGGTTCCCATGGGTCAACGACAAAAGAGGGGCACAACGGGCACGCCGCAAACAAGTACTTCATCTTACACAACACAACAAGCATTCGTTCACCACATCGGCATTCGACTCGGGTTATACCTTTGAAGCGTGCATCTTCGGGGCGGAACGAGTTCGACGGAAGCGGGAAGTAGTGGTTCACGTGTCGTGGTACACGTTTTGTAGCCATTCGGGTATCCGTAGATGTACTTGTTGCATCTCCGGGCGTAGTCGACCTTGGCATCTCCGAAGGGGTACTCGTGGAATCCGTGTAGTCAAACTTGAAGGTCGTCGACGTCGTGGTACTTGGGGTCTCGGGTCTTGGCGACGGTAGTTGTACACGGCGAGGAACTTGACGCATCCAAGGTAGACGGTAGGGGTACTTGTCGTTCTCAGGTCTTGTCGATCCAAAACAAGCAAAACCAAGCAGCAAGGCATGACAGCATGCAAGCAACGACAAGGGCGTGAAGAACTTGAGGCGGGGCGACGAGGCAGTAGCAGAAGACGGCCGAGGGACTCTGGGATGGCGCGGAGGTGGAATTGACAGCGAGGACAGCCGGATCCGAGGCTATGGCGGTGGTGGAGGCCGATGCAGAGGACGGGCGGAGCGGCAGCAATGACGGCGCCCGGCGGCGGTGGCTGTGGACTTGGCGAGGCCGAGTCCCTGGTGGAGCTCGGCGGCAACGGAGCAACATGGGAGGCGCGGCCATGGCGAGGCACCGGCGCCGGGAAGTTAACTTGGCGGCAGCGACTGCAGCCACGGGAGGCGACGACGAGGCGGCGCTGCCGTGCGGAGAAAGTGATCGGCGCGGCGGTAGCTTGGATGGCCTCGGGCGGCAGTGAGGCCGGCGAGGAGGAGTGGTGGCCGGAGGCGGTTGGGCTTGGAGTCGCGCGAGGGAAGAGCAGCGGCAGGCCATGGCGATGAGTAGGAGGTCGGGCGCGACGTGGCTCAGCCTTATTGGCGCGATGGGGTCGGGTGGAGGACGGAGGAAGGAGAGATCGAGGGAGCGAGGGGATCGGGAGCGAGGTAGGCGCTCGCTAGCTACCTGGCGGCGTAGGAGGGAAAACGAGAGGGAGAGGGTGAGGATCGGGAGCGGCTAGGGTTAGCGAGCGAGAGGGAGACTGGGCCGCGGATGCGCCAGGAGGTGCGGTCGGCCTAGCTGGGCTGCCGGCTGGGCCTCAGCTCCTTTCGCTCTCTCTCTCTCTTAAACTCCTTAGAAGAAAGAATGAAAGAGAAAAGAAAAGAAAAGATAGAGAGAAGAAAAAGATGGAGAGGGTTAGTGAAAAATTTTGAGCAAGAGGTTAAATTTCTTGGACTCACATAAAAAGGTGTTGATCCCAGAAATCAGGAATGGCCAAGATTGAAAGATTAAATTCAAATATATTTGAATTTAATTCAAATGGGTTTGAACTAAGACTTGATTTTCAAAGTGTCCAAAAATGTTCGAATTTTTGGAGGAGCCTCGAAAATAGGTTAAGAATTATAGACAAGGTTACAGAGTCAAAAATTGAAGTAGAAAAAGAATATGAGGAATATTTGCAAGTGTTTTTCGATGATTCCAAGGCAATGGAATATTTTGTTATAGCTCCTTAATAATATTAGGAGACTTTGCATAGGTTATAAAGAGAAATCACCATGTGAATATCCCTCGATTTAAATGGATTGAAGATCCATACGATTTATTTAGAAATGCAAAAGAATTATGACATGATGGCATGATGATATGATGCAATGCAAAAATAAATAGAGCAAGCACAAATGAAACACACGGGAGAACCCGGAACATCTGGAATCTTCTGGGACGTCGGTCTTCGGGCGTCACAGTTGTTCCGAAGCACCACGTGATGATCGGGTGTGATAGGCTCTGACGTTCGCATACAACGGGTGTAAGCCAGATTTACACACGCAATACACTTATGTTGACTTGACGAGCCTAGCATGTAAGGACATGGCCTCAGAACAAAGGAGACCGAAAGGTCGAACATTAGTCGTATAGAAGATACGATCAACATGGAGATGTTCACCATTGATGACTAGTCCGTCTCACGTGGAGATCGGACACGGCCTAGTCGATTCGGATCATGTATCACTTAGATGACTAGAGGGATGTCTATCTGAGTGGGAGTTCATTAAATAATTTGATTAGATGAACTTAATTGTCATGAACATAGTCTAAATATCTTCACAATATGTCTTGTAGATCAAATGGCCCATGCTAATATTGCCCTCAACTTCAACACGTTCCTAGAAAAAACCAAGCTGAAAGACGATGGCATCAACTATACGGATTGGGTCCATAACTTGAGGATCATCCTCATAGCTGCCAAGAAAGCATATGTCCTTGAAGCACCGCTAGGTGACGCACCCATTTTTTCAGCAACTCAAGACGTTATGAACGCTGGCAGTCGCGTAGTGATGATTACTCATTGGTTCAGTGCGGCATGCTTTACAACTTAGAATCGGGGCTCCAAAAGCGTTTTGAGCAACAGAGAGCATATGAGATGTTCCAAGAGCTGAAAATAGTTTTCCAAGATCATGCCCGGGTCGAGAGATATGAAGTCTTCGACAAGTTCTACAGTTGTAAAATGGAGGAAAACAGTTTTGTCAGCGAGCATATACTCAAAATGTTTGGGTTGCACAACCGCTTGTCTCAGCTGGGAGTTAATCTTCCAGATGACTCGGTCATTGATAGGATCCTCCAGTCGCTCCCACCTAGATACAAGAGCTTTGTGATGAACTACAATATGCAAGGGATGGAGAAGTCCATTCCCAAGTTGTATTCAATGCTGAAATCAGCGGAGGGGAGATCAAAAACGAACATCAAGTGTTGATGGTGAATAAGACCACTAACTTCAAGAAAGGCAAGGGTAAAAATAACTTCAAGAAGGACGGCGAGGGAATTGCCACGCCCGGTAAGCCAGTTGCCGGGAAGAAGCCAAAGAATGGACCCAAGCCTGAGACTGAGTGCTTTTATTGCAAGGGAACAAGTCACGGGAAGCGGAACTGCCACAAGTACTTAGCGGATAAGAAGGCCGACAACGTCAAAGGTATATATGATATACATGTCATTGATATGTACCTTACCAGCACTCGTAGTAGCTCCTGGGTATTTGATACCGGTGTAGTTGCTCACATTTGTAACTCCAAACAAGAGCAGCGGAATAAGCGGAGACTGGTGAAGGACGAGGTGACGATGCGCGTCGGGAATGGTTCCATGGTCGATGTGATCGCCGTCGGCACGCTATCTCTACGTCTACCTTCGGGATTAATTTTAAACCTCAATAATTGTTATTTAGTGCCAGCTTTGAGCATGAACATTGTATCTGGATCTCATTTAACGTGAGATGGCTACTCATTTAAATCCGAGAATAATGGTTGTTCTATTTATATGAAAGACATGTTTTATGGTCATGTCCCGTTGGTCAATGGTTTATTTTTATTGAATATCGAACGTGATGTTACACATATTCATAGTGTGAATACCAAAAGATGTAAGGTTGATAATGATAGTGCCACATACTTGTGGCAATACCGCCTTGGTCATATTGGTGTCAAGCACATGAAGAAACTCCATGCAGATGGACTTTTGGAGTCTCTTGATTATGAATCATTTGACACGTGCGAACCATGCCTCTTGGTCAAGATGACCAAGACTCCGTTCCCAGGAACAATGGAGCAAGCAACCAACTTGTTGGAAATCATACATACAGATGTGTGCGGTCCAATGAGCGTTGAGGCTCGTGGTGGCTATCGTTATGTTCTCACCCTCACTGATGACTTAAGTACATATGGGTATGTATACTCAATGAAACACAAGTCTGAGACTTTTGAAAAGTTCAAGGAATTTCAGAATGAGGTAGAGAATCAACATGACAAGAAAATAAAATTCTTACGATCACATCATGGAGGAGAATATTTAAGTCACGAGTTTGGTATGCACCTAAGGAAATGTGGAATTGTTTCACAACTAACACTGCCTACCTCAGCGTAATGGTGTGTACGAACGTCGTAATCACACTCTATTGGATATGGTGCGATCTATGATGTCTCTTACCAATATACCGCTATCATTTTGGGGTTATGCTTTAGAGACTGATACGTCCAAAACGTATCTATAATTTCTGCTTGCTCCATGCCACTTTTGGGTGATATTGCTATGATATTCATACACTTCCATACACTTTTGATCATATTTGGACTAACTTACTAATCCAGTGCACCCCAGTGCCAGTTTCTGTTTTCGGCTGTTTTTGTATTTCAGGTTTTCACGTTTCGAGAACTGCCCAGAAAAATTATATAAAAAATCAGTGTTCCGGAAACAACACTGCGTCCGAAGGGCAGCCTGGGGGGGCCACCAGGGCTCCAGGCACCCTGGCGGAGCCCCCCCCGGGCCGCGCCGGGGGGGGGGGCGCCTGGGCCCCCCGAAGCCCGTCTGGTGCCCCCCTTTGGCATATATTTAGAGGGTCCTCCGAAACCCTCAGAGGAGGAACTCTTTTCGCGATCCCATCTCTGTTCCGCCGCCGCCGCCGCTTCCAAGATCGGGAGCACCAGGAGAACTCTTCCCGGCACCCTGCCGGAGGGGAGGATCACCACCGGGAGCTTCTCCACCACCATGGACGCCTCCCGGATGACTCATGAGTAGTCTCCCTTGGACCATGAGTCAATGACCAGTAGCTATGTGATGTTCTCCTCCCGTTCTTGTGCTTCACTAATTAGTCCTCGTGAGCTGCCCTACATGATCGAGGCACATATGTAATCCTTATGCTGTTGCTATGTTGAGTTTGCTGGGATCCGATGGATTATGAGATTATGTTCAGATTGATCTTGAGTAATATATTTGATTCACCTCTTTAATATTTATGTTCATAAGTAATTCTTGCATGTTCTCCGTTGTTATTTATTGCTTTGGCCGAGTAGTAGGTAGTGACTCCAAGAGGGAACGTTATGCTTGATTGTGGGTTCATGCCCCTCGATGACTAGCTTGAGTGACAGAAACATGAGTCTAGGGGATGTGCTGTTGCCACAAGGGGGAAAACAACGGTGCTTGTGCCCGCGGGTGCAAGGATTGTTTACTTTACGCAAAGTTCTTTTAATGCAGTTGTCTGTTGCTTTGCGTTACACTATGGGTGGGGCTCGCAACTTAATACCAGCGAGATGTTCTGGATAGATATCTCAAGGTGGATGATTAGTAGTAGGCATTGATGGATTTCGGTCTACTTACTTTGGCGTACCGCCCATGCTTTGAACCTCAACCTTTCTTGCAACGTAGTCAGCATTGGTTTGCGTTCGTGGTCCTATCAATTGCCCAGCTGTAATTTGTTTATCTCACATAGTTGTTTTATCGTCTTTTGGAAGAGAGACATCACTAGTGAACATCATGAGACTCTGGTCCTTATTACCATCATTGATCACATCCGCTATTTACTTTTCGTTATTATTTACTATTGCAAACACTATCTATCACTACCATCATCTGCTTTTAATCCTTTGTGAACTACAAGGCCGGAGAGATTGACAACCTCTCTGTACTCGTTGGGAGCAAAGTTATTTGTATCTGTGTGCAGGTCCACGTTGATTGCTAATTGCGTCGTTAGCATTTGACACCTACTTGTTGAACCTAGGAGTCTCTGGGGATTCGATCCTTGGCATCTTTGCTAAGGGAAAACACTTCTACATACTGCATCTTACACCTTCCACTTGGGGTAACCAACGAGGGGTTCGAGGCCCATCAAGGAGTATTTTCTGGCGCCGTTGCCGGGGACTCCACTCTTCAGGATAGGGGAGTTGCATGCTATCTTTTACCTTTGCTTTTTAGTCTTGTTAGTTTACCTTTCAGTTTTTGCTTTCGGTACCTTTTATCGAAAATCACAAAAATAGTTATCTTGTTCTTTAGTTGTCATTATGTCGAGTCCTTTTGTCTTTGACGAGGCAGAAGTTCTCACCTTTAAACAAAGAGGTGGGGAAAGTTTGAAAGATGCTTGGTATAGAATTAATGATTCACAAAAAAGAGCCACCAAGAAGCAACCTACTACTATCTTACTTAGAAATTTTTATGTTGGGATTACTTCTTAGAATAGGTTTATTCTAGATACTGCTATCAATGGGAATTTCCTGGAGGCCCCAGTTTGGGAGTCTCTTAGTATTATTGAAAATCTAGTTGGGAATCTCCCTGTTATTAGCATTCGAGAGGACATCACCCTAGCTCACATTATGAAAAAACTTGAAAGGATAGAGCTAGAGATGCCAAGCATTAATAAGATGAATGAGTTGGATCGTAAGATCCAAGGGAATTTGAATAGAATTGATAGCTCCATGCATAAATTTTTTAAAATTTTGGAGACCGTCAAATTCCATGACTTGGACTCTTCTAGGATAGACAAGATTGAGGATATCTTTAATACTCTAGGAACCACCTTCTCCTCAATCAAAACCAAAAAGGTAGAAACTCCGGCAAAGCGGGAGCCTAAGTTCGTTCACGTTCCAAAGGCTCCCCGTTCTAAAAGTAATCCATCTATTGCCAAAGGGGTTGAAACTGTAAAGACTTTGGAAGAAACACCTCTATGTGATGAATTTATAAATGAATCTTCCTTTGACTTTTATCCTTTTGGTCTTCTACCTAGAAGTATCTCTATGAGGCCTTTGTTTGAGAGTCCTCTTAAGACTAGTTGTATTATTGAAGAGCTTTTTGATGATCTTGATGATGGTTCAATTGATACAACTTGATCTATATGCATTATGCCTAGCTTAAAGGCATAAAAGAAAGCGCTTTTGGGAGGCAGCCCACATGAATAAATTTTTTGATTTTGTTGTGTCTTGATGTTGTTTACTGCTGTAGCATCATCATTGTATCTTTGCTTTTCATATTTGTGCCAAGTATAGCCTCTGATTGCTAGAAAGTTCAAAAGTTGTGAGGTGCTGTCCAGGAAACAGATTCTGTCCTTGGATAGAAAAATTCGTATAAAATCACCAGATCATCTTTTTGGTCTGAATTTTTTCGACAACGTTCTCTATATAATTGTCTTTCGTGCATCTGTTCTAAATTTTTTTTATTTGAGTTGCAGAAGTATCCCGAACAGATCGATTACTACCTGCTGGTCTGTTTTTCACAGATTCTGTCCTGTTTTGCCTTTCCTTCACTTTGCAAATCAAGAACTTGAATTTTCTTTGCAAAAACCTTTTGGCAATCTTGAGAAACAGTAGAACTTCAAGAATATCTTTATTTCCAGCAAGGTATAATTATTTTATTAAGGGTACTAACCTCGCTAATCAGATTATGATGAGTTATGTATGAAGGGAGTTTTCAAGTGTGCGAGGGAAGATGATAAAAAAGATTCAGGAGTGTCAAGCGCTCAAGCTTGGGGATGCCCCAGTGCACCCCCAAGAAATATTCAAGGAGACTCAAGCGTCTAAGCTTGGGGATGCCCCCGTGCATCCCCTTCTCCATCAACATTATCAGTTCGTCTTTCGTTCCACTATATTTTTATCACTTCATGTGTTATGTGCTATGCTTGGAGCGTCTTGCTTTTAGTTTTCTTTTTAGTTTTTCATAATGAGTCGGAACTCAGCATTCTTTATGTGGGAGAGAAACACGCTCCACTTCTACCTAGAACATAACATAGAATTTTCATGTCTATCTATGCTGTGTGTGTTCTTTGTCTTTTAATAGCTACTATCATGCTCTGCTCTTAGTATTCATGCTTATCTTTTCAAAGAGCTTTTGTTTAGTTGGTTGCTTGAACTCTCTTTAATTACCATGCTTACCTTATTAAGAGAGTTTGCTTCCGTTGCATTGGTTAATGTGTCTATGATAAAGATGCTACTTGCATAATGGTGCTTAGTAGTTCAGGTTTTCTTATGGTTAATCTCAAATAGCTGGGGGGTTCCCAATGTGTTATTGGAGTACCAACTTGATTTGTTTGCCTATGATATGGTATGGTTTAGTAATATCTTCCTTCGAGAATTTATTTTGATTGACTTGGCGTATGCTCACGCATATTTAAGACTGTAAAGAAAGTCTGTCAAGCCTTGATGATCTTTTATTTCTGAGTAGTGATATAACTACCATGCCTGATTCAATGTTGCTTTGTCGCTCTGCATGATTATGACCATCATTGCTCTCTTAGTTGGTCGCTCCTAGTCTTTTTGCTAACCTCCACCTGTACTAAGCAAACTAACTTTGCAATATATAGCTCATGGGAAAGTAGCTTAAAAACTATTGTGGTAAAGAATATGTTGCCTATGTATCTTATTTCTTATAAGTTGCTTGCTGAGCGGTAACCATGTTTTTGGGGACGCCATCAACTGTCACACTTTTGTTGAATATCATGTGAGTTGCTATGCATGTTCATCTTGTCTGAAGTAAGGGTGATTTACCGTGGGTTGAATGAATATGCATATTGTTAGAGAAGAACATTGGGCCGCCAACCAAAGCCATGTATCATGGTGGAAGTTTCAGCTTGGACCTTAATCCTCAATCTCTTATGAGAATATGCTTACACATTAAAGAGGGGTCCATCATCTATTTTCTATGTTGTCCCGGTATGGATGTCCTCAAGTTGAGATCTATCAAAAACGAGAAATCAAATGTGATTTATCTCCTTGGACCTTTGTACAGGTGGCATAGAGGTACCCCTTTGGACACTTGGTTGAAACATATGTAATGCAATGATAACCCATGGAGATCCGAGCTAATTAGGACAAGGTGCGAGCACTATTGGTATTCGATGCATGAGGCTTGCAACTTATAGGATGTCTTCTGCATGACACATATGAAGTACTACTACCGTTGACACAATTGCTTCCATGTTTTCAAAATAAAAAGCTCTAGCACTTAACCTTTCTTTTACTTTTATATTGAAGCACCAACTACTGAGAGCATGATTGTCATTCTGGGTGTAATGTGCATTGTCCCGAAGTAGCATTGTCTTTTGCATGATTGTGATATCGTTTATTCTGAAATCATTGTATCCAGTCATCACTTAAACCTTGAAGGTGCCCCTGCATTTATGTTTTGCATCACTAAAGGGGGCAAGCTAGATATTACTTTATCATATTTGCACATCATGTTCATTGCAAATCTTTTTGATGTTTCAGTTTCATGTTGTAAAACTTTCAGTCATTTGTGATTTTCTCATGAGGCAACTTAATTACTATAGATTCATTGTCTCAGTAAGCTTTTGTCATATGACTATAAAAAGTCCTATATGGTTAATAGCATGTCACCACCGAAATTATTCTTGTTATCATTTACCTACTCGAGGACGAGCAGGAATTAAGCTTGGGGATGTTGATACGTCCAAAACGTATCTATAATTTCTGCTTGCTCCATGCCACTTTTGGGTAATATTGCTATGATATTCATACACTTCCATACACTTTTGATCATATTTGGACTAACTTACTAATCCAGTGCACCCCAGTGCCAGTTTCTGTTTTCGGCTGTTTTTGTATTTCAGGTTTTCACGTTTCGAGAACTGCCCAGAAAAATTATATAAAAAATCAGCGTTCCGGAAACAACACTGCGTCCGAAGGGCAGCCTGGGGGGGGCCACCAGGGCTCCAGGCGCCCTGGCGGCGCGCCCCGTGGGCCGCACCGGGGGGGCGCCTGGGCCCCCCGAAGCCCGTCCGGTGCCCCCCCTTTGGCATATATTTAGAGGGTCCTCCGAAACCCTCAGAGGAGGAACTCTTTTCGCGATCCCATCTCTGTTCCGCCGCCGCCGCCGCTTCCAAGATCGGGAGCACCAGGAGAACTCTTCCCGGCACCCTGCCGGAGGGGAGGATCACCACCGGGAGCTTCTCCACCACCATGGACGCCTCCCGGATGACTCGTGAGTAGTCTCCCTTGGACCATGAGTCCATGACCAGTAGCTATGTGATGTTCTCCTCCCGTTCTTGTGCTTCACTAATTAGTCCTCGTGAGCTGCCCTACATGATCGAGGCACATATGTAATCCTTATGCTGTTGCTATGTTGAGTTTGCTGGGATCCGATGGATTATGAGATTATGTTCAGATTGATCTTGAGTAATATATTTGATTCACCTCTTTTATATTTATGTTCATAAGTAATTCTTGCATGTTCTCCATTGTTATTTATTGCTTTGGCCGAGTAGTAGGTAGTGACTCCAAGAGGGAACGTTATGCTTGATTGTGGGTTCATGCCCCTCGATGACTAGCTTGAGTGACAGAAACATGAGTCTAGGGGATGTGTTGTTGCCACAAGGGGGAAAACAACGGTGCTTGTGCCCGCGGGTGCAAGGATTGTTTACTTTACGCAAAGTTCTTTTAATGCAGTTGTATGTTGCTTTGAGTTTACACTATGGGTGGGGCTCGCAACTTAATACCAGCGAGATGTTCTGGATAGATATCTCAAGGTGGATGATTAGTAGTAGGCATTGATGGATTTCGGTCTACTTACTTTGGCGTACCGCCCATGCTTTGAACCTCAACCTTTCTTGCAATGTAGTCAGCATTGGTTTGCGTTCGTGGTCCTGTCAATTGCCCAGCTGTAATTTGTTTACCTCACATAGCTGTTTTATCGTCTTTTGGGAGAGAGACATCACTAGTGAACATCATGAGACTCCGGTCCTTATTACCATCATTGATCACATCCGCTATTTACTTTTCGTTATTATTTACTATTGCAAACACTATCTATCACTACTATCATCTGCTTTTAATCCTTTGTGAACTACAAGGCCGGAGAGATTGACAACCTCTCTGTACTCGTTGGGAGCAAAGTTATTTGTATCTGTGTGCAGGTCCGCGTTGATTGCTAATTGCGCCGTTAGCAGTTGACACCTACTTGTTGAACCTAGGAGTCTCTGGGGATTCGATCCTTGGCATCTTTGCTAAAGGAAAACACTTCTACATACTGCATCTTACACCTTCCACTTGGGGTAACCAACGAGGGGTTCGAGGCCCATCAGAGACAGCCGCATTCACTTTAAATAGGGCACCGCTAAATCCATTGAGACGACACCATATGAATTATGGTTTGGAAAGAAACCTAAGTTGTCATTTCTAAAAGTTTGGGGATGCGATGCTTATGTCAAGAAACATCAACCTGAAAAGCTCGAACCCAAATTGGAAAAATGCATCTTCATAGGATACCCTAAGGAAACTATTGGGTATACCTTCTACCTCGGATCCGAAGGCAAGATCTTTGTTGCCAAGAATGGATCCTTTCTGGAGAAGGAGTTTCTCTCGAAAGAAGTAAGTGGGAGGAAAGTAGAACTTGATGAGGTGATTGTAACGCCTCTTGAACCGGAAAGTAGCGCTGCACAGGAATATGTTTCTGTGGTGCCTGCACCGACTAGAGAGGAAGTTAATGATAATGATCATGAAACTTTGGATCAAGTTGCTACCGAACTTCGCAGGTCCACGAGGACACGTTCGCACCAGAATGGTATAGCAACCCTGTCCTGGAAATCATGTTGTTAGACAACGGTGAATCTTCGAACTATGAAGAAGCGATGGCGGGCCCGAATTCCAACAGATGGCTTGAAGCCATGAAATCTGAGATACGATCCATGTATGATAACAAAGTATGGACTTTGGTAGACTTGCCCGATGATCGGCAAGCCATAGAAAATAAATGTATCTTTAAGAAGAAGACTGACGCGGATGGAAATGTGACCATCTATAAGGCTCGGCTTGTCACTAAGGTTATTGACAAGTTCAAGGAATTGACTATGATGAGACTTTCACTCCCATAGCGATGCTGAAGTCCGTCCAAATCATGTTAGCAATTGCCGCATTCTATGATTATGAGATCTGGCAAATGGACGTCAAAACAGCATTCCTTAACGGTTTCCTTAAGGAAGAATTGTATATGATGCAGCCGGAAGGTTTTGTCGATCCTAAGAATGCTGACAAGGTATGCAAGCTCCAGCGCTCCATCTGTGGGCTGGTGCAAGCATCTCGGAGTTGGAACATTCGCTTTGATCAAGTGATCAAAGCGTTTGGGTTCATACAGACTTATGGAGAAGCATGTATTTACAAGAAAGTGAGTGGGAGCTCTGTAGCATTTCTCATATTATATGTGGATGACATATTGTTGACGGGAAATGATATAGAACTTTTGGAAAGCATAAAGGCCTACTTGAATAAGTGTTTTTCGATGAAGGACCTTGGAGAAGCTACTTACATATTAGGCATCAAGATCTATAGAGATAGATCGAGACGCCTCATTGGTCTTTCGCAAAGCACATACCTTGACAAGATATTGAAGAAGTTTAATATGGATCAGTCCAAGAATGGGTTCTTGCCTGTATTGCAAGGTGTGAGATTGAGCACAACTCAATGCCCGACCTCGGTAGAAGATAGAGAAAAGATGAGTGTCATCCCCTATGCCTCAGCCATAGATTCTATTATGTATGCCATGCTGTGTACCAGACCTGATGTGAACCTTGCCATAAGTTTGGTAGGGAGGTACCAAAGTGATCCCGAAATGGAACACTGGACAGCGGTCAAGAACATCCTGAAGTACCTGAAAAGGAGTACGGATATGTTTCTCATTTATGGTGGTGACGAAGAGCTCGTCGTAAAGGGTTACGTCGATGCTAGCTTCGACACAGATCCGGATGACTCCAAGTCACAAAGTGGATATGTGTATGTTTTGAATGGTGGGGCAGTCAGCTGGTGCAGTTGCAAGCAAAGTGTCGTGGCGGCATCCACATGTGAAGTGGAGTATATAGTTGCTTCCGAAGCAGCACATGAAGGAGTCTGGATGAAGGAGTTCATCACTGACCAAGGAGTTATTCCAAACGTGTCGGGCCCGATGACTCTCTTCTGTGACAACACTGGAGCTATTGCCATTGCCAAGGAGCCCATGTTTCACAAGAAGACCAAGCACATCAAGCGCTGTTTCAACTCCAGTCGTGGTTATATTCAAGATCGAGACATAGATATTTGTAAAGTGCATACGGATCTGAATGTCGCAGATCTATTGACTAAACCTCTTCCACGAGCAAAACATGATCAGCACCAGAACTCTATGGGTGTTCGATTCATCACAATGTAACTAGATTATTGACTCTAGTGCAAGTGGGAGACTGTTGGAAATATGCCCTAGAGGCAATAATAAAATGATTATTATTATATTTCCTTATTCATGATAATTGTCTATTGTTCATGCTATAATTTTACTATCCGGAAATCGTAATGCATGTGTGAATACATACACCACAACATGTCCCTAGTGAGCCTCTAGTTGGCTAGCTCGTTGATCAATAGATGGTCACGGTTTCATGGCCATGGACATTGGATGTCATTGATAACGGGATCACATCATTAGGAGAATGATGTGATGGACAAGACCCAATCCTAAGCATAGCACAAGATCGTGTAGTTCGTCTGCTAAAGCTTTTCTAATGTCAAGTATCATTTCCTTAGACCATGAGATTGTGCAACTCCTGGATACCGTAGGAATACTTTGGGTGTGCCAAACGTCACAACGTAACTGGGTGGCTATAAAGGCACATTACGGGTATCCCCGAAAGTATCTGTTGGGTTGGCACGAATCGAGACTGGGATTTGTCACTTCGTGTGATGGAGAGGTATCTCTGGGCCCACTCGGTAAGACATCATCATAATGAGCTCAATGTGACTAAGGAGTTGGCCACGGGATGATGTGTTACGGCACAAGTAAAGATACTTGCCGGTAACGAGATTGAACAAGGTATAGGGATACCGACGATCGAATCTCGGGCAAGTATCATACCGGTAGACAAAGGGGATTGTATACGGGGTTGATTGAATTCCCGACATCGTGGTTCATCCGATGAGATCGTCTTGGAACATGTGGGAGCCAACATGGGTATCCACGTCCCATTGTTGGTTATTGACCAGAGAGATGTCTCGGTCATGTCTACATGCCTCCCGAACCCGTAGGGTCTACACGCTTAAGGTTCGATGACATTAGGGTTATAGGGGAAATATGTAAGTTGTTACCGAATGTTGTTCGGAGTCCCGGATGAGATCCCGGACATCACGAGGAGTTCCGGAATGGTCCGGAGGTGAAGAATTATATATGGGAAGTCATGTTTCAGTCGCCAGAATAATTTCGGGGTTATCGGTATAGTACCGGGGCCATCGGACGGTGTCCGGGGGTCCACCAGGTGGGGCCACCTGCCCCGGTGGGCCAAGTGGGCTGAGAAAGGGAGGGAACCAGCCCCTGGTGGGCTGGTGCCCCCCCCCCCCCAAGGGCCCTAGGTGCCTAGGGTTAGAAACCCTAGGGGTGGGGCGCCTCCCACCAAACTTGGGGGGGCAAGCTCCCCCCTTGGCCGCCCCCCCCCCCTAGATGGGATCTAAGGGGGCCGACCCCAACCTCTCCCTCCTCCTTGCTTGATCAAGGCGCGGGAGACGTCATCGGGCTACACGTGTCTTGAACGCGGAGGCGCTGTTGTTCGGCGCTTAGATCGAAATAGACCGCGATCTGAATCGCTACGAGTACGACTCCACAAACCGTGTTCTTGTAATGCTTCCGCTTAGAGATCTTCAAGGGTATGAAGATGCACTCCCCCTTCTCGTTGCTGGTTTCTCCATAGATTGAACTTGGTGATGCGTATAATTTTCTTGATTTATGCTACAATCCCCAACATGGACGTCCGCCCTAAGTTCTACGGTGCCGTCATGGAGCGGATTGGATTCAACCCAGAGGCTCTCATGGTGGCTCTCAGCCACCTGCTAGACAACAAAGCCCATGGTGTTGGGGTTTGTTGCCATGGGAGCATCCCACATGGTGCTATGGCTGAGCACCTGGCCGGGCAAGCACTACTACTAGTGCTGCTTTTGCTGGTGGCGATGGCGTGCATGATCCTCGACGGCGATGGAGACAAGGACGACGATGACGATGACAACGTATATTTTGTGTAGTTAGGGCTTAAAAACAATTTTATGGTATGTATATTTTGGTGAGGTGGTATATACTAACCCCTCACGGTGATCTTCGCCGTGATCACGAACATGTGGTGGTAGGATTACACCCTCTTTTGGATGTGGTGGTAGGATGACACCAAAGTACTGGTAGGTTGAACGTGCTATGATCATGCATGCTTACTAATGCTCCTACAATTCTTCATTGCTCGTTGTTTGTGTGTTGCAATGCTTGTTGCTTGAACTTATTGCTCGTTTGCACTATTAGGGCAAGTGGTATGTGGTGTTTGAAGGTAGGGTTTCAGGGGTTTACAGTTCATGGGAAGCTTGCAACAGACAAGTTTCAAGGTACGTCGACAACAACCAAACAACTACGGAGGAGGGTTTAAGACTAGACAGGCGGCAGAAGATGCTTACTCCAAGTATGTGCGAGAGCATTCACGCAGCAAGGTTGAGGTTGGCAAGGTGGATCGACCATTAGGGCTGAAGAACTTCATCATCTTCGTCCAATTAATCGTCCTAGCTGTGTTGTGGCGTTGGTTCGCTCGGTGTAAATGTGTGTAAGGTGTAGTGGTATTGGTAAGCTCACCAAGTAGGGTACAAGGTGAGCACAACTCTATGCTCGTGTGTAACCAAACAAAATGCACTCGTGTGAGCACATACAATGCGAGCAACCAAACGCGATGCATATAGACGTCGCTACGATGCAGGGAGACGACCTGCAGACAATCAATCAACATGCATATGGTGTGTTTTTTACCTGCATATGATCAACCAGGCTCTGGTGGGACAAGTATGCTGAGCAAAAAACTATACAGGTGATCAAACATGCCCAAGTGTCCGCGGACGTTTGTGGAGTCGGATCTGACAAGTCAGGGTGTTGACATCTGCGAGCGTTTGTGTGATCGAATTTGACAAGTCCGGGTGTAGATACTCTGACATGGTATCATGACCGAAGGTGGTCCTGGTGATGGAGATAGACACGAGTCATTGGCTAAATTGCTTGTCTGGATCCGCTACGTCCGGGCCCAGCGCAAGGTTGATCCACCGCACAAATGAACTCGTGGACCGGCCGTGCCACTGCCATCGTCACCATATTATTCCTTGTACACTATGCAGTTTGTACTGTACCGGGAATTCAGGCCCTGTTTGGTTCATAAGTCCTAGGACTTTTTTTAGTCCCAACTTATAAGTCATAAGCCCCTAAAAAGTCCCTACCTGTTTGGTTTCTGGGACTTAGCATGGACTAGTAGACCATATTACAACTATAAGTCCCTATAAGTCCCTCCTTGAGGGTCTTATTTGATAAGTCCCAAATGCTCACTTTAAGTCTCTATAAGTCCCTTCTGTTTGGTTTAGATGAGACTTATAGGGACTTATTTAAGTCCCTAGACCAATAAGTCCCTGGAAACAAACACCCTCTCAATATTCCCGCCGTCCCAACTGCCATCGTCACCATATTATTGCCAGTCACGATCCATTCATAGCAAGGCACGAAATGCTAGGCGTAGATACGCTCATGATTTGGTGGTAACTTCTGGTGACTGGCCGGGGGGTGACCGGCGGCTGGGAGCTGGCCATACCCGCGACAGCAAGGCACCGGTGCGCTGTGCGCGTGCGATCGAATGATGGGCATTTTAACGCTTCGGAATTCCCTTTGTACCGTGGCTCATTTTGGAAATTTTCGGTACTTACGTGTATATTCCTATGGAATCGACACCTTGAGAACCCAATCCTGAGGAATTTCAACGACAGAATCCTATAATCCAAACGTGTTTCATAGGAAATATTCCTGAAGAATGAAATCCCACAAAAATCCTGTTAAAATCCTTCAATCCAAAGAAGCCGTTGGATTTTTGGTCTGCATCTCTTGCGGCCGTATCTATCCGTCGGCGCATTCGCGTATACGCTCGTACATACACACATGCACGTTTTCTTATGTAAGGTGTATTTTTTCAGTACGGTGATCAAGACAGGAATTTTAGAGAATATAGAACAAAATTATCCTTACTAATTTGTTGGTTAGTGGCAAGTAAATTAATTATGCCATGCAAGGAAGAGATACATGCAATTGGGCGAGAGAAACCTTCCATTTTTTTTCTGTAGAAGAGATACATGTAATTGGGAGAGAGATACTTTTTTTGGAGGGCTAAAATAGTAATTACGAGGAATTAAAGGAAATGCACATTCTTCTTGATGTTCCATTTTAAGAAAATAAAGTCCACCCTCTGTCAGAAAAAAATGCACATTAGATTGTAGTAGAATTTTATCACAAAATAAATACACATTATATGGAGAAAAAATGGAGGGTGTGGCACTTAAAATGGACCAAGAAGACACATGTTATTTCGCTCTTGCATCCTGATAACAACAAGATGAAGTGCATCGCTCGATAGAGTGACTGAGGCTTGCTCCATTTTTGAAAAGAAAAATCCAAGGAAATCATGAACCTATTCCACGTCAGATGCCTCGCGAATGATTGCTTAACGAAGAGCCTTGCACTGTTTGTCATGTGTGCATCGCTTTCAATTTTCAGCGTCCGATACGTAAGAGGAAACGAGAATGTGGTGAACGAAACCAAAGCACGGTGACCGTGAGCGTACATCCAACAATTCCAAGTCTCCAAATGCCTCTATGACTGCACAATTGATGAGATGGTGACTGGTTGGCAGTGCAGTTCTGCTTCTACTCTCCATGAAGGTACTCTACATTTAGTTTTTTGACGAGAAACTGACACAACCATGAAAAGTGAAAGTGAAAGGGGGTGATAAAGCCTTTTTTTCTGGTTCGAAAACCTCGAACATACTGTGAAAAGCTCGGTTGCTTAATGAACTTATTTCAAGTCTAAACATTTTTTTCATTCATGTATATTTTGAATTAGTAAATATTTTTTGCAAATTCGTGGACACGTTAAAATTTCCAAATAGTTCAAAACGTTTTCTTCAAATTCACGAACATTCTCTAAATTAGCAACATTCATTAAAATTCATGAACATTTCTTGTACTCGTGAACAATTTCTGTATATGTAGAAATTTTCGAAAATCGTTAAAAAATCAAAATCAGTATCACACATTGAATTCACAAAAAAATCAAGAACTTTTTAAAAAAATTGGCAAAACATATTGGATTTCTAAATTTTTCAAATTTGTTAAATTATTTTTAAAAATTCAACGGGTTTTCTAATTTGCGAAGAATTTTTAATTCATAGACATTTTTAAAATTGAATAATTATTTCATCAAATTGATGGTCCTTTTTTGAATTCAGGTACAGTTTCTGAATCCAGGTTTTTAAAAATTCATGAAAAAAATGAAGCCACAAAAAATATCCGCAAACTTTTTTGAATCCAAGAAAATTTTATGTATTTATGTAAAAATGAATCCATGAACATTTTTTTAATTCACGGTCATTCTTGAAGTCACGGACATTTTTCTTGAATCCATGGTCAGTTTCGAATAGTGAAGTTTTTTAGTTTCCTAGTCATTTTGATATCCGTGTTCATTTTTTAATTTTTTTTTCTGACCCTTGGTATTTTATGAAATTCAAACTTTTAAATTTTTTGGAACATTTAAGAAAATAAAAAGTGAAATGGATATAATAGAAAAACTGATTAAAAAATGCTAGAAAATATGTTTCGCACATCTGTATTTCTTTAAATGCGCACGCCAAGTTAGATATCACACGCTGTGTGGGGTGCATTTTACCTTGCATACCATCAACCTACACGCGAAGTAGGATGTCCCCATGGGGTGGATCCTATTCCCCGCGTGATATGGGGAATACCTTCCAATAGCTAAAAGGGACCGACCCATCTGTGGTTTCGAGTTTGTCCTCCCATAAGTTTTCGAAACTTTTTTGAATTTGTATTGCCTCGTTTTGCTTTTTGTCGGTTTTCTTTCGTGTGTCAGGATTTTTTATCCATTTCATTTTAAAAAAATGTACTCCTTTTTACTCTTCCTTCTATTTTCTATTTATATTTCATGAACATTTAATAAAAAGCAAGAAACTTATTAAAACATGGAACGTTTTAAAAAAGTGGACTTATTTTTCTAATTCAGAAAATCCAAACATATTTAAAAAATCTAATAACATATTTTCCGATTCGAACTTTTCTTATTTCTATGAGTATTATTTAAATTAATGAGCATAATTGGAAATTTGGAAACTTTTTAAATTTGTGAACATTTTTTGAAATTTGAAGCATTTATATAAATACATGAATATATCTAAAATCCATGATAGTTTTCTAATTCAAGGAACTAATTTCAGATTCATGAACATTTTTCAAATATGTGAATCTTTTTTGAAATCTGAAGCATTTATATAAATACACGAATATTCTAAAATCCATGAAAGATTTCTAATTCAAGGAACTAATTTAAAATTGAAGAACATTTTTCAAATGTTGAATCTTTTTTGAATTCCAGGAACATTTTTTAAACTTAAGAAAGTTTTGAAATTCCAAAAAATTGAAATCACAGAACATTTTCTTAATTTTGGTTGTCATTTTTTGGAAAAAAATGTGACTTTAAAAAACAAATCTGCTTTTTTGGGTAAATTATCAAACAATTTTCAAAATTAAGACCTTTTTTGCAAATCGAATATAAAATTTGGAATATTTTTAAAAATAGGCGAACATTTTCTGTAAAGGCAAATCAAATTTTGAAATTCCGAATATTTTTTCAAATGTTGTGAACATGTTGCAAAATATAAAAAGAAAATAGAAACAAAAGCAAATAAGGAAGAAAAAACAACACGCTTGTGTCCTGGACTGTGTCAGCCAAAGTCCACGATGAGGCGGAAGGTTTGGCTGCCCCGCTTAGTTGAGACCTCCTGTTCACTGCGTGTAGGCGGCAAATAGTTTTTTTTTTTGAGAAATTGGCGGCAAATAGGTGAGGCAACGCATGAAGGAGGTGAGGCAACGCATGAAGGATAGTATAAAAGGGTTAGCCCGGTCGGGAAAGCTCATTTGAGCTTGGTTTTTATCTTTATTTTGCCCCCTCCATCCGCGTCGCACCCGTGAGCGACCGGAGGGGGACCCTACCCGTGTCGCATCCTGTGGTGACGTGCTACTCCCATATGAGTTGTTGGATTTCCTCGAAGAGGAAGGGTGATGTAGCACATCAGCAGAAACTATTCCCCTTAGTTAAGAACCAATGTTTAATCGAACTAGTAGAAGTGTACAAGCTAACAAGATGAGCAATACCTACATGCAAACAAACAAACAAAAATGCTTGCACCCAACTTGGGAAGGGGGTTGTCAATCCCCTCGTTTTGCTAGTTGTAAGGTTATAAGCAAATAGTCATAGATAGTGATATGGCAAAAGGACAAAATAATAAAAGAGAAATAGCAACAAAAGAATTGATAGGGAATAGACCCGACCATAGGTTCACTAGAAGCATCTCTCTCGAAAGCAAGTAGTGGCAATGTAAGAAAATTATTATTGGGTAATTAACAAATATGCAACATTCATAACTATGATCATTCATGGTATAGGTATCACGTCCGTGACAAGTAGACTCCAAGTACATCTACTACTATTACTCCACCCCAAAACCGCTATCCATCATGCTTGTCAAGGTATTAAGTTTAATAAAAAACAGAGTAACACAATAAGCAATGTGACATGATGTAGACAGAAGAAACCTGGCAATAAGATCAATCTTCGTCGCTTTATCCTTAGCGGCAACAACACATCATGTGCCTTCTCCCATCTTATCACTCGGATGTAGATCATCGTGAGGTTGAACCCATTACTATGCACCACTCCCCATAAAGAATTACACGTCTATCTTGGCCAGATAAGATAAATAACTCGAAAAGCATACACAACTACTCAATTATACAACAAAGAAACTTAAAAAGCTTAAATTATATTCAAGGAACAATCTGATCAGAAATCCATAAATCATCAGATCCAACAATAACACCACAAGAATTACATTGGGTTGATCTTATAGGATATCATTGTATTCAGGATCAAAAAGAGATTGAAGAAGTCTTCTAGCTACTACTATGGACCCGTAGGTCCTAAAGGAACCACTCACACATCATCATGGGGGCGGCAATATTGATTAAGAGGCCTCCCGTGGTGACTTCCCCCTCTGACAAAGCACCGAAACAGGGCTCTAGATGAGATCGCTTGGGAACAGAGGCTTGTTGCGACGATAAATTCATTCAGGTATTAGGTCGAACGGAGGCTCAGGGCCCCACATGGGCAGGTGGCGTAGCCACCCCCCCAGGCCGTGCCACGTGTCCATGTGGCTGCCTCATGGTCCTCTCGATATCTCTCGAAGCTTCTAGGGTCCTTTGTTTTCTAGAATAAATCATCAAAAATTGACATCATGTTTGGACCTTCCTAGATATGGATTTGTACGAAACCAAAACAAGCAAAAATATTCACTGGCACTGGCCACTAAATTAATTAGTTAGTCCATAAAATGATATAAAAAGTATACAAAAGTGATAATATAATAACATTAAACAATAAAAAATTATAGATACATAGGAGACGTATCATGGCGTGGCGCTTGCACGGGGCGCGGCGGTGCTTCTTTAGATTTGGGGCGGGTCACAACCTTATAGAGGCGACATGCATGACCATGGGCGGCGGCAATGTGCGCCGTACCGGTGGAGGTAATTGGCCTCGCGCGGCCAGATCGAGTTCTCGACTGGGTAAGGTGATGAGAGCGGCCTTTTTAGCGGGCATGTGCACATTGTAGCAGCGCCTAGGCGAGAGGTTGTCGGGTCCTAGCGGTGTGTGTTGTCACACTCGGACCAGATCTGGCAGGAGCTGGATAACGTGGGATGCTGGCAGAGGCCTTCGAGGGCTAATGCGTGGGATGTGGTCAGTGGCGACCCAGTGACTTACCGGCGTTACTGCAGTCTACAGAGGTTGGTGGGTCGCGTCTCGGTGATGGCTAGAAGCGGTTTTGATGTTGGCTCATCGGCAGGCCCTTGTGGATGGTCCATGAGCTCTTCTGCGGCGACAACTGACGATTGGTCTAGCACTTCCCGTCGATTGGAGGATAGTTGGTGCTTACCATTTTTATCGGACAGAGAGACATGGTGGGGCATCACATGTGGTGGCATTTGGAGTGGTGGTAGGAGGGATGGGTGGCACCAACGAGGTTGGCCCACCCATCACCAACACAGGTGTTGGTCGTAGATGTGGTCCGCTCTTGCAATTTCACTTCTCCCCCCACCAAGTGGCTAATGTTCCCGGACCGCTTTTCTCTAAACGGATGCCCTATGATCCATCGGTGGTCAGGGCATGTCGGTCGGCCTTGGCCTGAACCCATGGTTTGCCTCTTGGTCTTCTAGACTCTAGGGCGACGACCTTGGTGGTGGGAGCCGTGGTACTAATGGACGAGCCAACAACTTGGGTGCAGGCTAGTCTCCATGGCCATGTGGGCATCGTGGCCGCTAGTGCTTTGTCGATCGGTGATTGTGATGCGACAAGTTTCCCCGGGACTGGACGCAACCTGATCGGAGACAGAGTGTGCTTACATGGGTGGAAACCCTGCCTGGCATGCAAAGGAAAGAACTGCAGGAAAATATGATCAAATCACGTTAAATGCTGTGAAAAGTGATTGCCATAAACTAATGAAGTATTTGGGAAGAAACTGGAGGTCGCGCAGAGCCTCGAGGGCGATCAACGGCATATGGTACAAGCGCATGTACTCGTACCAGCTACCGCCGCCTCCTCTTCGTCGCCTACTTCCACCACGTGGAAGCGGACCAGAGATGAGACGCATACACACCCTAGAAACATATCCATAACATATAACCCTAGCCTCCGAAGGCACTCGGAGGGGGGATTGGCAGGGAGGAGTTCACTATCGGCACCACCACGTGCAAGGGAATGTCGACATCAATCATCACCATCAAGCTTCATCATCATCCATCTCCATCTCATTATAATACCAAACCCTTCGTGGATAACTACGCGTATTACTCGTTTGTCCCGCTCATGTTTACCACCGCAATTCATATGATGCCTGTCATTCTCACGTGCGAGTAGACCACATAGTTCTTGAGGATATGGATGACCCTTTGTATGTGTTGGTGCTGAAAACGACAATAAGGATATGAGATCCTCTGTTGAATGTTTGATTTTATAGCCTTCGTGAATGTTGTGAAGGAGCCCCACTCGGCATTTTCACCGCAAGGCCACGAAGCATATTACTGTCGTTGTATAAGTTAGGATGTCAAGGTAATTAGATATGACAGTAAATGCTTCAATTCTTCGCATTTGCCATTGATAGGGGAATTATGGGGAATCCTTGGAGAGGCCGCGTCCACGAGAAACCCCTCAATTACGGTAGTAATTACCAGAGAGGAGACACTACAATAGTGGTGTGTGTGGTACAAGTCTACCTCGAGTAGAGAGTATTCTGTATCTGGATCTGCCCACGTCATACGTCAAGAGTGGCTCAAGTATCAAACTAGTACTATGTTACTACACAAGTTGTGGTAGATACATACCAATGGGAGTTTCGTACTTCCTAAGAATGCTTTAATCCTCTGCTAGTTCCAAACTATAACTTGCTCCACTGCACCATTTTACTTTGTTAATGTTATTTACTTTTCTTTCGCAACCTACTCAAAATCACTATTTGTTTTTTTCTCACTTTGCTTAGAGTTTATAATTACTTGCAAACACATTCGATAAGTTTCTATAAGGGACAAAGTCCAATTAATGTGCTTCCCGTGGGATTGATACTCTTATACTCGAAAATGTTACAACTAAACCTTGTGCACTTGCAAGACATAAGTTCTCGGTTGAGTGCTCCTTTGACTTCCTACTGCGGCCTAATGTGTATCAGTTGTTTACTTTGAGTTGTTTTGGGAGTGTTGGATGCTTCATACCACCTTTGTATCTTGTCTTGGGTGTGTATGGTGGGTTGCATCACTGGTAGACGGTTTCTGCTCTATATATAAAGCAGGATGAAAGCCTTTTTCAATGTTTTACTTTTATTTTCCTTCCTTTAGGTTTCATGCTTATTTGTTTTCATATAACTGTGATTAGATATTTTTTGAAGCTAAAATATGTAAAATCCTATAAAAAACATATACTTTGAAAAAATCACTACGTATTTTAAAAAAGATCATCATACAATGAAGAAAAATCACATGATATAATGTTGATCATATATTAAAAAATCAATGTTTATTAAAAATCATCATATATTTAAAATGGTTTGCCATATATAAAAAAGTGCTTGACATATATTTTCATAAAGGTCACCTTGTACAAAAACTATTTGGTGTATAATAAAAAATCACTATGTAATCAAAAAGAGTTCATCATATATTAGGAAAAAATACAATTTAGAATACGGAAAAAAACATAGAAGAAAAACCAAACCTAAAATAATAAAAAAATAAAAGATGAAAGAAAGACCAATAAAGACAACCAAATCCCAAAGAAAAGTTAAATAATAAAGCCGTAACAGAAAATGAGGAAAAACAACACATGAGAAAAATAAATAGAATATTGTAATACTACCTCCGTGTGGGTTTATAAGTTTGGTTGACGAGTTTACGCGAGCTAAGACTAGCCACAATGGGTAGTAACATAGAGTAGTAACATGCCCATGTTAGTACTTTATGTTACTACCTCTATAGTGGGGAGTAACATATGTGTGGTAACATGCAACACTTCATTTATTAGGCTATAGACTCATTTTGTTTTGATATGTGTGATGTTACTCAGACCTCTCCCAATGCATTGGTGCTAAAGTGAGGTGCTAAGTGCATTAAAATGCTTAGCAACTAATATCCCTAATGCATGGGTGCTTAGCTTATGTAGCTAAGCCTCCTTTATTTAATTGTTTAGTCACAAAACTCCTTCATGTATTGGTTGGTAGTCTTTTTGCATAAGTTCACGTGCTTAGCATTGGTTCTTCTTGGGACCACTATAATGCTCTCTCTCCTCTTTAATTGCTTTGCCACATCATTTTTCTGCCTATGTGGCACCCTTAGCACCTGTCCACCGTGGAGCACTGGAAGGGCCTCATACTACTAGTAACTAGCTATGTTACCACATGACTCTCTTTCTTCATTTATTGCTTGCCACATCATCTATTTTATCTAGATATGTGTGATGTTACTACCTATGTTAATCCCACTGTGGGTGATCTAAAACACAACATGAGTAATAATTAAGTAATTTGCCATCTTTAATCCTAGGACCACGCCTCGGTGTACTCTCTCTCCTACAAGTCCTCGCACCCAACCAATCAAACAAAATGCTCACAACATACGGATTCTATCGAGGGAGCAATCACTATACCAGCAGTGATTCTTTTTCATGCAACCAATGAAACGCATCATGCATGCAACAACCCAGTATTTGTAAAATGAACGGCCTTAGGCTGGCCATAGTGGTGGTATCTTATTTAGTAACATGCACTCGGAAATAGCAAACATGCTGATGTGGCAGAGAATTAAAGAAGAGAGAGGGGGTTAGAGTAGCATAGCTAGATACCGTATCATGTTAAATGGTATGCTACTTTGTGTCATGCATGGCAATAAATATGATCATCTATGATACTACTCTATGACTAGTAGAATGCCCATGCGTTGCCACGGGCTTCTAAAATATTTTGCTGAATTTATATAAGATAATCAATGTTAAATTTCGCAGATAGAGACAATATAACACGGTCACAATTGCATAATAATCGAAGTCCACTTCACTTGTAATGTAAACTGATAACAAAATGGCAAAATGACAATGTATACATATAGAGTGATGATCCAACTAAAAATCTATTTTGTACGTAATCATCCCATAAACTATCAAAATTACATCAATATATTAATTTATAGAATTGATTCAATGATTAAATGATAATAAAATCGTACAAAATGCCAATAAACATCCCATTTATACCTAATCAATTCACAAAAGATGTACATAATAATTTAAGCCTATTTCATCAGTTTAAACTGTAAACGACAACCTAATAGGCTAACCATATTGATTGACAACCGTCCATGCAAAGAAAATCACTTTAACCATCAGATATAGTTTATCTAACATTGATCCTTGTGAAGCCATGTTATAGGCTAATATTATGGCTGTACGAACATAACAATGGTACCCAAGGTTGGCTTGTCTGATAAATCATTATTATCTATGAATCACATGTTGAAACAATGTAGTGTGTAGTATGATTGTTCATGGCGGTCTTGGTTGATCGCATAAGAAAATATGTCAATGCTTCTGAAGCTAGCCGATGTGTATAAAGTTAGTATCTTTCTTACCGATGTAGTGGTCGTGGTCATGCTCGCGACAGCATGCGTGGAGGTCTTCATTGCACCATCGTTCTACTTTTGTATCTCCACCTAATTCAGACGCAGTGTGTGGTGGCGGATCCGTCACCGGTCTTCAAGACCTTCAGCTTTCACGCTGGCTACGATGGCCAACCTCACCCGGGCTTCGACTTCTTTGGCTGCACGAAGGCGGATACCTCACTCTCACTCAGAAAAACCATGGCCGCCATCGTTTGTCCCCGCCCTACTTGTCGGCATGGTCCATTTGCCACCAAATACTGACATCCAACTTGATCCTTTTTATCTAAGAACTTAATCAAGTAAGTACTCAAAATATTAAAGCATGCAAAAGATTAGTAAGCACATAGTGTTCTTACTTGAACCGTGTAGGATATGACACCAACATAAAATACTTCAAGCAATCACCCCATGATGGTTCAGAAGCGTCAAGTTCAAAGAAGCAAACATAGTGTCCTGTAAAACAAACGCCGACAAGATTCTTAGTGTACCAAACATATTATCCTATTAAACAAACGCCAGCAAATGGTGAAACTAAGCCTTTGAAAAATGCACTGCCGTACTTTTGCAAAGGAGATGGCAAGCCATCCGATGATGTTGGAAAATCAACAAGTAAGCTAGATAATGGGAAGATCAATAGTTTAGTTAGCTATAGAAATATTATGAAAATATACCAAAAATCAAGAAGCTTGATCTAGCAATAATGCTCCACCCACACATTTCATCCACTCTGATTCCTTGATGACCATACCAATGATAGAACCAAGTGGTGGTCACGTGTGCCTCGGGCTGGAACCCCTAGAGCTCACTGCTCCCGTCTGTTGCCCCTTGCAACCCAGCCATACAACACACCATTAGAGTTGTACACCTGACACATGAACCTCTTTATACCGTGATGAAATCCTTATGACTCCCATGTCGCCGAAGACGATGGCACGCCGCAAAGTTGCTTGGCCCTGGTAAGGTGATGCATGGAAGCTGGAGGACTTTCCCCATGCCGTGGTTCGGTCCTATAGCTCATGCCCAATCTGATACGAATACCTGAAGAAAAACACAATATTTTTTTACTTCAGAAGCAAAATATTCTGAATCTGATCCTGTAGTCGGTGTCCATGCTCTTACCCTCTGTTTGGCCACAGGTCCTTGAGGAACGCGGTGTGGATGAAACCCGGATCTCTTTAACCCTGTCCGCGGGCCAAGTTGCCTGCGATAATTGCAGTAAAAAACAGCGTCAGACAACACTGCCTGAGATAATTTTGACACTATGAATTAATAGCAGATACAACCCTGAAGCATGAACTGTATGAACCGTACGTACGTACCGCAGAGGTGCCCTCGCGTGAAGGTGAGCGTGCCGGCTGGTGTCCGCTTGGAGGCCTCATCACCCTTCATCCTCCACTCCACGAACGGGTACGCCTCCTACATGTTGTACCCGCTTGTCCAAGTCACGGCCATCTACACACAGGAGCACCAGCAACAATTACACGAGGCAACAGAACAGAATACACATGTACACGCTGCTCAGAAACACCGCTCGGTCCTTGACTGCGTGGGGGCAAAGGAAGATTGGTAACGTCAAGCTGCAGATCGCTATAGCCAATTGGATAATATTCCACTTTGACGTAGCTCAGGAACGGCGCCAACTAGCGACTGGGGAGGTCTAGCTACGCCGAACGCTCAAGCTTGTAGTGCTTGGCCTTGCTTCTCTCGAACGCACTATCGCGAGACAAAGGTCACGTATTCGTTGGCTTCAGGAAGGAGATGCTAGCAGCAAGCTGTTTCACCTCATGGCTAATGGTAGGAAGACAAAGAACTTTATTCCGGCGATCATGCATGAGGGTAACCTCATCTCCGACCAGCACGGCAAGGAGGAAATCTTCTACCAAACTTACCAGCAGCTGCTTGGCTCGGCTACGGGGCGAGAGAACACCATTGACCTACATTTTCTTGGGGTCCAGCCTCTGGACTTATTGGACCAGGATGTGTGCTTCACGGAGGAGGAGATTTGGGCCACGATCAAGGAGATGCCAGCAGATCACGCGCCGGGCCCAGATGGGTTTATCGACCTCTTTTTCGAGAAGGCCTGGAGCACTATCAAAGGGGACTTACTTGCGGCCATCCACCATCTCTTTCTTGGCAATGGCCATGGGTTCGGAAGACTAAATCAAGACCTGATCACACTGATTCCTAAGAAGGCCGGCGCTTGCCGTGTGGGTGATTTCCGTCCTATCAGTCTGGTCCACAGTTTGCCCAAGATCGCCTCCAAACTACTAGCAAATCGCTTGCGTCCGCGCACGCACGGGCTTGTCCACTCCAACCAATCGGCATTCATCAAGGGGAGGAATCTGCACGATAACTTTTTGCTAGTAAGACAGGTGGCCAGAGCCCTACACCGCCGGAGAGCGAAAGGAGTCTTAATCAAGTTGGATATTTCGCGAGCATTCGACACTCTATCTTGGTCATTCCTTTTTGAGGTTCTTCGTGCCAAAGGGTTCTCGGAGACTTGGCTGTCCTGGATAGCGATCCTGCTCTCTACGGCCAACTCCCGTGTGGTAGTTAACGGGCATGCGGGGCAAAAATTTGCTCATGCTAAGGGGCTTCGGCAAGGAGATCCGGTTTCGCCGTTGCTCTTTGTTATCGCCATGGATGTTCTCATGTCCCTTATCATGAGGGCCAGGAGAGTGGAGTCTTGAGTAAAATGCCGGGTTGCACCCCCCTCCAAAGACTCTCCATCTATGCGGACGATGTGGTCCTATTTGTCAGACCAACCACCCAAGATCTCAGATTTGTCAAGGAGGCATTGCACATATTCGGGATGGCATTGGGCCTTAACATAAACTGCTCTAAGTCCATGGCCATCTTGATTCGAGCAGGACATGGCGACAAGGAACTTGTGGAAAGTGCTATGCCATGGAACATGGAGTCCTTTCCATGCAAGTACCTAGGGCTTCAGCTCTCCATTTGGCAACTAAAGCGCTCTGAGTGGCAGCCCATAGTGGACAACGTACTAAACTTTATGCCTGGCTGGCAAAAGGGGCTCATCACTAGGGCAGGAAGGCTTGTGCTGGTGCATGATGTGGTCTTGGCGCGTCCCACTCACCACCTCATCATTGCGGATGCCCCTAAATGGGCGATCGAGCAAGTCAACAAACGGTGCCGAGCATACTTCTGGGAAGGGTCCGAAGTGATTCATGGAGGAAAATGTCTTGTGGCCTGGCAAAGAGTTTGCAAGCCAAAGGAGCTAGGTGGTCTTGGGTTGAGGGACTTATACCGCCATGGCCTAGCTCTCAAGCTACGCTGGGAGTGGCTTAGGCGTACTGATGCTACAAGGCCCTGGCATGGACTGCCGATGGTGAGTGATCCTCAGGTGCAGAGTGCATTTGAAAGATTGGTGCATTGGAAACTTGGTGACGGCAACAAGGTCTTGTTTATGGATGGACGGTATGTCGGCCAAGGAGATCGCACCGGGCATCTGGGGCAAGGTCCGCACCCAGACGGTCAACAAGCGGATAGTGCATGCGGGCTTGTTGAACCACCGCTGGACCTCGGACATCCTAGGAGAGCTGACCACTGACGACCTAGTCCAGCTAATCAAGCTCTGGGAGATTGCCATTTCTGCGCACCTCGACCCTACCTTGCGAGATGAGGCTATATGGCCATGGAACCCAAAGCAAGTCTACTCCACGGCCTCTACTTACCAAATGCTATTCAAAGGTGCTATCAATGTGGCCTACGCGCAATGGATTTGTAAATGCTGGGCACCTCTCACCTGCAAGATCTTCATGTGGCTTGCGATTCAGCATAGAATATGGACGTCTGATCGGAGATTGCGGCATGGATTGCAGGACAACCCTTCTCCTTGCTATCTGTGCGACCAGGAGGAAGACAACGTGGACTATCTACTTGTACAGTGCTCATATTCACGATAGGTCTGGCACATGATCCTGTCCAGCGTCAGTGATGCGCCTGCTGCTGCGCCTGTGCCGATCGATAACTTGGAATCTTGGTGGGGTAGCACCAGGAATCAGTTGCGCAAGGAGTTCCGGAAAGCTTTTGATAGCCTGGTGATCCTGGTGTGTTGGTGCTTATGGAAGCAAAGAAATATGCGAGTTTTCCACCCTACGAACCCATTTTCTACGACCCATGAGCTAGTACTTATGATTCTTGACGAGCTGCGCATGTGGGCGACATCGGGCGAAGGTGGAGTTGACACCATTGTGTGAGGAGTTAGCTTAGTGTGTGGAGTTGGAGCTGACCGTAGCCCAGTCGGCTTGTGACTGATGGCTACGTTTGTAACACTCTTGTACATGTTTTTCCTATCTTCTATAAAGTTATGGTACGCAATTTGCATACTCTCGAAAAAATATTCCCGCTCAATTAATTTTAACTCACCTCGTTCCATTGTTTCCCCTGTGACAGGCGCGGGAACACTAGGGCCTTCGGGTTCACAAAGGAGATCTTGTTCGAGATCGTTAAAAGTTTAGGCTGCAGATTGACAACGCAACATCACATCAGACCAAGCATAATTGTTCTTACATTATCATTGACACTGCACCGTGCACAGGGGCTTACGTTGTCCTTGCCGCTGGCGAAGAGACCGAAGGTGTAGCTAGAGCGCTGGTTGATGATGAGGAAGCTGACGTTGCTGGTGCGTAGGAAATCCGGCCGATGGCCACCGTCGTCCCTGCCGCTCCATATCTCAATTTCGATCAAGAGAAAGAAAAAAGGTGAGAGATGACCGATCATGTGGGATTGAGTCGAGAAGTGATGGCGAGGAAATTTCTGATGTTGAGGACGACATGGAGATAAGACACACATTGCTGCAGCTAACGTCCAGCCAAATGCTGCTTGTTGCCGTCGGCCCATTGCTACTTCGCGTGGCTCTCCCCCGCTGCTGCTGCTATCAGGAGGAATGACGAGGGAGAGGAGGACTGGGGCGGTGGCGGCGTCGATCACATGTGTTTCATTTTCAAAGCATGGGGCTCGAACAAAACTGGGTGGGGCCGGCTGATTTTGAGGGCGTTCGTTTTGGCAACAAATTGGTAGGAAAGACTAAAAATGAGAGGTGGACTATCTTCGGAAAAAATCGATCTAGATCCTTCATTCCGGCGGAATGAAAGGAAGGAATCAAAGCCAAAACAAACGAACAATGTATTGACGTACCATATGGAAAGATTTCCTCGCTGATATGGAAAGATTGATACATTAGGCGCATTGATACAATATGGAAAGACTATATCGTCGCTAATATTTTCTTCATTTGTGTTGCATGACTGATTGGTGTTGTATATGGAGAGTTTTGATCTAGTCTTCCATTGATATTTCTTGATTTGTGTTGTATGGCTGATTGGCGTTGTATATATGGAGAGTTTTGATCTAGCCGTTCACTGATTTTTCATAACCATCTATAGAAGGAAATTGTTGATTTGGCTACGACATGCATTAGGAAAACCAGATGGGAGGTTGGGGAGGATGGCGTGGTGGCAAAAACCATTGGGGACAAAAATCAATGGTGGAGGTGAGGGGGTACAAAGCGACCAGACGACCTACCAACTGATCCATTAGGATACTAGATGACCCGTTGCGCCAATGGCGCAAAGGCCGAGTGTAAGCCAAGTATTGTAAGAGTGAGCATATATATCTTTCATCATGAATGTTTCAAATAACGCAAATAACACAGGATGGTCTTAGGGGATTACATAAGATGCAAAAGGACGATAAACACAGAAGTCTTAGTAGGCATCTATACTAATGCTAAGTTATATAACAAGGTGATCTTGCAACTTGTTTATATTGAGTAGACGATCATGCGCAGTCCCTTGGAAGTGCATTTGAAGGCGAAAGCATATGCTTGACCTTTCGTCATCTGCGCCTGACGGAAGAAGTCGCTCCAGCCTCTAGTGATGGTGACCCTTTTGTCAACACCCTTGATAAAGCGGGTTGTGACAGCGGTAGTCCCGTCTCCAGTAGTGATTGGCAGTTCACCATGGTCAGCATCCATGTGTGGGAAAAGAGAGCCCATAGAAAAGTGAACCCCAAAGTACTGTAAATGACATTAAAGGCTAATTAGTACTGTATATCATTTTATTCGATGCCATTGTATGAAATACGATAGAGCAACTGCAAAGGATTACCATCCTTTTGCCCACTGTAGCAAATGTTTCCATCATGTGGCACACATAGTAGCGATCAGGTGTGGTGGTGCTGCGGATGATCTTTCACAGTCTACAAACATTATGTCTGTAGAACTCGACTGTGTTGCCCCACACAACATGGCGACTAAACTCATCTATCTAGGTGGTGGATGGCAGGCTCACATATGTCAAATTGTACAAAGTTATACCATTTAGCAGTTGTTGGGAGAGTTGTTGGAATGAGAAGAGTAATGTGGCTCTTACCGCGTATAATGGACTTTCCAGGCTTTAGATTGATTTTCTTGCCTTTGAACTTTAGGATTGAGTTTCCTTTGCGTGGGCGATGAATGTACTCGAATGGCTTGTTGTGCTTGCGACACAGCGGTTCGGCTGTGACGAATAGATAAGGAGATCATGTAAGAGTTTGGAACAGCAAACAGAGGACAACATAAAGAAACAGAAGACCTATTGAATCCGAAAACACATCTCATTTAATTGGATGGTTAATTAGATGGTGTATATCAGTGAAAAATAGAAAAAGGCTATTTATCGTGTATGATCAGTGAGAAGCGTAAGCATTGCTTGTACATGTAACAAAAAATAAACCAGAGCATTAATGAATAGCAAACAGAACGCCTATTGGACCCTGCAAGAAGTTTGTTTTATTGGATTGTTGATCAACTTGCATGCATGTGTTAATTAAAAAAGAGACTGATCAAATAGCATGCATTAGTGAAGAAGAAGCAATATTGTTTCCGATGTACAAACAATCATATGTATGTTTTGAGCATTACCATGGGTAATTTGGCCACGGCTGATATCACTGGTTGTGTCTGCCTCCTCTTGTTTAATTGTCGTCACCTGGAAAGAAGTAGTAGAATAATTAAGCTGATTTATCTAGTTGTGGTTTCAGTTGGCATGTTTAACAGTGATGCATGTGTCTTAATATACTGAGACTGGTTATTATTGGACATAATTTCACAAGCCATTAGTATGAAATTGCTATATCAGGACTGGACATAAGATGGATGTGTATGTATCAGGCAAAAAGTGACAGTGAGCCAAGTATTCAAACCATGCATATGTGACTGATTTGTAACGAAGTACAACCTACAATCTCTCTTTGATCCGAAGACACTATTTTTTTCATGGTTTGTGCAGCAACGAAGTTGTTCATGATAACACATGCATAAGTGAAAAATACTATCGATTTGCACAGCACCATGAAAAACGGCTCTAGTGCCCCTTGGCAAATTTGCAATTCTGTTCAAATCTTCTGCTCCGTGGTTGACTGCTAGTTCTTTTTTTCGCAAACTCCTAGTCCTGCCCTCCCAAGGAGGGGGTCTCCCTGCTCTCATTAAAACCAGAACCAAAAGGCTCCATCAGGATTACAATTTGAGTAACATGACAAACCTCAAAGATACATGTGCCAAGGCTCCACGAGGATTAAAATTATAGTCATGCCCTTAAGATACGTGTGCCAAGGGACAAAAACACACACGTCAATAGTTGCTTCACGGACTGCCACCAGGACCCAGAACGCTAACAACGTGTCTGGCATCCTTGGTTCCATCGACCCGTTCTTCATCCGGTTCCCCTCCCCCTTACTCATGCTGAAGTGAAGTGAGAAAGCACCAGGAGGAGGCGGACGAGGGCACCTTGGGCTCCATCTTTGTGGGCGGCTCACGCTGCAGCTTGGCGGTAGAGAGGCGCAACAACTCGATTTGCATCTCAGCGGCCTAGCAGCTCCCGCTGCAGCTCGGAGCTGCGGAATCGGCAAATGGGGTCGTCGTTGCTCGTATCGACGAGCCAAATTTTTGTAGTTGCCACGGTCACTCCCTGAAGCTGGTGACTTTCCACGGCAAGGGAGGCTCCAGCAAGGCCATAACGGACGCTGTTGCCGCTCAGGTACATACTAACCTCCTTCGGTGTTTGATGAATCTGTAGAATTTGTGTGAGCTCGTTAGCTTCACCTCTACCGATAGTTGTGACCCTCGCCGCTGCAAAATCCCAACTTAGTTTACCCTTGCAACCTTAGCTCATGGAAGCAATCATCAAGGACGGGTACCTGGGCCTGGATAATACCTAACTGATCTATGATGAAAGAAAAGAAACGAAAATCCAGTACACATCATCATAAGCTTTAATTTATCAAGAAAAACACATTTATAGAATTTCTATTTAGCTCAATTTATAGTAGAAAAAAAATCACATGTTCAAATGAATGAGGAGGGTTCAAGACTGCGAATCAGATGTGAAAACCGAGAGTGAGATAAATTCAAACTATACACCTATTTACAAGTGTCCCAAAGTAAGTGTCACCAAGTACTAATTTTGACACTTATCTCATGCATTTGATGTTCCCTAAATCAAAGAAGAAATAACATAGGAAGTACGTAAAGTCCAGGCTAGTTAAGTCTCCAGTGACAACCTCTATGTGGCAACTAATTACGTATTTGAAGCTGGTCAGCCTGCCTCATGTTTATTGATTCTCGATATAAATACGTAATTAGCTGCCACCAAGAAGAGCCAAAATAAGTCAGTCCCAACCAAACCAAGTTTCATCCACCATTAGATCAAGCAACCTCTAATAAAGAAACCAAACCTGTGAAATAAACCAACTATAAAATTTACATGAATCAAAATTTTAGGCAAAGAAAATTAATTTCTTACTCTAGACAATATCGATATAAAATAGAAATGTGAACTTTTAAAATTACATCCACGAAAATAATAAAATCATACTCATATTTACCTAAAAGGTTCTCAAAATAAAACCGTATCTGATAAGCCTTGTGCTGCGTATGTGCAGTTCGTCAAGAATTTAACAAAACTCTTAAAAAGACAACTAAAATGAGAAAGTTATGAATCCTTGGCGACGTAATGGAGGGAGGCGAAGAAGGAAGGGAACTTGCCAACATTTCAAAAATTCCAGCAATTCCATATTCTGGGTTGAGCGAATGGAAAAACCGTACATATGTAAAACGGCAGAACTATAAGCCCTCATGACAGTGGTGAAATAAGATAACATGACAACATATCATCAAATATATAGATTCAAAGTAATGACAAAGAAAAAGATAAGTCGATGAACCTTGTATAACTGTCAACAAACCTTTCAGAACATTTTCTTACTTTCGACAGAAAGGACCACTGGATAAATATGACTCTTTGACATTGACCCTCTGGTTGCAAAGAATTTTATCCGATGTCAAAATTTAACCTACAACTTGCTAGTAAATCAATATGAATGGAGAACAAGAGCATCATAAAAAAATCTTGCTTTCGACTGGAAGGGCCGCTAGATAAATATGACTCTTTGACATTGACCCTCTGGTTGCAAAGAATTTTATCAGATGTCAAAATTTAACCTACAACTTGCTACTAAATCAATATGAATGGAGAACAAGAGCGGCATAAAAAAATAACTCTGACTCAAGAGTACCACAAGGAAAATGGCAGATACCCTTTGTGGATGCATATGAGTAAGACTAACAATTACGGCTTACCACAACATGTATTTCTCCAGGCAAATAGGATACTGACAAGCCCAACAAAAGCACATGCGACTAATTAGTACATATAACTGAACGATGATGTTTTAATTTGGGAAGAACAGGCTGGCAACCGATATTATGAAGTGATGTCAAAATCAATAGAGAGAGCACAATACCTTGACATGTTGGGATTATGTCTTGTCTATAGGCTAAAGCTTTTGATGCAACATCAACCAAATCTTGTTGCTGCCGATCAAATGCCTGAAAACAGTGCGTTATACAATTAGTCTGGTGTACTCCAAGATAGTATTTTAACCTGATAAGATAAAGATACTTACCATTCGCATATATGCAATGCGCTTTTCCAAAATATGTTTCTCATTAAGTATTTTGGCTTCGAAATACAAGACATCAGACCAAGAGAGTCCAGTTAGATTTTGTGGATGCATGCCGAAAAGTGAAAACAGAGGACGTGGAAGGGGTAAAAAAGGTAATGTAATATTTTGTATGCAGTATGCATGGTACCTTCACTGAATAGTCAACAAGAGGTTTCTTAAAAGTGCAATCTCTTCTTATTTAACCTTAGCAAAAAGCCTGTGGAAGGAGGGAAGTATCTTCAACAGGAACATCAGATCCCATATGCTTGAGAGTACAGAGCAAGTGAATTATACATACCTGCTTCCAGATAATGTCTGAGCTCACCTCCATACAAATAAATAATGTTTACCCAATCATAATGTTCTGAGCATTTTTCGGTACAACAGACAGAATGCTCGTCCAGCAGAAATGTGGCTACTTGGGCACAAGTAACAATAACAGAGACAAAATTATAGTCCGAAGTCAAGTCACCAGTACACTTACATTGACACAGATTTTCATGCATTATAATCATAAGAGTATACTGCAACTCATTCATAATACACCCGCCAATGGCGCAAAAAGCGAGAGCGAGCCATGTATTCAAACCATGCACATGAGATTGATTCAAAACCAACTTAATAGATACTTATATTCCATTACATGGTAGCTTGATAGCATAAAGAAAATATTTAGATCACTTGAGAATAGCACACATTGGCTTTATAAAGCAAGCTATATTAGTACAAATGCATTGCCTGAGTTTTGTATCTGCTGCCAGTAGGAAAGACCAGGACATGAGGGTGGTGGCATTAGGTAGAGTCGTGGCTACATGTCCCATCAGTATAGAACTGTTGGGGAACGTTGCATGGGAAACAAAAATTTTTCCTACCGTTCACCAAGATCAATCTAGTAGATGCAACTACGAGGAAGGAGTGTGATCTACGTACCCTTGTAGATCGCTAAGCGGAAGCGTTATGAACGCGGATGATGGAGTCGTACTCGTCGCGATTCAGATCGCCGAAGACCTAGCACCGAAGCAACGGTGCCTCCGCGTTCTTCACACGTACGGCTCGGGGACGTCTCCTCCTTCTTGATCCAGCAAGGGGTGGAGGAGAGGTTGATGGAGAACCGGCAGCACGACGGCGTGGTGGTGATGGTGGAGAAGAACTCCAGCAGGGCTTCGCCTAAGCACCGCGGGAGAAGAAGATATGACGGGAGAGGGAGGGCAGCACCGAGGCACGAACTGTGTTGGCTGCCCTCCCTTTGCCCCACTATATATAGGGGGGGTGGAGAGGTTAGGGCGCCCTAGGGTTTCCCCCTAGGGGCCGGCGGCCAGGGCAAGGGGAGGCGCCCAGGCCCTAGGGTTTCCCCCCTAGGTGCCTTGCCCCCCAAGTCCCAAGGGGTGCGGCCAGCCCTAGGGGGTCCCACCCCCTTAGCCGCATGGGGAGAGGGCCCAGGGGGGGCGCACAGCCCCCTGAGGGCTGTGGTGTCCCCCCTTGTGGCCCAATAGGCCCAGAACACCTTCCGGACCCCCCGAAAACCTTCCCGGTACTCCGCCGATTTCCCGATGCTCCCCGGAACACTTCCGGTACTCCGAAACCTTTCATCCTATATATCAATCTTCGTCTCCGGACCATTCCGGAGACCCTCGTCATGTCCGGGATCTCATCCGGGACTCCGAACAACCTTCGGTAACCATGCACTCTTCTCACTAACAACCCTAGCGTCACCGAACGTTAAGTGTGTAGACCCTGCGGGTTCGGAAACCATGTAGACATGACCGAGACACTCCCAGGTCAATAACCAATAGCGGGATCTGGATACCCATATTGGCTCCTACATGTTTCTCGATGATCTCATCGGATGAACCACGATGTCAAGGATTCAGGCAATCCTGTATACAGTTCCCTTTGTCTCGTCGGTATGTTACTTGCCCGAGATTCGATCGTCGGTATCTCTATACCTAGTTCAATCTCGTTACCGGCAAGTCTCTTTACTCGTTACCGTAATACATAATCCCGTGACCAACTACTTAGTCACTTTGAGCTCATTGAGATGACGTATTACCGAGTGGGCCCGGAGATACCTCTCCGTCACACGGAGTGACAAATCCCAGTCTCGATCCATGTCAACTCAACAGACACCCTCGGAGATACCTGTAGAGTACCTTTATAGTCACCCAGTTACGTTGCGACGTTTGGCACACACAAAGCACTCCTACGGTGTCAGTGAGTTACATGATCTCATGGTCATAGGAACTTATACTTGACATGCAGAAAAACTATAGCGATAACTGACACGATCAAAAGCTATGTTAACGTTTGGGTCTCGTCCATCACATCATTCTCCTAATGATGTGATCCCGTTATCAAATGACAACTCATGTCTTATGACCTGGAAACCACGGTCATCTTTGATCAACGAGCTAGTCCTGTAGAGGCACACTAGGGACACAAAGTCTGTCTATTCATCCACACGTGTATCTGAGTTTCCAATCAATACAGTTATAGCATGGATAATAAACGATTATCATGAACAATATAATAATAACTCTTTTATTATTGCCTCTAGGGCATATTTCCAACAGTCTCCCACTTGCACTAGAGTCAATAATCTAGCATTACAAGGTAATGAATCTAACACCCATAGAGTCTTGGTGTTGATCGTGCTTAGCCCGTGGAAGAGGCTTAGTCAACGGATCTGCAACATTCAAATCCGTGTGTACTTTGCAAATGTTTATGTCCTCCTCCTTGACCGAATCGCGGATGGAATTGAAGCGTCGCTTTATGTGTCTGGTCCTCTTGTGAAACCTTGGTTCCTTGGCTAGAGCAATGGCACCAGTGTTGTCACAGAACAGAGTCATTGGGTTCAGTGCACTAGGCACAACTCCAAGATCTGTCATGAACTCCTTCATCCAGACACCTTCCTTAGCCGCCTCCGAGGCAGCTATATACTCCGCTTCACATGTAGAATCAGCTACCACGCTCTGCTTGGAACTGCACCAGCTTACTGCTTCCCCGTTGAGAATATATACGTATCCGGTTTGAGACTTGGAGTCATCCGGATCAGTGTCAAAGCTTGCATCGACGTAACCCTTTACGACGAGCTCTTGATCACCTCCATAAACGAGAAACATATCCTTAGTCCTTTTCAGGTACTTTAGGATATTCTTGACCGCTGTCCAGTGATCCATACCAGGATTACTTTGAAACCTTCCGGCCATACTTATGGCAAGGCTGACATCTGGTCTTGTGCACAGCATTGCATACATGATAGAGCCTATGGCTGAAGCATAGGGGACGACACTCATCTTTTCTCTATCATCCGCAGTCACTGGGCATTGAGTCTTACTCAACTTTGTACCTTGTAATACCGGCAAGAACCCCTTCTTGGATTGATCCATTTTGAACTTCTTCAAAACTTTATCAAGGTACGTGCTTTGTGAAAGTCCTATCAAGCGTCTTGATCTATCTCTATAGATCTTGATTCCCAATATGAAAGCAGCTTCACCGAGATCTTTCATCGAAAAACTCTTGTTCAAATACCCCTTCACGCTATCCAAAAATTCTATATTGTTTCCAATCAGCAATATGTCATCCACATATAATATTAGAAACGCTATAGAGCTCCCACTCACTTTCTTGTAAATACAAGCTTCATTGTAAACTTGTATAAACCCAAATGCTTTGATCACCTCATCAAAGCGAAGATTCCAACTCCGAGATGCTTGCACCAGCCCATAAATGGAACGCTGGAGCTTGCATACTTTGTCAGCATTCTCTGGATCGACAAAACCTTCTGGTTGCATCATATACAACTCTTCCTTAAGAAAACCGTTAAGGAACGCTGTTTTGACATCCATCTGCCAAATTTCATAATCGAAAAATGCAGCTATTGCTAACATGATTCGGACGGATTTAAGCATCGCTACGGGTGAGAAAGTCTCATCGTAGTCAATCCCTTGAACTTGTGAAAAACCCTTTGCCACAAGTCGAGCTTTATACACGGTGACATTACCGTTAGCGTCCGTCTTCCTCTTAAAAATCCATTTATTCTGAATGGCCTTCCGCCCTTCAGGCAATACTTCCAAAGTCCATACTTTGTTTTCATACATGGATCCCATCTCGGATTTCATGGCCTCTAACCATTTGTCGGAATCTGGGCCCACCATCGCTTCTCCATAGCTCGTAGGTTCACCGTTGTCTAACAACATGACCTCCAAGACAGGGTTACCATACCACTCAGGTGCAGTGCGTACCCTTGTCGACCTACGAGGTTCGGTAGTAACTTGATCGGAAGCTTCTTGATCATCATCATTGGCTTCCTCTTCAACCTCTGCAGGCTCCACAAAAACATCTTTCTGTGCTGCGCTACTTTCTGGTTGAAGCAGAGGTTCAATAACCTCATCAAGTTCTACTTTCCTCCCACTCAATTCTTTCGAGAGAAACTCTTTCTCGAGAAAGGACCCGTTCTTAGCGACAAACACTTTGCCCTCGGATCTGAGATAGAAGGTGTACCCAACTGTTTCTTTTGGGTATCCTATGAAGACACATTTGTCCGCTTTGGGTTCGAGCTTTTCTGGCTGAAGCCTTTTGACATAAGCATCGCAACCCCAAACCTTGAGAAAAGACAACTTAGGTTTCTTACCAAACCACAGTTCATACGGTGTTGTCTCAACGGACTTAGATGGAGCCCTATTTAAAGTGAATGCAGCTGTCTCTAACGCATATCCCCAAAACGATAGTGGCAAATCGGCAAGAGACATCATAGAACGCACCATATCTAATAGGGTTCGATTACGACGTTCGGACACACCATTACGCTGTGGTGTTCCAGGTGGCGTCAACTGTGAAACAATTCCACATTTTCTTAAGTGATCACCAAACTCATAACTCAGATATTCTCCCCCTCGATCAGATTGTAGGAACTTGATCTTCTTGTTACGATGATTTTCTACTTCACTCTGAAATTGCTTGAACTTTTCAAAAGTTTCAGACTTATGCTTCATTAAGTAAATATACCCATATCTACTTAAGTCGTCAGTGAAGGTGAGAAAATAACGATATCCACCGCGCGCCGTTACACTCATCAGACCGCACACATCAGTATGTATGATTTCCAATAAGTCACTTGCCCGTTCCATTGTCCCTGAAAACGGGGTCCTTGTCATCTTGCCCATGAGGCACGGCTCGCACGTGTCAAGTGATTCAAAATCAAGAGACTCCAAAAGTCCATCAGCATGGAGCTTCCTCATGCGTTTTACGCCGATATGACCCAGACGGCAGTGCCACAAGAAAGTGGTATTATCATTATCTACTCTACATCTTTTGGCATCAATGTTATGAACATGTGTATCATCACTATCGAGATTCAATAAGAATAAACCCCTAACTTCGGGTGCATGACCATAAAAGATATTACTCATATAAATAGAACAACCATTATTCTCTGACTTAAATGAGTAACCGTCTCGCAATAAACAAGATCCAGATATAATGTTCATGCTTAACGCAGGCACTAAATAACAATTATTCAGGTTCATAACTAATCCCGATGGTAATCGAAGAGCGAGCGTGCCGACGGCGATCACATCAACCTTGGAACCATTTCCCACGCGCATCGTCACTTCGTCCTTCGCCAGCCTCCGTTTATTCCGCAGCTCCTGTTTAGAGTTGCAAATGTGAGCAACCGAACCGGTATCAAATACCCAGGCACTACAACGAGAGTTGGTAAGGTACACATCAATAACATGTATATCATATATACCTTTGTTGTTGTTGGCCCCCTTCTTGTCCGCCAGATACTTGGGGCAGTTCCGCTTCCAGTGGCCATTCCCCTTGCAATAGAAACACTCAGTCTCTGGCTTGGGCCCAGCCTTGGGTTTCTTCACTGGATTAGCAACTGCTTTGCCACCCTTCTTAGAGTTACCCTTCTTGCCCTTGCCATTCTTCTTGAAACTGGTGGTCTTATTGACCATCAACACTTGATACTCCTTCTGGATGTCTGCCTCAGCGACTTTCAGCATCGAAAACAGCTCGGCGATGGTTTTATTCATCCCTTGCATGTTGTACTGCTGGACGAAGCTCTTGTAGCTTGGAGGGAGTGACTGGAGAATTCTGTCAATGATAGCCTCATCCGGGAACACAAGTCCCAGATCAGCTATGCGGGTATAGTACCCAGACATCTTTAGTAAGTGCTTACTGACAGACGAATTCTCCTCCATCTTGCAAGCGAAGAATTTATCGGTGGTCTCATACCTCTCGATCTTAGCATTCTTCTCAAAGATGAATTTCAACTCCGTGTACATCTCATATGCACCATGACGTTCAAAACGCCTTTGGAGTCCTCCTTCCAAGCCGTACAACATGGCACATTGTACTATCGAATAGTCATCCGAACGCGTCTGCCAGACGTTCATATCGTCTGCAGAGGCTCCAGGAGCGGGGGGTTGACCTAGCGGTGCATTTAGGACATAAACCTTTTGGGCAGCTGTGAGGATGATCCTCAGATTGCGGAGCCAGTCCACAAAGTTGCTCCCATCATCTTTCAGTTTAGCTTTCTCTAGGAACGCATTAAAATTCAGGGGAACTCCTGCGCGAGCCATCTACAACATAAATTTGCAAAGACATTTTTAGACTATTGTTCATGATAAGTGAGTTATTACCTAATCAAATTAATTATAACTCACACTCAAATTGACATCCCTCCGGTCATTCGAGCGTGACATGATCCAAATTCACCAACCCAAGTCCGATCATCACGTGAGATGAGGTGGTGTCAATGGTGAACATCAACATGTTGATCATATCTACTATATGACTCATGCTCGACCTTTCGGTCCTCCGTGTTCCGAGGCCATGTCTGTACATGCTAGGCTCGTCAAGTCTAACCCGAGTGTTCTGCACGTGCAAAACTGGCTTGCACCCGTTGTATGCGAACGTAGAGTCTATCACACCCGATCATCACGTGGTGCTTCGAAACGACGAACCTTCGCAACGGCGCACACTCGGGGGGAACACAATTTTATCTTGAAATTTTAGTGAAGGATCACCTTATAATGCTACCGTCGTCCTAAGCAAAATAAGATGCATAAAAGGATTAACATCACATGCAAATCATAAGTGACATGATATGGCCATCAACTCGTGCTTTTGATCTCCATCTCCAAAGCACCGGCATGATCTCCATCGTCACCGGCGCCACACCATGATCTCCATCATCATGATCTCCATCATCGTGTTGCCATCGGGGTTGTCGGTGCCCCACCATGCTCTTACTACTATTGCTACCGTTTAGCGATAAAGTAAAGCATTACAAAGCGCTTAATGATTGACACGCAGGTCATACAAAAAATAAAGACAACCCTATGGCTCCTGCCGGTTGCCGTATGCATCGACATGCAAGTCGATGTTAACTATTACAACATGATCATCTCATACATCAAAATATATTTCATCATGTCATTGGCCATATCATATCACATACATACCCTGCAAAAACAAGTTAGACGTCTTCTAATTTGTTGTTGCATGTTTTACGTGGCTGCTATGGGTATCTAGCAAGAACGCTTCTTACCTACGCAAAACCACAACGGTGATATTCAAGTTGCTATTTAACCTTCTACAAGGACCGCCTTGTTCTATTCCGATTCAACTAAGATAGGAGAGACAGACACCCGCCAGCCATCTTATGCAACAAAAGTCACATGTCTGTCGATGGAACCGGTCTCATGTACGTGGACATGTAAAGTTGGTCCGGGCCGCTTCATCCTATAATACCGTTGAATCAAGAAAGACTAAGGAGGGCAGCAATTTAAACATCAACGCCACAAACCCTTTTGTGTTCTACTCGAGAAAGCATCTACGCAAGATCCTAGCTCATGATGCCACTGTTGGGGAACGTTGCATGGGAAACAAAAAAAATTTCCTACCGTTCACCAAGATCAATCTAGTAGATGCAACTACGAGGGGAGAGTGTGATCTACGTACCCTTGTAGATCGCTAAGCGGAAGCGTTATGAACGCGGATGATGGAGTCGTACTCGTCGCGATTCAGATCGCCGAAGACCTAGCACCGAAGCAACGGTGCCTCCGCGTTCTTCACACGTACGGCTCGGGGACGTCTCCTCCTTCTTGATCCAGCAAGGGGTGGAGGAGAGGTTGATGGAGAACCGGCAGCACGACGGCGTGGTGGTGATGGTGGAGAAGAACTCCAGCAGGGCTTCGCCTAAGCACCGCGGGAGAGGAAGATGTAACGGGAGAGGGAGGGCAGCACCGAGGAACAAACTGTGTTGGCTGCCCTCCCTTTGCCCCACTATATATAGGGGGGGTGGAGAGGTTAGGGCGCCCTAGGGTTTCCCCCTAGGGGCCGGCGGCCAGGGCAAGGGGAGGGGGCGGCGGCCAGGGCAAGGGGGGCGGCCAGGCCCTAGGGTTTCCCCCCCTAGGTGCCTTGCCCCCCAAGGCCAAGGGGTGCGGCCAGCCCTAGGGGGTCCCACCCCCTTAGCCGCATGGGGAGAGGGCCCAGGGGGGGCGCACAGCCCCCTGAGGGCTGTGGTGTCCCCCTTTGTGGCCCAATAGGCCCAGAACAACTTCCGGACCCCCCGAAATCCCTTCCGGTACTCCGCCGATTTCCCGATGCTCCCCGGAACACTTCCGGTACTCCGAAACCTTTCATCCTATATATCAATCTTCGTCTCCGGACCATTCCGGAGACCCTCGTCATGTCCGGGATCTCATCCGGGACTCCGAACAACCTTCGGTAACCATGCACTCTTCTCACTAACAACCCTAGCGTCACCGAACGTTAAGTGTGTAGACCCTGCGGGTTCGGAAACCATGTAGACATGACCGAGACACTCCCAGGTCAATAACCAATAGCGGGATCTGGATACCCATATTGGCTCCTACATGTTTCTCGATGATCTCATCGGATGAACCACGATGTCAAGGATTCAGGCAATCCCGTCTACAGTTCCCTTTGTCTCGTCGGTATGTTACTTGCCCGAGATTCGATCGTCGGTATCTCTATACCTAGTTCAATCTCGTTACCGGCAAGTCTCTTTACTCGTTACCGTAATACATAATCCCGTGACCAACTACTTAGTCACTTTGAGCTCATTGAGATGACGTATTACCGAGTGGGCCCGGAGATACCTCTCCGTCACACGGAGTGACAAATCCCAGTCTCAATCCATGTCAACTCAACAGACACCCTCGGAGATACCTGTAGAGTACCTTTATAGTCACCCAGTTACGTTGCGACGTTTGGCACACACAAAGCACTCCTACGGTGTCAGTGAGTTACATGATCTCATGGTCATAGGAACTTATACTTGACATGCAGAAAACTATAGCGATAACTGACACGATCAAAAGCTATGTTAACGTTTGGGTCTCGTCCATCACATCATTCTCCTAATGATGTGATCCCGTTATCAAATGACAACTCATGTCTTATGACCTGGAAACCGCGGTCATCTTTGATCAACGAGCTAGTCCTGTAGAGGCACACTAGGGACACAAAGTCTGTCTATTCATCCACACGTGTATCTGAGTTTCCAATCAATACAGTTATAGCATGGATAATAAACGATTATCATGAACAAGGAAATATAATAATAACTCTTTTATTATTGCCTCTAGGGCATATTTCCAACAAGAACATGATTTCATCATCCAACAACTTCTACATCACAACCATGAAGGAAACAAATCTTTGATGTGAGCAAATCACTGAGGAGAAAATCATGTGGTCACCAGCAACCTTTCACCTCTGGAATCAATATTCTATCTAAAAAAAAAATACAGTTGCAAGATGATGCCTGTGATGTTTAGCAAATCGCTTGAACCCTTCTCAAAATGTGAACCTCTGTTAGTTAGCTTCAAACACATGGATATGAGCTTCTGTATCATGAGAGTGACTAAGAGAACCATGGTCCAGTATTAAGCAGAACTAACAGATTGAGGTTTGCATTTACATGTACTGACCATTTCTTAATATTGTGACCATGATCACCAGGTACTGCTTTAACATGAGAACCATGCTTTCACTTTGGGTCTAGACGACAAGGAAACAAGCAGTAGATGCATGAGTTTAGGAGGCGAAGAGAAGAAGAAAATGCTGAAATAGGCTAGTTAAATAGGGTAAAGGAAAATATTGAAACAGTGTATAGTTTGGTGTTAGCCAAATAGGGTAAAGTAACAATTGGGTCACTGACAGAAGCAACATTCTGAAACTCTACTTTAGAACCAAATTACAAAGGAATAAAAAATATAGTAGAGTATAAAGATCATGTATCTTTAGGTTCAATATTTTAGATCATGGCGCCATAGAAAGACAAAATTAGACATATCAGATTGAGTCACTGACGTAAGCAAACCTTATTCTTGTTGGGCACCAAAATTTTATGAGAAGATAACTGGATGCATGCACTTTTTGGATTGTGATTACATAGGATAGGACCATAAGTATGCAGTTCTTGAGAGCTAAAATTGATGCATAATTCCATGTCTAGGGATGCAACAATTCTGTTTAGACATCCAATCGCAGTTAGGTTCATGTTCAGTCTATTTTATATAGCTAGCAAAAGCAAATGGAACGCCTCCAGCTCAGGGAACTACATGTTTGTACGTGCTTTGACTAAACTGAACAAGATCAATTGTATCTCTGAAATGAACTACACTCTTATTTTCTGCATCAACAATTTTGTGACATCTATACAAAAACATACCTGTAGGCTAATAACCAAACCTAATCACCATAATCCGCTGACAGATGCAAATTGCATTGTCACAAACTGGAGCCCATGCAAGCACCAAAGGTAGCACGTGTGTATGGCAAAGCTTCGAGAACATCCAATATTCCTGCTGAGAGCATGAGCAGGTCCATGTGCGAGCCTCCATCGCTGTAATCTGGTGTCCCATTCTCATCCTTGTCTGACCTTTGTCCTCCCAAAATCAAATTGTCCTGAACCAAAACAGAAAGAAATTCGATTCATTTACTTTTAGCAACATGTAACGGAAAGATATTGATAACAGAAAACCTACTAAATCTTTCTTTGGTGGAATCCGCAGTTTCATCTACCCAGAAAGAAACAATTTTGCACAATAAATAACACAGACGTCAAGGACTACTATATATGAAGTGAGATCTTCGTTCCAAAAATAAGTGAAATTAACATATCATACATATTTGCTCCTTACAAAAGCAAGGTTTAGGTAACACATTCAATTGTGATTATTAATGTATTATCTCACACTACGAAATATAATTATTGACTCGATAGCCGGACCTACCTGACATATCAAGAACAGCCTCAAATTCTGAAGAAATGAGGCATCATCAGGGGGTAAATATGCCTATCCTCACAATTGATCTGGACTTTTCTTTTGCCAACTAAACCGATAACTTTGTGTCATCTATCAGATACGAGAGGTAATAGGACAACACCAAAAGTATCTCTTCTCGAATTCCATTCTCGGTAGTAACAATCTGGGAGAGAGAAACGATATTATTTATATTTCCTTGAAGTATGAAAATACTGTAGTACTGTGAAGGGAAAAGTCACAGAACCAGGAGTGCTCACCAAGGACTTAAAAAACATTATTGCTGCTCAACCTGTCCGCACCATTCTGAAACCTCCACTCTCTGCAGCAAAAACAAAAGGAAACTACCAAACTGAGTATTGAATCAACCACAAAGCTACCATTTAAACAATTAAACCAGCTCTCGGACCACCTGGGTTATCTGAGAGTGTGTTCTCCTGCAGCCGACAGACAACGGAACCAAGAAACTAATCAGGATTTTTCAAAGGGGAATGAAATCAATCAGGATTCATCTCATCGATTCAAGACAAGCATCCACGAAACCTGGCTAGCAAGATTGCCCCATCGGTTCAGTTCAGGGGAGAGCATATCATACGTGACGTAGTATATGGTCGGCGCATTCTTCTTCCTGGCAACCGCCGCCTTCTCTTGGATGCCTGAACATTAAGAACCGTGTCTCCCACATGAATGAGCAAACCAAGTCAAGAACAAGCAGCAGCGTCTCCTCGATCCAAGAACCGGTGCAAGAGAGAGGGAGAGAGAAGGGGGAGGGTAGTAGTACACAGAGAGGGAGAGAGAAGGGGGAGGGTAGTAGTACCGGGATTGGGCTGCTGCTGGGTGTCGTCGGGGACGAAGGCGCCGCCGTGGAGGAGGGGTAGGTGGCGACCGCGGAGCGCGCGCGGAGCAGGCAGTGACGCTGCCAGGCGAACGCGACGCAGGGGAGGGAGAGCGTCCTGCCGGTGCCGGTGGGCGACTCGGGCAACGCGTGGGGCCACAGTGGTCGAGCGCGGCGATGACGCGGCCATGAAGGCCAGCTGCTTCCCGACCGGCACGCCGCTCCCTCGGGCCTCCCTCTCTTCCCCTCCCTCCTCGCTCTCCTCACGCCCCGCTCGACGACGACCCCGCGCGCTTGCACCTCCGCCTAGTGCCGCGCGGCGCCATGACCACGGCATCCTCCTCCTCCTCCTCCTCACGCATCTGCCATGCCCGTGCGGAGGAGTGGCGCCGCCGCTGCTGCGCCTCGAGCGCCGGGGGAAAGGCCCAGAAGAACGTGCCAGGAGGGTGGCCAACGGCGTGTGGAGAGAAGGCGGCGGCGCGAGAGGGGAGGCAGGACGGCGCGGAGGGGAAGAAGAGGGCGTGGGGCTCGAGGCTCGACGATTCGTTCCTGGTGCGCTAGGTTTTCGGAAGAGGATTGGCTCGACGCGGTGCGGGCCACAAGCGCCCAGTCCACCTCTCTTTTTACCGCACACGAACGAACGCGCGAACCGCACACTGCCCCGCTGGGCCCATGCAGTTGTCTGGCCCAGGCGTCATTCACCATAACCCAAATCCACTGCGTAAATTACGATCAACGGCTAGATATTTGACAGGCAGATGAAAAGGACTGAAAACTTTCCAGCAACGCAGAATGGGTGAACCAGATCAAAAGCGCGATGCAAACCCTCCAGAATAGCGGGTAGCGTAGGGTGATTTATATGTTCAATGAGGATGATGATACTACTATGCACTATAAAGGTAGTATCATACACTAGTATCATATGCATGATACTAGTATATGATACTCCCCACCATGAGTGGCCTTATAGAAGTTGACGGTGCGAAACTTCCCTTTGACGGCCAGGCCTAATAAACTCGAATAGTAGGAGAGAAAGAACTGTACGGAACACACCCTCTCGGATGGTCTAATTTCACTCTCACGTGGATCACCGGAGGTAAATACAATCAAACCATGATGCGCTATGCGGGAACAAGTCTCGGAATGCAAAGGGGAGAGCTAGCGAATATGTAAAGCTGGGTCGGCCCATTTCGACGGTTTGGTTTTCCGAGTTTTATTTCTTTTTGATATTTTCTTTACTGTTTTTTCTTCATTTGTTATTTTTTCAATGCCAAGAAATATTTAGAAAAATAAAATTGTTTGAATTTCTACAAACAATGTTCAAACAAAAACTCAGAATTCAAAAGCAATTGTGTTTTAAAAACTGTTCAAAATGTAAACAAATGTTGGTTTTTTAATGTTAAACAATTTGAGGGGGGAATTCTAGTGATTTCAAAAAATGATTGCGTTTTCCATAAATTGTGACAAAATTTGAAGGAAAAACAAGTTTGCATAATTCATAAATACATCTCGGTTTTAGAACATGTTGAATTTTTTTGAAAAAAAATGTTTGCATAATTCATAAACGTGTTTGTGTTTTTCACAGATGTTTGCATTTTTAGGAAGTTCGAAACTTACACGTTCGTGTTTTCAAAAAATAGTCTCTTTTAAAATAATGTTCAACAAATGAAAAATGCATATTAAAAAATCCTTAAATATTGTAAAAAAAATATGTTTCAAATAAAGTTCTCATTTTCATGAAATGTTCAAGAACTTCAAAACATGCTTGAGTAGCCCGACTCGCTACAGTGCGCAAACTCACTACATGGGTGGCTCCGTCAGGGGCGCAATGTACGAAATGTTACCAATTTGATGCACAACTAGTTGTTGTACAGGAGCTCCCTTTGCAAAAGCTAAATCTTCGAGTAACATCCATGTTGGGCCGACACAATAGCTGGTTTCGGGAAATTTCTAGATTATATCTAGTTGGTTCTGTTCGGTTTCTAGAATGTTCTCTCACTATTATTTTTATTTTATTGCCTTGAAAAAAATATTTTTTATTTTATTCCTTTTTACTCTTTTTTATCTTTATCTTTTCCTTTTATCCTTTTATTTTCTTCCTTTTTTTTCTACTTTTCTATATTTTTCATGTTTTGTTATGTTCCAATCAATTATTGTCTATGTCGCAAAAATCAACCGAAGGACATTTGACATTAGCACCAATTGTGCCTACCGGGCTTAGACACTAGGGCAAATGCTTGAAGACTTGCACGTATAGATACATTTTCATCATCATCTGTAATTACCGTTGGTCTGATATACTCGATAGTCGATACGCCAAGGTATATTCCCAAAACACATGGGCTTAGGAAGGTATCTTAACCATTCAAGAGTAAAAGGAGCCCAAGTGGCCTAGAAATGACGAATAAAGGACAAGCCCGAGGGAGCCCGTTTTCCAAATACCATATTTAAAAGCGCAAAAAAATGGTAAAAAATTCATACATCCAAAAATATGTATAACATGTTTGAGAAAAGTTTCGTAACTATATACTCTCGTACATGGCATAGGCCAAAAAGATAAATATATACATGGAAATGGGCCCAAAAATGGTGGGCCTAGATTTTTTTACTCGCAACATGCAAATCATAATATTTTTGAATGAAATTTTACATATCCATCACAAATATTTATAGGTTTTCAAATGATTGTTTTTTAAACCTAGAAATATCATTTTTGATGTTTCTGGAAAAAGGGGCTCGAAGTAGCATGTCCTCCAAAAATTCACACTCAAGTGTATGGCCACAACTAAAACCAACCTCACACGTTGAGAGACGATAAGCATCATCTAACGAAGCAAGCTTAAATCGGTCTGATGGTCCATCCTCGGGAGAATAAAGTTCTATACCTGCTGACCAACTATTTTCATTCAATGATCCATCATCCTGGCTACTTCAAGTACAACATCCCTCAACCACTCAACATCTGACAACTTGTTGCCTGATGAATATCAAGTTCGACTACACGCCGCTGACTTACATCAAGTGGAAGACTCAACAACTTATCGAGGACATCTACACCCGACCATTTGTCATCCAATTCTTTTGTCAAGTTCGACGACAAGTTCCTGACAAATTACGGGATCACTCCCATCGATAAATGCATCTATATCGACAATGTGCGTGTCAACATATGGGATTTCTCTGCATTCACAGAGTCATATATATATCAATTCTCCAATTATCAATTAAGTTCAATGGGAATGGCTTCATCAATAGGAGATATTAGATACCAATGATTTATCTATACATCGAGTTAAAGAACAAGACAAAGAAGTCCAGGAGTATCTACATTAACCTTAGCCACAAACCAAGCTCCATTACGAATATTGATGAGGGTCTTGTCGCTGTTAAGTCAAATCACCTGCGTGTTGGCCCTCATTGCCACTCTAATCCCCGCCAAGGCCCAAAGACATGGCACTAACTTGGAAAGTGTAACTGACTTGGAGTAAAAAAAGGAAGCTGGGTCCGGGAAGGACTCCCGAGACAAGCATCTATATCCTTAGTATAAGGAGGCCAGGACCCTCCAATAAAATGGGACATTCGACATATTTTATCCTAGACCACCTAGAAGGATTCCGACACTGAACACATGAATCTCCACCAACATATAATGCCGAGTCTCTCTATCTCATTGAGATCCTCCCCTGCACTACAATATCCTTTACTCTCCATATATACACGAAAAAGAGCAAGGCACGAAATAGGGTCTTTCACCCACATTGGGGGCCTGAACATAGGTATAATCATGTGTTCTTGTGTTCTTTGTCCAACACCCCGAGGTCTCCTGATGTGATGTCCCATCAACTAGAAATTCCATGTGCCCCCTTGTATCAATGTTAGGATCGACGAAAACCCCCTCAACAAATTTAGTGCTTCAAGGCTCTACAGTGAATCCCAACTGTATAGGGGGGCGCACACCCTCCAAGAGTAATAAGCAAAACAAAATTAGTAGGATCAACTCCTCAAAAGATATTCAATCAAGGCACTCTAAACAACCATATGATCTCTTACAAAGGATAGACTTGAAGCAAAGAGAGATGAACACTAGCGGGTGGTTCAACAAAGGGAGGATGTAGTAGTTAAAAGAATTTGGGAAAAGGGATTTCTCATATATGGTCGAAATATGATCATGAATGTCGGTATCAAAACTGGCAGATCTCGGGTAGGAGGGCGAGATGTTAGATCAGGTCGTTGGGTAACATGAGAAGAACACACAAGGGATTTACCTAGGTTCGGGCCCTCTCTATGGAGGTAAAACCCTGCGTCCTGCTCTTGTTTATATTATGAAGGTATCAAAGTACAAAGTTGATTTACCTCAAGATCGTAAGTTGTGGTCTAAACCCTAGGGGTATGATGAATGGGTGTATGGATGGATTTTTTCTATCGACTAGCCTGGCCCATGGTGCTCAATCTCAGTGACAGAAAGATATCATTGATATTAAGGGTAAAAAGATGGGGTTTATTAATATGTGAGTTTATCTTGTCTACATCATGCCATCTTTCTTAAAGCATTACTCAGTTTTTCATGAACTTAATACACTAGATGCATGATGGATAGGGGTCAATGTGTGGAGTAATAGTAGTAGATGCAGTCTCGAGTCGGTCTACTAATCTTGGACGTGATGCCTATATGCATGATCATTTCCTTTGGTGTCATCATAATTATTTGTTTTTATATCAATTGCCCAATAGTAATTTGTTTACCCACCGTATGCTATCTTCAAGAGAGAAGCCTCTAGTGAAAATTATATACCCCGGGTCTATTTCTATCATATTATTTTTAGATCTATTAAACTAAAAGTACAAAAATACCTTGCTTCAATTTATTTAGTTTTATTTTATTTAAATCTATCAATCTATATGTTTATCAAATACAATACAATTTAATGTTGCATGTAACCTTCGAGGGATTGACAACCCCTTGTAGCGTTGTTTTGCGAGGATTTGTTGTTTGTGTGTAGGTGTTGTTTACATAGTGTTGCTTGGTTCTCCTACTATTGATAACCTTGGTTTCTTAACTAAGGGAAGTACTTATCTCTACTGTACTGCATCATCCTCTCCTCTTCGGAGAAATACCAACGCATATCACAAGTAGCAGGAATAATTTCTAGCGCCGTTGCCGAGGAGACATCATCAACATCTATCAAGTACCTACACATAAACTCTCATATCCTTGCAATTACATTATTTGCCATTTGCCTTTCGTTTTCATCTTCCCCACTTCTAAAATATTTTTTGAAAACATAAAAATATTTGCATTTTATTTGCCTTCTTACCATTTGCCTCTTTCTTGTTTGAATCTCTTCTTTTCCTATTTAAGATATCTCATGAAAAATACAAAATTGTGTGATTTTTCCAAAACTAATAATAATGATTTTATTAGTACACCGATTGCTCCTCCCGCCACTAGCGCGAAGAATTGTGATATTAATGATGCTTTGTTGAATCTTGTTATGAAAGAATAATTTTCTGGTAGTCCTAATGTGAATGACGCATCTTATCTAAACACTTTCATAGAATTGTGTGACATGAAAAATAAAAAGGATGTTGATAATGATATTGTGAAATTAAAATCATGCCCTTTTTTCATTATGACATCGCGCTAAAATTTGGTTTTCATCTTTCACACGAAATAGTATTGATTCTTGGGATAAGTGCAAAGATGCTTTTATCACTAAATATTTTCGAGCCGCGAAAATTATTTCTCTTAGAAACCAATTATGAATTTCAAGAAACTTGAGCATGAACATGTAGCCCAATCTTGGGAAAGAATGAAATTGATGATAAGAAATTTACTACTCATGGCTTGAATTTATGGATGATCATACAAAAAAATTATGCTGGATTGAACTTTGTTTCTAGAAATCTTTTAGATTCCGCCGCAAGAGGTACTTTCATGGAAATTACTTTGGCATAAGCTACTAAAGTGCTTGATAATATAATATCAAATTATTCACAATGGCATACCAAAAAAATCTCCTACTAGCAAAAAAGTGAATCTATTGTGGAGATCAATACCTTGAGTGATAAAGTTGATTTACTTATGAAATTGGTTGCTAGTAAAACTTCTCCCATTGATCCTAATAATGTGCCATTGTCCACTTTAATTGAGAAAAACAATGATCTCGTATATGTGAATTTTGTCTCTCAAAATAATTTTAATAGCAACACTTATAGAGGCAATCTTAATCCTAGACCATTTCAGGAAAATTCTTCTAATAATTATGGTAATTCCTACAGAAATAATAATAGGATATCCATTGATCTTGAAAGCAATATAAAAGAATTTATTAATGCTCAACAAGTTTTCAATACTACGACAGAAGAAAAATTGAGTAAACTTGATGATATGTCTAGGAGCTTTGATAAAATTGTTCATGATGTGGAAATTCTTAAAAATAAAACATTTCCACCTATTATTGATATTAATGAATAAATTAAAGATCTTTATGTTTCTATGGATGAAAGTAGAGAAAGAACCGCTAAATTAAGAGCCAACCGGGAATTCTTAGAAAAAGCGTTTCCGCCGGATGTCTTTCATAGTAATGATGAGGATATTAAAATGATTGGTGTTTCTTATATTGATTGCTTGTTTATTAATGTTTAGATTGATAATAAAGGGACGAAAGAAGAGTCAACTTTAGTTAAAAGGAGTCCCCATGATTCGGAGGGTGAAAATCTTGATGAGAAAATTAATAAAAGTGGGTTTGATGAGGTAAAAACTGTAAGTAGTGATGTGCCCACTATCTTGGATTACAAAGACTTTAATTATGATAGTTGTTCTTTGATTGAGTGTATTTCTTTGTTACAATCCATGTTAAATTCTCCAAATGCTTATGAGCAAAACAAAGCTTTTAATAAACATATTGTATAGGCGATTATGAAATCATTGGAAGAAAAGTTGGAATTAGAAATTTTACTTCCTAGAAAATTGCATGATGAGTGGGAACCTACAATTAAAATTAGAAATAAAATTATGGCTGCAATGCTTGGTGTGATTTGGGTGCTAGTGTTTCCACAATACAGAAATCTCTATGTGATGTGCTAGGTTTTACTAGTTTGGATGAATGCTCTCTTAATACTTGGCGAATTCTACTATTAGAAAGCCTATGGGTAGAATAAATGATGTTATTATCCTAGAAAATAGAAATAGATAAACTCTCATGCTTCACTTATATCTTTTTGAGAGTCAAAAATAGTAATGGTAATTTGCACGAGATATGAATTTTTTCCCAATATGATAGATATCCAAGAAGCATATAATAAAAACTTCCATGAAGATCATTCGAAATTCTGAACTTAATTCCTTGCAATAGTTTTGCGATATGGAGGTCGTGATATGAGAGTCATGTTGATGAGTAATTATGCTTTAGTAAGAATATTGGTGTTAAGGTTTGTGATTCCCTATGCATGCATGTAAGTCTATAGTTATGCAATGAAATTATATCCTACTTGTGGTGCATTATTAGGTGTTGATTATGTTCAATGTTTTTTATGACCATTTTCGTTTCTTGGTTGGTCGCTTCTCAATATATTTTCTAGACTTCATTTGAACTAAGCAGGAATACTGCTTGTGCATCCAACTCCTTAAAACCCAAAGTTGTGCCAAATGAGTCCACCATACCTATCTTTATGTGGTATTTCCATGTTGTTCCAAGTAAATTTGTATGTGGTAACTCTAATTTTCAAAATAAAATTCCCTTTTGTGTGCCCATACCGTTCATGAAGCGGCAGGGGGTGGACAATATTTTCCATACTATATATTTTATTCTCATGATGAGTGTTTATTCACTTGTCGTTGCACGAGAGTGTGGCAGGTAATAGGGATCCCAGTCCCGAAATGCAAAAAAATAATACTACAATAAATTCCTTGGTATGTGTTGGTATGGAACGCACCCGTGGATACGGCTAGCCATGGATTGTGAAAGAATGGTGGAAAGGAAATAAACTTTACTTTCTGTTTGGGAACCTCCTATAGTTTGTCTAGCATGGAAGATATTTGGAATTCTCAGTCATTTTCATTGACAGGAAAAGCATGCTTCTCTAAACAATTTTATCTCTCAATTCAAGCTATGAGCTCTGTCACCTATACAAATCCATGCTTCCCGCCGCGAAGGTCCTATCTATTTACTTGTATGCAATTTTTTTGAGTCTCCACCTTCTCTTATAAAGCACCAAGTAAGGAACGACATTGTCATACTGAGCATTGCATGTAGTTAATATTCAGATGTGTTTCATGAATGTACCAATGATTGTGCATAATGGGCTAGGGATAGCTTTCTTTAGCATTGATATTTTGAAAGACTTTGTTGCTTGTTGTTATGCTTGAGTACCGATGTCTTCATGTCAAATTATAGACTTATTGCTTCATTCAAAGTCCAAATATCCATGACATAAAAGGAAAGTATAAGATGGACATGATGGGAAGCATTCCACATCAAAAATTCTGTTTTTATCATTTACCTACTCGAGGACGAGCAGGAATTAAGCTTGGGGATACTTGATACGTCTCCAATGTATCTATAATTTTGTATTGTTCCATGCTGTTATGTTATCAATCATGGATGTTTTATATACATTTACAAACAATTATATGTCATTTTTTGGTACTAACTTATTAATTTAGTGCCCAGTGCCAGTTGTTGTTTTCTGCATGTTTTTGGTTTTACAGAATATCCATGTCAAATGAAGTCCAATTGCCACGAAACTTTTTGGAGATTTTCTCTGGCAATAAGAGACCCTGGAAGCTTCGGGAGGACGCGAGAAGATGGAGCAGTGGCCCATGAGGCACCAGGGCGCGCCCCAGGGGTGGCCCTGGTGGCTTGTGGGGCCCAGTAGCTCAGTTTGACCTAATTCTTCCTCTATAACTACTCTAAAATCGTGAAACCAACAGAGCCAGAGAGGAAATACTTTTTCTGCCGCCGCAAGTTACAGAACCACGAGATCCATCTAGAGGCCTTTTCTGGCACTCTGTCGGAGGGGGCAACGATCACGGAGGGGCTCTACATCAACCTTGATGCCTCTCTGATGATGTGTGAGTAGTTTACCACATACCTACGGGTCCATTGCTAGTAGCTAGATGTCTCTCTCTCTCTCTCTCTCCCTCTCTCTCTCTATCTCTCTCTCTTATCTTCTATACAATGTTCTCCTTAATGTTCTTAGAGATCTATTCGATGTAATGAGTTTTTACGATGTGTTTGTTGGGATCTGATGAATTGTAAATTTATGATCAGATCTATCCATGAATATTATTTGAGTTTTCTCAGAACTCTTTTATGCATAGTTTGTGTAGCCTCGTATTTCTTCTCCGATTTATTGGTTTAGTTTGGCCAACTAGATTGATTTTTCTTTCCATGGGAAAAGTGCTTTGTGATGGGTTCCATCTTGCGGTGCTCAATATCAGTGACAGAAAGAGACACGACAAGCATGTATCATGGATATTAGTGGAAAGATATGGGGTTTATGCATACGTGAGTTTATCTTGTCTACATCATGTCATCTTGCTTAAAGCATTACTTCGTTTTTCATGAACTTAATACACTAGATGCATGCTGGATAGCGGCCGATGTGTGGAGTAATAGTAGTAGATGCAGGCATGAGTCGGTCTACAAATCTTGGACGTGAGTCCTATACGCATTATCCTTGCCTTGGATATTGTCATATATTTTCTTTTCTATCAATTGCCCAACAGTAATTTGTTTACCCACCGTATCTTATCTCCAAGAGAGAAGCCTCTAGTGAAAACTATGCCCCCTCGGTCAATTTCTATCATATTATTTTCAGATCTATTAAACCAAAAATACAAAAATACCTTGCCACAATTTATTTACTTTTATTTTATTTCAATCTATCAAGCTATCAATTTATCAAATACCATACAATTTAATCTTGCGTGTAATCTTCCAGGGATTGACAACCCCTTGTAGCGTTGGGTTGCAAAGATTTGTTGTTTGTGTGCCGTTGTTGTTTACATAGTGTTTCTTGGTTATCCTACTGGATTGATAACCTTGGTTTCTTAACTGAGGAAAATACTTATCTCCACCGTACTGCATCATCCTCTCCTCTTCGGGGAAATACCAACGCAGAGCACAAGTAGCAATAGTCCCTGAGACTAAGGTTGTTTGTGGCCGACCAACCTAAGGATCATAATCTCCTCGAAAACTATTTTGCACTTTGAACTTTTGTGTATTGAATCAGAAATACACTAGCCCCGAGACTTGGTTTGGGAAACATGTCTGACCCTAGGATTGTATCTCCTCAGAAACTACTCCAGCTGCAGTGAGTGTTTCGCCAATGCCAAGGTGCAGGTCAGCCGGAAAGATGCCGATCTACGGGTCGGAAAATATTTACGAAGCTGAACTATTACGCAGGGCACCTTAATGACCCACAACTATAGGGGATCAATTGTAGCTCTTTTCGATAAGTAATAGTGTCAAACCCAACGAGGAGCAGAAGGAAATGACAAGTGTTTTTCAGTAAGGTAGTGTTTGCAAGTGCTGAAATTGTAAGTACCGGAGTAGTTTGATAGCAAGATAATTTTGTAACGAGCAAGTAACGATAGTAGTAGCAAAAGTGCAGCAAGGTAGCCCAATCCTTTTGAGGCAAAGGACAGGCCAAACTGGTCTCTTATAATAAGCAAAGCGTTCTTGAGGGTACACAGGAATTTCATCTAGTCACTTTCATCATGTTGGTTCAATTCGTGTTCGCTACTTTGATAATTTGATTTGTGGGTGGATCGATGCTTAGATGTTGTTCTTACTTGAACAAAACTCCTACTTATGATTAACCCTCCCGCAAGCATCCGCAATTACGAGAAAAGTATTAAGAATAAATTCTAACCATAGCATTAAACTTTTGGATCCAATCGGTCCCTTACGGAATAGTGCATAAACTGGGGTTTAAGCTTCTATCATTCTCGCAACCCACCATCTCATTACTACTCCACAATGCATTCCCTTAGACACAAATATGGTGAAGTGTCATGTAGTCGACGTTCACATGACACCACTAAGGGAATCACAACATACATACTATTAAAATATCGAACACATATCAAATTCACATGATTACTTGCAACATGATTTCTCCCGTGACCTCAAGAACAAAGGTAAGTACTCGCAAATGATAAACATGCTCAATATTAGAGCGGTATTAAATAGCATAATGGATCCGAACATATAATCTTCCACTAAATAAACCATATAATAATCAACTACAAGATGTAATCAACACTACTAGTCACCCACAAGCACCAATCTATAGTTCCGGTAACAAGATTGAACACAAGAGATGAACTAGGGTTTGAGATGAGATGGTGTTGTTGAAGATGTTGATGGAGATAGCCCTACCCAAGATGGGAGAGTTGTTGGTGATGATGATGACGATGATTTCCCCCACCGGGAGGGAAGTTCCCCCGGCGGAATTGCTCCGCCGGAGGGCAAAAGTGCTCCTGCCCAAGTTCCGCCTCGAGAAGGCAGCGCTCTGTCTCGAAAGTCTCCGCCTTATTTTTTTCTATGTCAGAATGGCTTATATACCAGAAGATGGGCACCGGTGGTGGGCCTGGGTGAGCACAACCCACCAGGGCGTGCCTGGGCTCCCTGGCGCGCCCAGGTGGGTTGTGCCCACCTGGTGGGCCCCCTCTGGTGGTTAACAGCTCCAGTATTTCTCATATATTACATAAAAAATCTCCGTGAAGTTTCAGCTTGTTTGGAGTTGTGCATAATAGGTGACCTGACGTAGCTTTTTCAGGTCCAGATTTCCAGCTGTCGGAATTCTCCCGCTTGGTGCATTCCTTGCAAATTATGAGAGAAAAGGCATTAGAATTACTCCAAAAAGCATTATTATGCATAATAACATCATAAATAACAGTAAGAAAACATGATGCAAAATGGACGTATCAACTCCCCCAAGCTTAGACCTCACTTGTCCTCAAGCGAAAACCAAAATCGAAAAACATGTCCACATGCTTTGAGAGAGAGAGGTGTCAATGAAAACAAAATACGGACATAGAAGCATCATGTTGATTATTATAACATCAACAAATTTAAACATAAGACTTTTATCAAAAGACTTGTATCATAAACTTCTCATGAACAACAGTTCATCACATAGTTGAAGTATAAAGCATAAAATCTATTAGAAACCAACAAACTATGTTTTAGTCAACTTTGCAACTACAATACATCATCTTTTCAGGAAGGGTCACGTATCGGAGCCTTTAGGCAAGTCCACATACTCAACCATCGTATAGTCTTCTATGATTGCTGACACTCACCGCATACACATGAGCAAAACGTTCCAACCAGACACATATAAATTTAGGGGCTTATAGTTTTGCCTCCCAACGTATTCACCTCAAGGGTGATGTCAACGATAATAACTCATGCCACCCATATTCAACTAGACATATGTGCCTAGATCTTTCCTCACCACATGATGCTTGCCAAAGGATGAAATAAAAAGGAATAGAGAGAAAACTTTGACTCTTTGCATAAAAGTAAAAGATATGCCCTTCGTAGAGGGAAGCCGAGGTTGTCATGCGCTTATTTGTTTGTATGCTCAACCACTTAATGCAAAGGAACATCACATTATATCGCCCCTTGTGATAGCAACCTTTATTATGCAGTATGTCGCTTTTATTACTTTGCCATCACAAGTTCGTACAATGCTCAATTTTCCCTTACACTAAATGATCTCACACTTTTAGAAGCAACTTGTGTTGCCCTTTTTGCACCGATGACAACTTACTTGAAGGATCCTACTCAATCCATAGGTAGGTATGGTGGACTCTCGAAAAAGGTTTGGGTTTAAGGGTTTTTGGATGCACAAGTATTATCTATACTTAGTGCCGATTTTTTGGCTAGAAAAGATATTGAGCAAGCACCACATGTTAAAGGATCTATGACAAAATGACTTCTATGTGAATATGAACAAACATAAATCATTAAGTTGTCTTCCTTGTCCAACGTCAACAATTTTGGCATATAATCTTTTGATGGGGGCTCACAATCACAGAAGATTTTCAGGATAGTATATTTATATGTGTATCTTCTCTTCCCTTATTAATTCTTTCATGAGTTGCATCATTAACCAAAGCTATGTTTGTCAATCTCTAATAAAATTTTCTACTTATACTTCTCCTTATGTGGTGCTATCACCTACCATAGGATTAGCATATGATCTTCTTAATTTATTTCCTTTCTTTTATTGCAACATGAAAGTAAAGAAAGCAAAACTCAAACTAAACTTTATTATATAACTTGCACGCGATTACAAGGATAGATCACTAAACGAACTCTTGCAAAGAAAGGATCAAACTAAACTTTCAATTATTCTAAAGCAAAAGATCGAACTAAAATAAGTAAAGGCAAACGAATAGTGGGGATGATACGATACCGGGGCACCTCCCCAGCTTGGTGAAAGCCAAGGGGAGTGCCCATACCCAATACTCAATTTTCTTTTGGTGATGAAGAAGATGGTGGTGGTGGAGAAGTGGATGCGATCTTGTCCTAGGGTTTCCATGATAGAGGTCCACCATCGTAATAGGAAGAATGAGTCTCACGGGTCCTGCAACTCGCAGCCAAACTCGTACCTTTGAGCTCTTGGGACCCCGATCCTAAGTCACACAGGTCTAGCCTGTAACACATCATATCACTTTGCGGCCTCACGCACGGTATCCCCACGGGTGCCACCTTACTTGGCCCGGGACCGTTTGCGCATTTTGGCACACATATATGATAGTGTCGCTAGCATCCATATGACAGAGAACCCGGACCGACATGACTAGTTATAAACCAAAAGTGGCGCTAAATTACAGAGACATGCATACATGACCCAGCAACGAACGTGTCGGTCATCAACGTATGAACCCAAGTCGTAGCAAGCTACAAGGACTTAAAGGAACAACGCGTGACATTTCCCCTAAGGGACAGACACAGGAACGAAGAAGGACACATGCCGGCCAGCCTAAGTGTTCCGGAGCAGTAGCAAGCTACCAATGCTTAGTGGAAGCACTAGGAGACTTTTCCCTGTAAGATAGGCTACCAAGGATAAACAACTAGGTGTCGGATCCCACACATAGCAATACACATTACACGTACGCATAACATGCAAGTATGTGATGTACAACATGGCATCACAACATAACTCAACAACCCATATAGATAAAGGCCCAGAAGAGCCATCATAGCATTTATTACAAACAGAGGTCACATGACCCAACATACAGAGCATACAGGCAACAGAAGCATAACATGTCTGAGTACAGACAACTACAAATGGAAAAGGCCGAGGAGCCTGACTATCTACAAGAACCTACCAAGGGTACAAGATCTTAGCTGAGGTAACAAGCTAAACGTCGAAGTCCACGCGGAACCACTAGTGAGACTGAAGTCTCTCTGGAAAAAAACATAATTAAACAAACGTGAGTATAAAGGTACTCAGCAAGACTTACATCAGAACTAGCTACATATGCATCAGTATCAACAAAGGGGTGGTGGAGTTTGACTGCAGCAAGCCAGCTTTGACTCGGTGGCTATCCTGAACTACGACTGCAAGTAACTCTTTTGAGGTGGCGCACACGAGTCCACACATTCACCAAACAATACACCACTATGGATCCGCTCCCGTCTCCCTACGAGAAGGCCATCCATAGCACTCACGCTTATCTTGCGCGTTTTAGAGTATCCACTTCCACTTGTCTATGAACTGTACAGGTAACCCAGAAGTCCATTTCCGCGGACACGACTATTCGAATAGATCATATATAACCCTGCAGGGGTGTACTTCTTCACACACGCTCTCACCACTTACCGCCGCTTACACGACATGTACTCGACAACCTTCAAGCGGAAGCCCAGCGAGGGTGTCGGCCACAGCCAACCTAAACACTCAAGTCTCTAGTCCAGGTTTATCGCCTATTCAGGTTCCATCCGCAGGGAGTCCGGCCGAGGTTTCCACATACGGCCCCGAACGATGTGTACAGGGTTCCGCGACACCAAACGGGCGCCCGTCATACCCGGCCACGTGCCTACCGCATCACAGCCCACCCCTCCGGTCAGCGCTGCGCACGGCCTCCAGCATACCACAAACACCAGAAACTACTTGCAACTCCTGGAGAGAGGACAAGGGTGATTAAGAAGCCGAGAGAGTCAATTAAGGATCCCAATTTGTGGTAGTAGTTGTTTCATGGATCACAAACACAGAACTCAGTTCCTAAGGACGGCTGTAATGAGACAACCCACCATGTACTCCTACATGGCCTCTCATCGCTACCTTTACCAAATCGTGTTCACACACTTAGCTCTCAACAGTAGGACATGTTCACCACATTCCAATTCATCCCCGATGAATCAGACCTGACACAACTCTAAGCCATAGCAGGCTTAACCAGAAAGCATGTATGAGTAGGCACAACATGTCTCAAACAACTCCTACTCATGCTAGTGGGTTTCAACTATTTACTGTGGCAATGATAGGTCATGCAGAGGAAAGGGGTTCAACTACTGCAGCACGTAACAATTGAAGCATTGTTGTCCTAATGCAGTAAAAGAGAGCAAGAGCGAGAGAGTGGGATTGTATCGGAATGCTCAATGGGGTTTTGCTTGCCTGGCACTTCTGAAGATAGCACCGTGTCTTCATCAGTGTCATCGGTCACATCGTCGGAACATCGTCTACTGAGAGGAAACAAACACCGGCAACAGAGAAGGAACACAATCAATGCAATGTGACAATATGATGCATGATCATGACATGGCAATATGCTGTTGATTGGGCTAATGCAACTAGCAACCAAATTAAATGAAGTTGGTTTGAACCAAAGGTTCAAATTCAAACTCCACATGTGGTTATTTAAATGTCATTTAATTGATTTGACCTGATCAGCAGGTTTAAGTTGCTCAAACATGCATGATAATGCCATAAACAGATTCCTTGAATTTTTCTGATCATTTTTCATATATAAATTATTTTCATTGGAGTTATAGATTATTTTCTGTGATTTTTAGAAGTTTTGGCTATTTTCTGAAATAAACAAATCATTTAAGATTTATTTTAAATTCCAGAAAACATTACTGCGTCAGCATGACGTCACTGTGATGTCAGCAGTCAACAGGGCGTCCAGGGTCAAACCTGACCAGTGGGGCCCACTGGTCAGTGACTCAACTAACTAAGCTAAATTAACTAACACTAACCTAGTTTAGTTAGCCGGGCGGGGCCCACATGTCACTCAGTCAAAGGGTTAACTAATTGCAAAGTTAGCACTAATTTAAAATTAGCAGGGCTCTGGGCCCACCTGTCATTGTCCACTTAAGCTAATGACATCAATTAGAACTTAACTAAAAACCTAAACTAATTAAGTCAGGCGCCGGCCCCACGAGTCAGTGACTCAGGGGGAGTCAAACCCGGTGGGCTTGGGTCAAACCCACCGGCGGTTAGCTGCCGGCGAGGCCAAATGCGGCGGAGGGCGTCGGCAAACCGCCTCCGGCAACCAAAAGTGCAGCGGAGGGGCTCTACGTGGAGCTAGGACTCGCCCGCATCCATCTGGGCAGACGGCAGGGGTTGAGGTGGCCCGAGCTCGCCGGAAACAAGCTCGCGGCGGCGGCCGAAGTTCAGGCAGAGAGGGGAAGTAGCTACGGGGCACGAGGAGGTGAGCTAAGGGGCTCTACGGACTCCTGGGAGCATGCTGAGCACGACGAAAGGATCGGACGCGAGCTTTGCTAGCTCTGTCCACGGCGGCATCATGACTGGCGGCGAGGAGCTCCGGTCACGGCGGGAACGGCGCTACGACAAGGGGGCAAGCAAAAGGAGGGAGGGGAAACACAGTGGAGCTCACATCGAGGACGGGGAGATGGTCTGCAAGCTCGGGCGCGTCCTTGATGCTGCGAATCGAGCAGTGACGATCGCTGGCCGTGGCGATGAAGACGGTAGTGTTGGCGTGGCATCGGGGCACCTGGCGTCGCGTGCGTCGTCTTAGAGCTTCACAGATCCGAGGCGGAGCTCGTGGGCTAACTGGCCGGGCGTGGGGATGTAGGTGGCCGCGGCAACGGCGAACGACGGCGACGGGCGTATTCGGTGGTGCGG
>LR738709.1:410608516-410717662 GCA_902687465.1 Secale cereale
CCAGGAGAGGGGAGAGAGATCGAGGGAGAGTGAGAGGGGCCTAGGGGCGTGCGTGGCGTCTCCAGGGGAGTCGAGGAGGGCCAACGGAGCACGAGGTGGCAGGGAGACGTGGCCGCGGCCGATTGTGCGCCGGGCACGCACCTGCTTCTTCTCCTAGCAGGAGGAGGAAGACAGTGCTGCCCCTGGTGGGCCGGGCCTGCAGCTGGGCCACACAGGAGCTCGGCCAGGCGGGCTGCTAGGTGAGCGCCAGGTAAGTGCTCTCTCTCTCTCTTTTTAATTCTTGTTTTCTATTATTCTGTAGACTTTAGGGCTTTATTAAAAATACTTAGGCACACTAAAAAATCAATAAACTTCTCATGGCCACTATTTGGAATATATCCAACATGGAACATTTCAGTTTAGGATTATTTGGACATTTTACTATTTTATAGTATTTAAATGCCCAAATTCAAATAGAGTGAGATTTAATTCAAAGCCCAAATATGTCATGGAAAAAATGTGCATCACCTCTGGCTACTGTTTACAGTATTTTCCATAAATGATGAACATTTTTGAAAGCCATTTGGACTTACTGAAAATATTTTAGGTGAACCTAGTGAAGTTCTTTTGGTGCTAGGGTTTGAACAAACCCCATTTCAAGTTTCAAAAGAAATTAGACATGATGCAACAACCAAGACTAGTCCACAAGCAGAGCTAGAACTAGGGCTGTGACAACTCACCCCCACTAAACAAGAATCTCGTCCTGAGATTCAAGACGTGAGGTAAGAAATCAGAGAGGACACTAACTAACACAATCTTCATGATCCAAGTGTCCTTCATATAAGTGTTGATTGCTTGCCTCATGTTGATCCTGGCATCCTTGCTTTCGAGATCTTTGTCCAACACAGTGGCGATGAAATAAGCTCTACAAAAATGATCTTCTGAAAGATCAAGCAACTCAAGATCAACTCATGGAGTGAGACATTGAAACATCTCTTGAGCTGAGACACAAAACACACATCCAAGGGGATGGAGTGAAACAAACGATGGAGGTTCACTTAGTGGCAATAATTCCACACCTAAGAAGATGGTGATCGATGTCACCAGACGGGGAACCTTAGAGAATGTGACTCGTAGAATTATCCCCTTAAGTGGCAAAAGGAATTACTTTTGATATAGAGATCATTGAAATTCCCTATACCAGCCTAAGGCAAACACAAACGATCGTTTGACGGAGTTCGAGAGAACGACATTCTCGGGCCAGAATGGGTGATGTGGACTACCTTGTTGAAGACAACACAAGGGATGATTTAGCTTATCATCGGAAATGGATGGAACCCATGGTAAAAAGGCACATTGGCGGTGCAAGCTGGGAACAAAATGCAAATGCTGGGAATGATTCTGGTAACCGGGAAGAAACCCCAACAGTAGAGAGTGAATCTACTCTTTGAGAGGTTATATCATAACCAAGAACACTGGGAGCAATCCCGGTTAGTGCCAGTGATAACACGTAGTGCTTGTGCGTGCTCTCAAGAACTTGAGCATTTCTATCATCATCAAGGTTTTACCATTATCCGTGCCAATGGTGCTGACAACACAACATACGACCATGATGAATAGCGATGGACGATGCAGATGCAAGGGAAGATAACACTTTCTCAGATTTCACCCTAGCGGGGTTAAGTGGCAAAATCTGGATGGCTGACCGAGAGACATTTAGCACTCCGCTTCTAATGTTCTCCTTGATGTGCTAGCGCAACCCATTTATTAAAATGGTTTGGTACCTAGAACTTCAAGTAAAAGATCAGACTTCGGGAGCACAAAAATCCATAAGGAACAACTAGGAAGTAAATCCTACGAAATCCTTATGGGGAGGTGGCCAACTTCTTCAATCAAGATTCTATAACAATAGGTCTTCCGGCTGGGTGTGTTGGCCACGACATCCACTTTACCGGTTATCGAGAGACCAATATTATAGTTCCTGGAAAATGCTCCAACTATCATATCTGCCTGAGATTCAGTTCTGGTTGGTGTCAGGATATTCCAGACTCATCGAGTCTAGAAAGAAAAATGAAAGTTTGCAACCCAAATCGACGAGACGGCGTTGCGAGACTCTCGGGGAGTGAACTACGACAGCAAGCTCCTAAACATGAGCTGGTTCTGCTACATACATGTGAACACGTTGTCCAAGACAAGCATGACCACATAGTAGTCTTATAACAAAACACTATCGAGTTCAGGGGGAACCATCAACGAGGATATCGAAGTTCTTGCATAAGTATAGCTCTTAAGAAGAAACTTCTTCTCCTTGAACAAATCAATCAGTGGATTGGTGTGCTAGGGATACATACAGAATGAAGATGACCAGTCTATCAGACCATAGAATACTTCGCACGTATGCATGACTGACTTGGGATGACTCCAGAGGAAGTAAAACAAGCTTTCTCAAATTCACGGTGGCAGCTTACATCAATTACACGTGAATTAGGGGAGATCACTTCTCTCATCCAAACATATACCTCATGAACGGAACACGAAGGCCATGCTTGAAAAGTTTCCAATACTAACTTAAATGTTCAACATGAATCGTGGTCAAGATAAACGATGTTGATGGGCTTAACAATGGGTCATCGAGATATCCATGAAGATGGAATTCCACAATTTATATGAACAAGGTGGTAGCATTGGTCAGACCAAGAGATATAATGAGGTATGCTCGAGGGACACCCACGGGTAAGACAACACTGAGAACATCGTTGGTTCTGATTTGATTTGAGGATAGCCCACACTCAAATCAAAGTTTTGTCAAGACAATGGATCCAACAACTGATCACGAGGATCAATCGATGAAGATATCATCTTTCTCCAACAAACACACAAACACCAGGATATCCCTTTTGCAATGAACTATGTTAGATCAAGATTTTATCTTCCAACTCTCCAAGTTGTTGTTTAGCTTAACCAACTAGTTCAGGGTATCCAACATAGATTCTCGGAGAAGGGGTGGTTTATAAGAAAACCAACTTGATCACGAACTCAACATAGCGGTCAGGGAACAACCTGGTAATACTTCTGAGAAGATATCCGTAAAATCACGAACCGCCGGTATGTTAAGAAGCTCGAGAACAATCTTGCTTTTTAGGGCAAGACGATATGATCAAAAGAGCGAGAGATTGACACAATCCTAACTCATTGATCGAAGAGTGCACCAGGAATAAGGACTAGGTATCACGATCATTCTTAGAATGATGATTCAATAACCAGCATGCTAAGAAGGAGAATATCGTCCATTAACTACCAAGCAACGGAGTTTCTTGGAGTATTGATTTCACACATCACGATTCACTTGTCAGTATTCCGGTTACAATAACACGGAGACCGACGAATGAACGATGATGGCGAGAGGTATCACTGTATCAAGAGTTCATAAGAGATAGTGCAATTCTCATGACGATCCCGACGTAAAGAGGGTTACACTTCAGTGTAGAACGGATCAAAAGCTTGATTGCATTTTGATCTACAGAGTACAACTGCTTTGACCCAATCCTGGATATGGATGAGGTACTGGGGTTTGTTTCTCCTAGTCATTCCGAATGGAATGGCTTGACGGACCACAGAAGTAAAAGGCATTGATGAACATGAATGCACGACTACTCCTGACTATCAATTGATAGACGAAGGTCATAATACAACTAAAAGGTGACAACTCAACGGAACATATAACTTTCCGAGTTGTGGATGCATAGACTAGCATGTCGAACTTTCAACATATTTCTTCCGGATAATCCATGCAGAAAGGTAGGACTGGCAGAGTCACAATATGAATGGAGTACTACTCAAGAGCACTCTGGTTGTGATCTTCTGGTTCAGAAGAACTTCTGCCATGATGGTTCATGGTATTGGAAGAACGATAACCACGGACCTCGAGGACTATCACAAGGTTACTAATATCCTAAAGGGACAAGCAAATACTACCAACATGAAGTAGGTAGAATGAATCTTGGGTTCAAGAACCCAAAAATAGAATGCCTACTAACTAAATGGCATCACAGGATGCTTTCGAGAATGATGGCCAGAATCATCACACTATGAATATAAAGCATTTCTAGATTACTGGGTGATCTTCTAAGACACCTAGAGTCATAATAATAACTCCAACATGTATGTTGAGGCAACGGAGTACCTCAACAAAACGACTAGTGTGGTTAATCTGGCCCAAAGGAGCATCGTGAACAGGAGGAAGGGATTTGCAATCGCATCAGATTGTTTAGAAACCTGGGAAGACTCGGACAGCATAACGGCTGTAAATGCCCAAAAAGATTTTGAGATCCAAGCAAAAGGGTAGCATAATCACTTAACATCATAATGTCAAGGTTTTGAGACCAGCAGTTTAACAAACAGAAGTAGTAGGAACTGAGCTGAAGGTTGAATCCACCATTAACGTGATCCTGATAAATAGAATGAGAATCCTAGTTCTTAATCCCCGTAGAAAGAAGAAGGTGACTCATATCAGAAGGTCATAGGGAAAAGGAGTAAAAAGAGCCTTATGTTCCTTTCCACAATCAATTCCCTTAATATAACCAAAGAGTTTCTAGACACAACTTCGACCAGTTTGGCTTACTAATCCTATAGGCAGTCAGGCTCTGATACCAAAGCTGTCGGGACCCCGATCCTAAGTCACACAGGTCTAGCCTGTAACACATCATATCACTTTGCGGCCTCACGCACGGTATCCCCACGGGTGCCACCTTACCTGGCCCGGGACCGTTTGCGCATTTTGGCACACGTATATGATAGTGTCGCTAGCATCCATATGACAGAGAACCCGAGCCGACATGACTAGTTATAAACCAAAAGTGGCACTAAATTACAGAGACAGGCATACATGACCCAGCAACGAACGTGTCGGTCATCAACGTATGAACCCAAGTCGTAGCAAGCTACAAGGACTTAAAGGAACAACGCGTGACATTTCCCCTAAGGGACAGACACAGGAACGAAGAGGGACACATGCCGGCCAGCCTAAGTGTTTCGGAGCAGTAGCAAGCTACCAAGGCTCAGTGGTAACACTAGGAGACATTTCCCTGTAAGATAGGCTACCAAGGGTAAACAACTAGGTGTCGGATCCCACACATAGCAATACACATTACACGTACGCATAACATGCAAGTATGTGCTGTACAACATGGCATCACAACATAACTCAACAACCCATATAGATAAAGGCCCAGAAGAGCCATCATAGCATTTATTACAAACAGAGGTCACATGACCCAACATACAGAGCATACAGGCAACGAAAGCATAACATGTCTGAGTACAGACAACTACAAATGAAAAAGGCTGAGGAGCCTGACTATCTACAAGACCCTACCAAGGGTACAAGATCGTAGCTGAGGTAACAAGCTAAACGTCGAAGTCCACGCGGAACCACTAGTGAGACTGAAGTCTCTCTGCAAAAAACATAATTAAACAAACGTGAGTACAAAGGTACCCAGCAAGACTTACATCAGAACTAGCTACATATGCATCAGTATCAACAAAGGGGTGGTGGAGTTTGACTGCAGCAAGCCAGCTTTGACTCGGTGGCTATCGTGAACTACGACTGCAAGTAACTCTTTTGAGGTGGCGCACACGAGTCCACACATTCACCAAACAATACACCACTATGGATCCGCTCCCGTCTCCCTACGAGAAGGCCATCCATAGCACTCACGTTTATCTTGCGCGTTTTAGAGTATCCACTTCCACTGTACAGGTAACCCAGAAGTCCATTTCCGCGGACACGGCTATTCGAATAGATCATATATAACCCTGCAGGGGTGTACTTCTTCACACACGCTCTCACCACTTACCGCCATTTACACGACATGTACTCGGCAACCTTCACGCGGAAGCCCAGCAAGGGTGTCGGCCACAACCTACCTAAACACTCAAGTCTCTAGTCCAGGTTTATCGCCTATTCAGGTTCCATCCGCAGGGAGTCCGGCCGAGGTTTCCACATACGGCCCCGAACGATGTGTACAGGGTTCCACGACACCAAACAGGCGCCCGGCATACCCGGCCACGTGCCTACAACATCACAGCCCACCCCTCCGATCAGCGCAGTGCACGGCCTCCATCATACTACAAACACCAGAAACTACTTGCAACTCCTCGACAGAGGACAAGGGTGATTAAGAAGCCGAGAGAGTCAATTAAGGATCCCAATGTGTGGTAGTAGCTGTTTCATGGATCACAAACAAAGAACTCAGTTCCTATGGACTGCTGTAATGGTACAACCCACCATGTACTCCTACATGGCCTCTCATCGCTACCTTTACCAAATCGTGTTCACACACTTAGCTCTCAATAGTAGGACATGTTCACCACATTCCAATTCATCCCCGATGAATCAGACCTGACACAACTCTAAGCAATAGCAGGCCTAACCAGAAAGCATGTATGATTAGGCACAACATGGCTCAAACAACTCCTACTCATGCTAGTGGGTTTCAACTATTTACTGTGGCAATGACAGGTCATGCAGAGGAAAGGGGTTCAACTACCGCAGCAGGTAATAGTTGAAGCGTTGTTGTCCTAATGCAGTAAAAGAGAGGAAGAGCGAGAGAGTGGGATTGTATCAGAATGCTCAATGGGGTTTTGCTTGCCTGGCACTTCTGAAGATAGCACTGTGTCTTCATCAGTGTCATCGGTCACATTGTCGGAACAACGTCTACTGAGAGGAAACAAACACCGACAATAGAGAAGGAACACAATCAATGCAATGCGACAATATGATGCATGATCATGACATGGCTATATGTTGTTGATTGGGCTAATGCAACTAGCAACCATATTAAATGAAGTTGATTTGAACCAAAGGTTCAAATTCAAACTCCACATGTGGTTATTTATATGTCATTTAATTGATTTGACCTGATCAGCAGGTTTAAGTTGCTCAAACATGCATGATAATGCCATAAACAGATTCCTTGAATTTTTCTGATCATTTTTCATATATAAATTATTTTCATTGGAGTTATAGATTATTTTCTGTGATACTTAGAAGTTTTGGCTATTTTCTGAAATAAACAAATCATTTAAGATTTATTTTAAATTCCAGAAAACATTACTGCGTCAGCATGACGTCACTGTGATGTCAGTAGTCAATAGGGCGGCCAGGGTCAAACCTGACCAATGGGGCCCACTGGTCAGTGACTCAACTAACTAAGCTAAATTAACTAACACTAACCTAGTTTAGTTAGCCGGGCGGGGCCCACATGTCAGTGAGTCAAAGGGTTAACTAATTGCAAAGTTAGCACTAATCTAAAATTAGCAGGGCTGTGGGCCCACCTGTCATTGTCTATTTAAGCTAATGACAGCAATTAAAACTTAACTAAAAACCTAAACTAATTAAGTCAGACGCCGGCCCCACGAGTCAGTGACTCAGGGGGAGTCAAACCCGGTGGGCTTGGGTCAAACCCACCGGCGGTTAGCCGCCGGCGAGGCCGAACGCGGCGGAGGGCGTCGGCAAACCGCCTCCGGCGACCAAAAGAGCGGCAGAGGGGCTCTACGTGGAGCTGGGACTCGCCCGCATCCATCTGGGCAGACGTCAGGGGTTGAGATGGCCCGAGCTCTCCGGAAACAAGCTCGCGGCGGCGGCCAGAGTTCGGGCAGAGAGGGGAAGGAGCTACGGGGCACAGGGAGGCGAGCTAAGGGGCTCTACGGACTCCTGGGAGCGTGCTGAGCATGACGAAAGGCTCAGACGCGAGCTTTGCTAGCTCTGTCCACGACGGCATCATGACCGGCGGCGAGGAGCTCCGGTCACGGCGGGAACGGCGCTACGGCAAGGGGGCAAGCAAAAGGAGGGAGGGGAAACGCAGTGGAGCTCACAGCGAGGACGAAGAGATGGTCTGCAAGCTCAGGGGCGTCCTTGATGCTGCGAATCGAGCAGCGACGATTGCCGGCCGTGGTGATGAAGACGACGGTGATGGCGTGGAATCGGGGCACCTAGCGTCGCGTGCGTCGTCTTATAGCTTCACGGATCCGAGGCGGAGCTCGTGGGCTAACTGGCCGGGCGTGGGGATGCTGGTGTCCGCGGCAACGGCGAACGGCGGCGACGGGCGGCGAGGAGAGGGGAGAGAGATCGAGGGAGAGTGAGAGGGGCCTAGGGGCATGCATGGCGTCTCCAGGGGGGTCGAGGAGGGCCAACAGAGCAGGAGGTGGCGAGGAGGCATGGCCGCGGCCGGCTGTGCGCCGGGCACGCAGTTGCTTCTCCTCCTGGCAGGAGCATGATAACAGTGCTGCCCCTGGTGGGCCGGGCCTGCAGCTGGGCCACACAGGAGCTAGGCTAGGCGGGCTGCTAGGTGAGCGCCAGGTAAGTGCTCTCTCTCTCTTTTTAATTCTTGTTTTCTATTATTCTGTAGACTTTAGGGCTTTATTAAAAATACTTAGGCACACTCAAAAATCACCAAACTTCTCATGGCCACTATTTGGAATATATCCAACATGGAACATTTCAGTTTAGGATTATTTGGACATTAATATTTTATAGTATTTAAATGCTCAAATTCAAATAGAGTAAGATTTAATTCAGAGCCCAAATATGTTATGGAAAAAATGTGCATCACCTCTGGCTACTGTTTACAGTATTTTCCATAAATGATGAACATTTTTTAAAGCCATTTGGACTTACTGAAAATATTTTAGGTGAACCTAGTGAAGTTCTTTTGGTGCTAGGGTTTGAACAAACCCCATTTCAAGTTTCAAAATAAATTAGACATGATGCAACAACCAAGACTAGTCCACAAGCAGATCTAGAACTAGAGCTGTGACATGAACATTGCCTCGTATTCAAAGACTTGGTTCTGAAGATCATAGATCTGGCTTTGAAGGTAGTGTATTTGCTCGTTGAGGGTGAAGATTATATCCTTCATGGACTTGCCATCCACATTGAGATCACGGGAAAGGTCTGTGATCATGAGGTGATTGGCATTGAGTCGACGCTCCACCATCTTCTTGCACCGGAAGACTTCTTGCTCCATAGCCTCAAGCCTATCCTCCACGGTTCCCGCCCCCTTGGGTCCTTGCTCATCACGGATGTGCAGCAATGTAACGCCCCGGACACACCCGCCGGTGGTCATTACTCCTGGCGGGATCTAGACTGGCCCCACATATCAATACTAGTCTTTTCTGCGCACTTTGTCCTCACTCGTGCGCACCCGGGGGCAACTTCCCGGTCGGTCACCCATCCTGAAACTACTCCAAGCTGAGCACGCTTAACTTTGGAGTTCTATCAGAATGGGCTCCCGGAAAAGAAGGAATTCGTTATTGATATGAGTAGTCTATCATCCCTAATAAGCCAGGCCATCACATACACCCTCACTCAGAGGAACCGACGTCCTCGTCGGGCCATAGGAACGTTCCCTCTTGGCACAACCGTCTGTGCTTCCAGGACAGCACATGTGCCATGCCGTGTGCCACGACGGGTCACAAACGTCATGCACAACATGACTGCAAACTGTCTGCAAACATCCATGTAACCGCGAGGGTCGGCTCTGATACCAACTTGTAACGCCCCGGACACACCCGCCGGTGGTCGTTACTCCTGGCGGGATCTAGACTGGCCCCACATATCAATACTAGTCTTTTCTGCGCACTTTGTCCTCACTCGTGCGCACCCGGGAGCAACTTCCCGGTCGGTCACCCATCCTGAAACTACTCCAAGCTGAGCACGCTTAACTTTGGAGTTCTATCAGAATGGGCTCCCGGAAAAGAAGGAATTCCTTATTGATATGAGTAGTCTATCATCCCTAATAAGCCAGGCCATCACAAGCAACCCCTCATGCATCTGGATGACCTGAGGGTGCTGCACCACCTCCCGCGGGTATGGGTTGATGACATTCTTGAAGAACTTGTGCTTGGAGAAGTTTGGGGTGGCCATGGTTGATGGGATCTGCTAGAAAATAGCAAGAAAAGAAAATAGAAGATTTCTGCGATACGGTGGTAATTAGGTTCGGGGTATATAAAGAATTTTTATCCTGGGAAACAAGCAAAGAGAAGAAAAACGGAGTCCGGAAGGTGCCCCTGGCGCGCCCTGGTGTCTTGTGCCCACCAGGGTATGCTTCCTAGTAGTTTCTTATTTTCCTAATTTTGATTCCAAAACTGCTAAAAAATATTTTTGCGGATTTTTTGGAGTCCGTTTACTTACCGTATCACATCCCTCCTTATTTTCACGATTCCGGAGTGTTCCGGAAGGACTCTATTATGTGTTCTTCCGGTGTCAAAGTTCGGATAATATTGCTTTCAACATTAATGGGCGTACCTGAGATATAATGCTTTGTTCGTTGCCCATTAATAACCTTCGGGTTAGTGCCTTGAGCATTATTTATTTTGATAGCTCTAGACAGATAAACCTCCTCGATGACATCTGGGCCTTCCCATTTAGAGAGGAGTTTCCCTGCAAAGAACCTGAAACGAGAGTTGTACAAAAGAACATATTCTCCAACTTAGAACTCATGCTTTTGGATTCTTTTATCATGCCATCTTTTAACTTTTTCTTTGAATAACTTGGCATTTTCATAAGCTTGGGTTCTCCAGTCATCTAGTGAGCTAATATCAAATAACCTCTTTTCACCAGCAAGTTTGAAATTATAGTTGAGTTCCTTGATTGCCCAAAATGCTTTATGTTCTAACTCAAGAGGCAAATGTCAAGCTTTACCGTAAATCGTTTTATAATGAGACATACCCATAGGGTTTTTATAAGCTATTCTATAAGCCCAAAGTGCATCATCTAATTTCTTAGACCAATTTTTCCTAGACCTATTGATAGTCTTTTGCAAAATTAAGTTTATTTCACTATTACTAAGCTCAACTTGACCACTAGACCGAGGATGATAAGGTGATACAATTCTATGGTTAACATCATATTTAGCAAGCATTTTATAGAAAGCACCATGAATAAAGTGTGAACCACCATCAGTCATTAAATATCTGGGGACTCCAAACCTTGGGAAAATAACTTCCTTAAGCATTTTAATAGAGGTGTTGTGATCAGCACTACTGGTTGGAATAGCTTCTACCCATTTAGGAACATAATCAACAGCAACCAAAATATGTGTATACCCATTAGAGGAAGGAAAAGGTCCCATGTAATAAAATCCCCAAACATCAAATGGTTCAACAGCAAGTGAATAATTCATAGGCATTTCTTGATGCTTACTGATATTACCTATTCTTTGACATTCATCACAAGATGAGATGAACTTACGGGCATCTTTAAAGAGAGTAGGCCAATAAAATTGAGACTGCAATACCTTGTGAGCGGTTCTATCTCCAGCATGATGTCCTCCATATGCTTGGGAGTGACATTTCTGAAGGATTTGTCCCTATTCATGCTCAGGTACACGAAGTCTAATAATACCATCTACTCCTTGTTTATAAAGATGTGGGTCATCCCAAAAGTAATGTATTAAATCATAAAAGAACGTTTTCTTTTGTTGGTATGTAAAGCTAGGTGGTAAATATTTAGCAACAATGTAATTAGCATAATCAGCATACCAAGGAGTATTATTAGTAATATTTATTCTAGCTAACTACTCACCAGGAAAACTATCATCAATAGATAGTGGGTCATCAAGCACATTTTCAAGTCTAGACAAGTTATCAACTACGGGGTTCTCAACTCTTTTTCTCTCAGTGATATGCAAATCAAATTCTTGTAACAAGAGACCCCACCGAATAAGTCTAGGCTTAGCATCTTTCTTTTCCATAAGACATTTAATAGCAACATGGTTAGTGTGAACAGTTACTTTTGAATCAACAATGTAAGATCTAAATTTGTCACAAGCAAACACAACTGCTAAGAATTCTTTTTCATTAGTACCATAATTCTTTTGAGCACTGTCTAGAGTTTTACTAGCATAATGAATAACATTCAGTTTCTTATCAACTCTTTGTCCTAGAACATCACCAACAACATAATCACTAGCATCACACATAATTTCAAAAGGTAAGTTCCAATCAGGTGGTTGAACTATAGGTGCAGAAATTAAGGCTTTCTTGAGTGTTTCAAAGGCTTTAAAGCAATCATCGTTAAAAACAAAAGGAACATCCTTTTGTAAAAGGTTAGTGAGAGGCCTAGAATTTTTTAGAAAAGTCTTTGATAAATCTGTTATAGAAACTAGCATGACCTAAGAAACTACGAATACCTTTGATATCCTTAGGACATGGTATTTTCTCAATTGCATCAACCTTAGCTTTGTCCACTTCAATACCCTTTTCAGAAATCTTATGGCCCAAAACAATGCCTTCATTAACCGCAAAGTGGCATTTCTCCCTATTCAAGACAAGACTTGTTTGTTCACATCTCTGCAAAACTCGATTAAGATTGCTTAAACAATCATCAAAAGACTTCCCATAAACAGATAAATCATCCATGAAAACCTCTACAATCTTTTCACAAAAGTCAGAGAATATTGCAGTCATACATCTTTGAAAGTTAGCAGGTGCATTACATAAACCAAAAGGCATACGTCTATAAGCATAGGTTCCAAATGGACATGTAAAAGTAGTATTTTCTTGATCAGGTTGAGAAACAGGTATTTGTGAAAAACCAGAGTATCCATCAAGGAAGCAAAAGTGTGTGTGCTTTGATAATCTTTCTAGCATTTGATCAATAAAAGGTAGAGGGTAATGATCTTTTCTAGTTGGTTTAATTAATTTCCTGAAATCAATTACCATTCTATAGCTTGTAACAATACTTTGTGGAATAGGTTCATTCTTATCATTACGAACAACAGTAATACCTCCTTTCTTAGGAACACAATGAACGGGACTTACCGATCTACTATCAGCTATATGATAGATTATACCTTCTTCCGGAAGTTTTAATATTCCAGTTCTTACCACTTCTTTCATTTTCGGATTTAACCGACGTTGATGATTGACAACGTGTTTAGCATCAGGTTCCATATTAATCTTATGCTGACATAGAGTGGGACTGATGCCCTTTAAATCATCAGGAGTATATCAAATAGCAGCTCGGTGCTTTCTTAGAACTTTCTATAATCTTTCTTCTTCATGTTCTGAAAGGTTAGCACTAATAATAACAGGATATATCTTCTTTTCATCAAGATAAGCATATTTCAAAGTGTCTGGCAATTGTTTTAATTCAAACACAGGATCACCTTTAGGTGGAGGAGGACCTCCTAGAGTTTCAACTAGCAAATTGTGTTTAAGCAGAGGACATTGTTCAAAGAAAATATCATCTATTTCATTTCTTTCATGCATATGTAAATCATTTTCATGGTCTAGCAAATATTGTTCTAGAGGATCAGTAGGAGCCACAGCAATAGAAGCAAGACCAATAATTTCATCCTTACTAGGCAATTATTTTTCATGAAGATTTCTACTAAACTTGTAGAAATTAAATTCATGAGACTCATCACCAAAACTAACACCGATACTTTGTTTCTTACAATCTAGTTTAACATTAATGGTGTTCAAGAAAGGTATACCAAAAATAATGGGACAGAAGTCATCTTGTGGGGAACCAAGAACAAGAAAATCAGTAGGGCATTTTATTTTCCCACACAAGACTTCAACATATCTAACAATCCCAATTGGTGATATAGTGTCTCTATTAGCAAGTTCAATAGTGACATCAATGTCTTCTATCTCTGCGGGTGCTATGACATTCATAATTTCTTGGTATAAAGAGTAGGGAATAGCACTCACGCTAGCACCTATGTCACATAAACCATGATTGCAGTGATCTCCTATTTTAACAGAGACAACGGGCATGCCAACAACATGTTTGTGTTTATATTTTTTATCAGGCTTGGCAATTCTAGCAGCTTCTTCATTGAAGCAAATAACATGCCCGTCTATATTTTCTTCCAAGAGATCTTTGACCATAGCAATATTAGGTTCTACTTTAATTTGTTCATCTAGTTTAGGTGTTCTGATATAACTTTTGTTAACCAAAGTTGAAACTTTAGCATGTTCATTTATCCTAACAGGAAAATGTGGTTTCTCAATGTAAGCAGTAGGAACAACTGGATCAACATTATAAAGTATAGTTTCTTCTTTAACTGGCATCGGTTCTTTAATTTGTTCTTTAATAGGTGGGTGATATTTAAACCACTTCTCTTTAGGGAGATCAACATGAGTAGCAAAAGATTCACAAAAGGAGGCTACTATATCAGAGTCAAGTCCATATTTAGTGCTAAACTGTGAAAAAACATCGGTGCTCATAAAAGATTTAACTCAATCATACTTAAGCTTAATACCTGACTCTTTACCTTCGTCGAGTTCCCAATCTTCAGACTTGCGTTTAACTCTTTCTAAAAGATCCCACCGGAATTCAATAGTCTTCTTCATAAAAGAACCAGCACAAGAAGTATCAATCATCACTACTGCAGGATGCTGCTAATGCGACACTACGATCAAAGACCCTTCGACGAAACTGTGTGCGATGCAATAATCACAAACGATGGTGTTAAAAATCGTCAAAAAGGTGCAACACGTTTGCGATGATGGATGCATTAAACACGGTTTAGATTTTAGTTGCGTGTGCGATGCAGGGCATACGGTTCAGTACAATTAATTGTTTGCGATGAGGAGGAACAAAAGAAACGGGCAGCCATATGAAGGTGTGTGTGATATAGAGCATACAGTTCACTTGGATGAACTGTTTGTGATTAGGCAACACAAAAGAAACGGTCAGCCAGATCAAGGTGTGTGCGATATACGGCATGCGGTTCACTCGGAGGAACTGTATGCGTTGAGACAAGAGAACATAAACGGTTCAATGTAAGAAGATGTGTGTGATACGCGGCAAACATGTTTGTAATCAGAAATGTGTGCGAAGACCGATAATAACACAGACGGTTGATGCTAATAGGACGTGTGTGTTGTGCGATGGGATTGCATACAGAACAACAACATATATATACACACACACACACGTATAAGGACATGGTTGCATAACCAAATTAAACATCCACTTACATAGGTGGATACTACAACCATGGCATTTGCACACACCAAAGTAAACTATTACATGCATAATTAGATAGGTGGCTACCACACACATGACATTTCCACACACCGATAAAGTAAACAATATATTACATGCATGATTAACTGGCATAAACAATCATCTGATCATCATCTACTTCCTGTGACGCTTGCTCTGCTTGTGGCTTGATCCGGGCTCATCGATTTGGGTAACGAGGCACTTCCTCATGTCAACGATCCTCCTGTGCATCTCGTAGCATGTGTACATGCTCTTGGCCATGAACCTGAGGTGAGGTTCATCCAATTGCCGCATCCAGGCCCTGTGCCAGGATGCGGGACTTGTTCTTTGGACATCCTGCTTCATCTTTTCGTAGTAAGGGTCAATGATGGCCGAGGCGAGTTCAACCGGGGAGTCCTTCTTCATGCTGCCCCAGACCCTGTAGTGCTCCCGGATTTCGACAAGGTTCTGCCAGGCCAAGCCCATAACCCTGGGCGCTTTTACATCGTCGATGGTTTCCACTATGGCGAACTTGTAGTCGGTGCTATTGACAAACCTGTTGAAACGGTCGCAAGGCTCTGTGGCCATGCAGTAGTGGTACATGAGGACATGATGGTGCACGCACAACTGGGCGATGGCACCCTTCTGATCTATATCGGGACGACCGGTGGTGTACCGAAGGTCGATACCGACCACCTTGTACTTGTCTCGAGCAAGCAACTGCTCAATGTTGTTGATGTAGTCGTCCACCATGGTCGGGTCGATGGTGTACACCACCGAGAGATCCGTCCCCCTCGCGTGGGTCTCCACTTTATGCTCGCCGAACTCCATTGGAGCACCGCTAGACATCCCCTCTCTATGTGTCATCGTGGGTGTGCTTGTTGTGTTGTGGGGCGTGATCGAAAGGTTGAAGAGACTAATGTTATAATGGTCGTGGGAATTAAAGGGAAAGCCAGACAGCTAGGAATATCGGCATGCCCTCATGGCAGTTCTAATTTGCAGCGCGTAACTCCATCGTGCCGTACGTAACTGCATCGCGTGGCAATGTGTGTGGTGCAACCGCATGCATATGGGGCCCCGACGTGATCGTGCGTACGCCCAACCGCTGGCAGAGCACGCGCGGAGGGACGTGAGTAGAGTGCTCCACGGTCGCCTCAACGGTGAGCAACCATATATATATATATATATATATATATATATATATATATATATATATATATATATAGGACTCCTATTTTGTACTCCTGGGAGTATGTACTCCCATCCTCAATATACCTCATATACGCATTAATTATACCTCTTTATCATTCTAAATATACTTCATTAAATATTCTAAGATACCCCAATACGAGTTTTGTTGAAAAAATATCATCTGCGACGTACTTTTTGTAATATACCTTTTTCACGTACAAACACATCAGTATATATGTAAACATTTAAAATATGTAGACTCGCATGAATTTTTTCATGAAAATCATTTTAGAGTATCTAATAATTACTAATGAAGTATATTAAAAATAATAAAGAGGTATAAAAAATTCATCTATGTGGTATATGAGGAGCGGGAGTACGTACTCCCAGGAGTACACAACCATTTTCCTATATATATATATATATATATATATATATATATATATATATATATATATATATATATATATATATATATATATATATATGCATATAGCTGTTGAACATGCAAGGAAAAACTTTCCACAAGCCAAGCACGCCGACGGATGTGAGCAGAGCGCGCCAAAGGACGCGTGCAGAGCGCGCCACGGCGCCTAATGGCGAGCAGAGCTTGCCGAGGGATGCGAGCAGAGGCCATCACAGTGATACGTGGCAAATAAGACGAACTGTGCGAGCGATGTGCATTCATATTTTATTAGTTAAATCCTACTTATAAACCAGGATGGGGGTATAGTAGGTAATTAAATCGCAAACATTTTTTTATATTAACCGTATGTGTACATGTCCTTTCATCCTCCTCTCGCACGTCTTGTCACCCCGCTGCCCCAGACGGCTTACAGCGCAAGCTTGCACAGCGCACGGGGGCGTTCTTTTGGCCAAACGGTGGCACTAATGAATCGTCGGTGAGTCCGTTCCTGCGCAACTTCACAGGTTCCCGCACAAGCTTCGCGCCCGACTCGGTGAAATCCCCCAAAATCCCAATGCTTACCGGCCTGCTATATAAACCCTCATGGCCGGCGAGTCTTGCATTGCATTTTCCCCTCCCTCCCTGTAGCTTATCTCGCCTGCTTCTCCCACAATCGCCAATGGCACCGGTCCATCATCGTCGCTCAGCCACTCCACCATCATCAGAGGACAACTCCAGCTGGGAGGCTACACCGCGGCGGCGGCGTAGTCCCCGGTGTAGTGTAGTGCGCGTGACATCCCTATTGGGTGTGCGCGGAACACCCACCACACGCTCCGCCGCCGCTGCCCGTCGACAGCAGTTGCCGGCCACCGTTGCCGCCACACCACCGTCGAAAGACAGGGCCATCGCCCGCTCCGCCGCCGCGGCTCGAAGGCAGGAGGTGGCCGTCGTGGCCTCCACCCCACTGCCGGCCATCGCCCGCTCCGCCAGCGCGGCCCGAAGGCAGGAGGTGGCCGTCGTGGCCGCCACTCTATCATCGGCCGCTGTGGCCACCAGCCCACCGTAGACCACTGGGATCATCACCCGCTCCGCCATCACCGCCGAAGGAAGGAGGCGTAGGTGGAGGCCCACACGTGCGTCAGCGACCTTGCGCGCTACATCGGGTTCCTGTGGGAGGAGGAGGAGGAGGAGCGCCTTGTCGAGCATGCAAAGAGCCTTACCGCAGCCGTGGCCGCAACACAAGGCGACGCAGGGGCGAGGAATCAGGAGATCTACGAGCAGTCCGGCCGCTTTGAGAGGGGTCGTCTGGAGTGACAGTGGGTGTTCGAGCTAGCGAGCGTCGCTGAACATGCAGCGGCGGCACGCACCATGTTGCAGTTGTCCAGCTCGTCGGTAGGCTCCTCCTCCTCCTCTGCCTCTTACTGACTGCGCTCGGCAGAGGAGAGGCTGCCGGAAGTAGCACAAAGCCCCTCCGTAGTAGTAGTATTTAGGGGCTATTTTGTTCAGTTCATCTGACTATAGATGTGGTGGAACTGTATAATGTACTTAAAATTAGCTAGTATATATAGTTGAACTAGCTATTTCAATACGTGGTTGGCTAGAATTGGGGAAAAGTTTGGTCGGTTCAGCTGTCGAGTTGAACTGTTTGTATAAATTAAGAATGAATGATCAATCTATGATTGAAATCTATGCTTAATTGCTGAATTTTAGTTGCAAAAATTAGACAGTGTCAGTGATTTTTAGCTTCATATTTTGACAAATTGCAATGTTACAAGGATTTACAAATGGCAATGTTACTAGATCAACAAATGTCAATCTTTCCAGTTTGACAAAGGGTAACATACCCAATATGACAGATGCAAATCTTACCAAATTGTTTGTACGTGGTTGCACACGGGTCATCCAAAACAACCGTTTGCGTTGAAGGGATGCACAAATCATGCGCTGCAAATTCTCCCTCGACTTAAGGGGGAAGACCATAGCTCTCACTTTGCATACGGGTGTTCTACCTAAGACATTTGCGATCAAGAGCTTCAGAAATCCTGCTCGGCAAATTTTCTCTTGGCTTCCCGGGGAAGCTGTCGGTTTGCATACATGTGTTCTAACTAAAACATTTGTGATCAAGAGCTGCACAAATCCTACATTGGAGTACAGTCGCACGCCTCCCGTTTAGTCAAGCACTCAAGCACGTATCCGCATGCACGACACCTCCTAGCCATTAAAAAAGTGAGGTGTGGCGTCACGTGAATGGTTTACAGAACGCACACAATTTAAATTATATAAAACGTTTGAGATGTTATAGTGGCAGCTATTTGTTTCAAAATGCCTTTGTTGGCTGTTATTAGAGTGCGCCTTCTCTCAAAATGGACATGAAAAATACCACCGCATGTCGGGTGCCATTCCATGATAGCATGCCAAGTTTCATGAATTTTAGACGAGTTTTAGATTTACTAGAATTTTAAAACAAAATATATCAACGTTTTGCCGGCAATCAGCAGTGCCCTGGTGTTTGAAATTCATTCCCATTTCTTGCATGGGACCTAAGCATGGACCGAAGGACACATATTTGATTTTTCAACCAATTTATATGCACTAGAGCATGTGCATGTAGTTCAAATTTGAATTATGCACATAAAATGCCTAGAAAACCCAGTTAATGTATTAAAATGTCCAAACGAACCCCGAAAAATTCCAATGTTAAACACAACACACCTGTTATTCTATGTTGACACTAGATTTTTTTCAAAGCAATAAGAGGCAACGGATATCGTTTCGTCCCCAAAGGTGGCACGTTCCCTACCGAAACAATCACTCTTGTTGTGAGAAGCTCTGGTTTGTGAGAAGCTTATACCCAAACCTACCCCAAATGGGAGAACATATTTACCACGACATGTTGATGCCGCTCCATGATAGCATGCCAAGTTTCATGAATTTCAGATGAGTTTTGGATTTATTAGAATTTAAAAACCTGGTATCTCAATGTTTCCGGACGAGTGACGGTGGCAGGGTGCTTGAAATTCATTCCCATTTTTTGCATGGGACCTAAGCATGCACCGAAGGACACGGATTTGATTTTCAACCCGTTTATATGCACTGGAGCATGTGCATGTAGTTCAAATTTGAATTATGAACATAAAATGCCTAGAAAACCCAGTTAATGTATAAAAATGTCCAAACGAACCTCGAAAATTCCAAAATAAAACACCACACTTCTGTTGTTCTATGTTGACACTAGAAATTTTTTGAAAGCAATAAGAGGCACCGGATATCGTATCGTCCCCAAAGGTGGCACGTTACCTACCGAAACCATCACGCTTGTTGTGAGAAGCTCTGGCTTGTGAGAAGCTTATACCCAAACCTGCCCCAAATGGGACAAAAATTGTACAACAACATGTTGATGCTGCTCCATGATAGCATGCCAAGTTTCATGAATTTCAGAAGAGTTTTGGATTTACTAGAATTTAAAAAACAGGTATCTCAATGTTTCCAGCTGAGTGACGGTGGCAGGGTGTTTGAAATTCATTCCCATTTCTTGCATGGGACCTAAGCATGCACTGAAGGACACATATTTGATTTTTCAAGCCGTTTATATGCACTTGAGCATGTGCATGTAGTTCAAATTTGAATTATGCACATAAAATGCCTAGAAAACCCAGTTAATGTATAAAAATGTTCAAACAAACCCCAAAAAATTCTAAAATTAAACACAACACTCCTGTTGTTCTATGTTGACACTAGATTTTTTTTGAAAGCAATAAGAGGCAACGGATATCGTTTCGCGCCCAAAGGTGTCACATTCGCTACCGAAACAATCACACTTGTTGTGAGAAGCTCTCGTTTGTGAGAAGCTTATACCCAAACCTGCCCCAATGGGACAAAAAAAATACCACATCATGTTGATGCCGCTCCATGATAGCATGCCTAGTTTCATGAATTTCAGACGAGTTTAGGATTTACTAGAATTTAAAAACTAGGTATCTCAATGTTTCCAGCCGAGTGACGGTGGCAGGGTGTTTGAAATTCATGCCCATTTCTTGCATGGGACCTAAGCATGCACCGAAGGACACATATTTGATTTTTCAACCCGTTTATATGCACTGGACCATGTGCATGTAGTTCAAATTTAAATTATGCACATAAAAAGCCTAGAAAACCCAGTTAATGTATAAAAATGTCCAAATGAACCCCAAAATATTCCAAAATTAAACACAACGCTCTTGTTGTTCTATGTTGACACTAGAATTTTTTTGAAAGCAATCAGAGGCAACGTATATCGTTTCGTCCCCAAAGGTGGCACGTTACCTACCGAAACCATCACGCTTGTTGTGAGAAGCTCTGGTTTGTGAGAAGCTTATACCAAAACCTGCCCCAAATGGGACAAAAAGTTTACGACGACATGTTGACGCCGCTCCATGATAGCATGCCAAGTTTCATGAATTTCACACGAGTGTTGGATTTACTAGAATTTGAAAACCAGGTATCTCAATGTTTCCGGTCGAGTGACGGTGGCAGGGTGTTTGAAATTCATTCCCATTTGTTGCATGGCACCTAAGCATGCACCGAAGGACACAAATTTGATTTTTCAACCCGTTTATATGCACTGGAGCATGTGCATGTAGTTCAAATTTGAATTATGCACATAAAATGCCTAGAAAACCCAGTTAATGTATAACAATGTCCAAACGAGCCCCAAAAAAATTCCAAAATTAAACACAACACTCATGTTGTTCTATGTTGACACTATAAATTTTTTGAAAGCAATAAGAGGCAACGGATATCGTTTCGTCCCCAAAGGTGGCACTACACTAACTAGCAAACTACACTACACTACACTAACTAACCAAACTACACTAACTAAAAAACACTAACTAAACTACACTACACTACACTAACTGTACTAACTATACTAACTAACTACACTAACTAAACTAACATAGAAAAAAACTGAAAAAAGAGATTGAGAGTGGGCTCACCGAAGTGGGGAAGGTAGATGCCGAGCTGGAGGAGGCCGACGCCGGCGGGCCGGGGCATCGGGGGGCCGGGCGGTGGGCCGGGGCGGCGTGGGGTCGAGGGTGGCGACGGTGTGCGGTCGGGGGTGGCGGCATGGCGCGGTCAGGGGCGGCGGGCGTGGGCGGTGAGGGAGTCCTGGCTTAGGGGGTCCTCGGGTGTCCAAACTACTCGATATGGGCCGCACTAATGGGCCGTGAAGATAAAAGTATAAGATTATCCCCCGTGTCCGGGTAGGACTCCTATGTGCGTAGAATGGCAAGTTTTGTGTCCAGGTGTAATTTTTCCTTCCTCTGCAAGATAACTTTGTACAACCCTAGGTCCCTCCGGTGTGTATATAAACCGGACGGTTTAGTCCGTAGAGGCTATAAGAATAATCTCAGGGTAGACAACTAGGGTTTAGCCAATACGATCTCGAGGTAGATCAACTCTTTTAACCCCTATACACATCAAATTCAATCAAGCATGAAGTAGGGTTTTACATCCATTAAGAGGGCCTGAACGTGGGTAAACATCGTGTCCTTGTTGTCCCTTGCTACCATTTATCCTCAGATACACTGCTTGGGACCCCCTACCCGAGATCTGACGGTTTTGACACTGAATGGTGCTTTCACTGAGAGTTCCGCTGTGTTGTCAACAGAAGGATCGATGGCTCGCTTTGTCATCAGCGACGACGTTGTCTCTGGGGAGACCTTCCTCCCTGGCCACCTTTCCATATTTGGTGGCTTCGTGCTGCGTGCCAACTCGGCCGGTCACCTTGAGTAGGTCGACAACTATGCCCCTGGTCACATAATCAGGTTTGGAAGTTTAAACTACATCACCGATATCCGAGGAGATGTGATCTTCGAGGGGTTCACGGCCTCAGCTGCCGCTCTCCACCTGCACGAAAAAGACCCTTTGGACTCACTGTCAGATCCCGTCCAGGGGTCGACGCCCATGTCTGCTTTGGTCTTAGATCTGGAGCAGACCACTTCATCCAAAGATGGGAGCATAAACCCCGTCGGGCTCTCTCCCTCCATGGAACTTCTAGCCAGAGACTCAGAGGCGATCGCACCGTTTGCATACCCAGAATTAAACGAGATTCTTCCCGTTGTCGGGACATCAGGCTCGCCTCCAATCACGAGCTTCGAATTCTTAGGGTCTGTGGCCTCCGGGCACGATCAAGTGGTCACCATCGAGCCCAGCTCCGCAGATCCTCAGACCCCTGTCCAGTCCTCGCTCTTAAATGAGGCGTTGGACTTACTACAATCTCTCGCCATCACGGAGATATCGCCTCCAAAGTATGCCAAGTTCGAACTGGGTGCTGAGACTAGGGAATTTTACGTCCCACCCACCACCCACTTGGTAGCCATTATCGAGGATTTAATTAATTGACATGCTAGACTACACTTCCAAAGACATGGATGGCATGGATGATGATTTCGAAGCCGAACCATGTCAAAACCCGCCCATCACTGGGCGCTGGACGGCCACTTCTTCTTACGATGTATATATGGTGGACAAGCCAGAGAAGAAGAACGGCGACGACACTAAAGATCCAGATGAGGATAAGCCCGTCGATGAACCACCAAAACGTCGACGTCAGCGGTGCCGCTCTCGATCGCGCCGAGGAAGGGAAAGCAACACTGGCACCAGAGACAATGACACTTCGGATAATGCCGAAGACCCCGAAAAACCCCATGGAACCAGCGTTAGACCAGGAGGAAAGGGAGGAGGGTCAATTCAGCCCCAAAAAGCTCGCTGATCACGAGGATTCAGAAAACAGTAACTATTTACCTGTCTCCGAAGAGGATGTTAGCCTCGGTGATGAAGAATTCATCGTCCCAGAGGAACCCCTCGAACAAGAACGCTTTCAGCAACGACTTATCGCCACAGCGAGGAGCCTGAAAAAGCAGTAGTAGCGGCTTAAAGCCGAACAGGATACGCTCAACGACAGATGGAATCAAGTGCTAGACGCTGAAGAAAGATATGACCGTGAGCGCCAAACAAAGAGCTATCCCAAACGCAAGCTACTGCCCCAATTGATGACGAGGCCCTTGTGCCAGTACCATCAAGATACAATCAGGCTGATCAACTAGACCGACCACCACGTGGAAGGGACAAAATGGCTAATAATGCCGAATATCGGCCCGCACCCTCTTACCATAGAGGCAAGGAGACAGCAGCTCCAGGCCACAAGTATGACCTACGTCAGGACCTGGCCAATAGAGCCGGCCAGACAAGATAAATCTATGGATCAAGAGAACGTGCTCCCACATAGGACGACGGCCATCAAGCCTGGCGCGACAAATACAATCAAGTTCGGAATCAACACCAAACACAGATGTCATCCGAACTCCATCGCGATGTTGCACGACATAGAGGTGCCGCACACCCTATGTGCTTTACCGACGAGGTAATGCAGCACCAATTTCTGGAGGGGTTTAAACTTGTAAACATTGACAAATACGATGGAACGATGGATCCTGCCATATGGATTGAAGATTTTCTAATCCACATTCACATGGCTCGTGCAGATGACCTCCACGCCATTAAATACCTACCTCTAAACTGAAAGGACCAGCACAACACTAGTTGAACAGCCTCCCAGAGAACTCCATTGGAAGCTGGGAAGATTTAGAGGATGCTTTTCGGGCCAACTTTCAGGGCACTTATGTCTGGCTACCGGATGTTGATGACCTGAGCCACATAGTCCAGCAACTCGGAGAGTCAGGCCGCAAACTTTGAAATCGGTTCTTAACTAAAAAAACAAACCATCGACTGTCCAGACGCCGAAGCCTTAGCGGCCTTCAAACATAGTGTCCATGATGAATGGCTCGCCCGACATCTCGGCCAGGAGAAGCCGAAGACTATGGAAGCTCTTACTACACTTGTGACCCGCTTTTGCACGGGCGAAGATAGCTGGTTGGCTCGTAGAAGCAACAGTACCGGCGACCCCGGCACTTCTGAAGCAAGGGATGGCAATGGCAGGCCATGACGCAACAAAAGCAAGCGTCGGAACAACAACGGAGAAGCAGAGGATACGATAGTAAACGCCGGATTCAGTGGCTCCAAACCCGGCCAAATGAATAAGTTGTTCAAGGGCAATCGGGATGGTCCATACAACTTGGAAAAAATACTAGAGATACCTTGCCAAATTGATGGCACCCCTGACAAGCCTGCCAACCACACCAACAAAAATTGTTGGGTTTTCAAACAGGCCGGTAAACTAAATACCGAACACAAGGGGAAAGAAACTCAAAGCGAGGATGATGACGACCCTCGCCCGCCGAACACGGGGGGACAAAAACAATTTCCCCCCGAGGTGAAAATGGTGAACATGATCTATGTCACCCATATCCCCAAGAGGGAGCGCAAACGTGCATTAAGGGACGTCTACGCCGTAGATCATGTTGCCTCAAAATTCAACCCATGATGGGCTTGTCCGATCACCTTTGATCGCAGGGATCACCCAACCAGTATCCGTCATGGAGGTTCGGCGGCCCTGGTACTCGATCCGGTCATCGATGAATACCATCTTACTAGAGTCCTTATGGACGGTGGTAGCAGCATCAACCTGATCTATCAGGATACGGTCCGCAAGATGGGGATCGACCCGTCAAGAATCAAGCCAAGTAACACTACCTTTAACGGAGTGATACCCGGTGTAGAGGCCCGCTGCACGAGCTCATTGACACTGGAGGTAGTATTCGGCTCTCCAGACAATTTTCAAAGTGAGGAATTGATCTTCGACATCGTTCCTTTTCCCAGTGGCTATCATGCATTGCTTGGACGAACCACTTTTGCTCGCTTTAACGCAGCCCCACACTATGCTTATCTCAAGCTCAAAATGCCTGGAACTCGTGGCGTTATCATAGTAAATGGGAATACGGAGCGCTCCCTCCGTACCGAGGAGCATACCTCAGCCCGAGCAGCCGAAGTTCAAGGCGGCCTCATCAAGCCAAATAACTCATTGGTCATCAAGACCCAAGACACTGCTAAACGTGTCCGGCCCGCATTACAATGCGGCAACTCAGTGGAACCTGAGCTTGAGTAGCAGTTCAGCCTCCTCCGACTGCCCCATAAGGTTGCGGTATACGTACCTCGCTTACATAACTACGCCCGTAAAATACCTTGTGTAGCGCCGGAGGCACGCTGCGGAACAGGTCCATAGTACGGCTTGACCCCATTCGGACCTCATATATATTTTCACTATAGGTTCGTTAAAAAGCCTACCTGATCTATGGTCACGCGGGGACTTCTTTTTAAGTTCCCCTTTTTCGTCAGATGACTATCAGACTCCTCCCCATCAAGGATGTATCACCAAGAAGAAACGATGCAGACGTGCAACAGGGCATCATTGGGATTTTTAAACCATTTTGTTTAGGCTCTGTGTAAACCTTTCCCTTGTATAAACCTCTGGCATGTAAAATGACCTCGATGTTTTTGGCATTATCTGTAACACCATGGCTCGCCATATCAATCAGCATATGAAGGAAGCAGTTGATCACCACTTTGTTTGGGATTCATTTTATTTTACATTATCATCTGTGTTCCCTCCCTACCACACGTGCTTCAATTCGGCCTTAATACCGGGGGTTGTATGCGGCCCAACACATTTCAAGTCCGAATAACTATAGGGAACTGTTCGATGTCCTGAATATTGCATTATATGCATCGCCTCCGAATCATGTCTTGGGTCTATAGTTGGGTTGCCTGGCTCCTGTGCTTACCACCTTACGTTCCGCATTTTCCGGCTAAGGTAGTAAAGGGATAACTACTGCGATTGTATTTCTGGTTCGTCCGGTCAAGTACCTCAGTAGAGAAAGCCAAAAACTGATTGTCATGATAGGCGAGAGCTGGTCGGCAATTCGGCGACTTAGTACTATACTACAGATCGTTAGCGATTTACCCCGTGTTACACGAGGGGCTGGTCTTCGCCCAGCCGCGTGGAAGAGGCACCGAAATATAGATAGCCGCACACACACAAGGGGCTAGTACCTAGCCCCGCAGTTAAACTCCTATGGCTAAGTGAAAGTAATAAAGCCGCATAGTCTGATTGCATGTTTCACCTCGCGGACACCTCCTTCACGGACCAAGACGTTGGATAAAGTGTGGTCACGCGTTATGACGAACACCCTTGTAGCATATACATGGGCGCTGAAGCCGACGACTAGTAACTTTCAGAAATATAACAATAAACGGCCGCACAGGAGGAAAAGTTGCTCGAATAGAAGGCGCAAACATAGTCATACATAGCAGCATGGGTTCGTAACATAGTTTATACAACCTCAACACACTTAACTAAATATTACGTCCTTCGAACACTGGCCCTCTATAATGCGGGCTCCTTCTAGGACGTCATCGAAGTACCTCTCCGTCTTTTGATGATCTTTGCCTTCGGGCGGACCTGCGGTTGCCACTTCGGTGGCCTTCATCTTCGCCCATTGCATCTTGACGCAAGTGAAGGCCATCCGAGCACCCTCTATGCAGCCCAAGCGCTTCACAACTGATACGTCTCCAAAGTATCTACTTTTCCAAACCCTTTTGCCCTTGTTTTGGACTCTAACTTGCATGATTTGTATGGAACTAACCCGGACTGACACTGTTTTCAGCAGAATTGCCATGGTGTTGTTTTTGTGCAGAAATAAAAAGTTCTCGGAATCGCCTGAAAATCAACGGAGAATTATTTCAGAAAATATAAAAAATATCTGCAAGAAGATCTACACCGAGGGGCCCACACCCTGTCCTCGAGGGTGGGGCACGCCCCCCTTCCCAGGGTGCGCCCCCTTCCCAGGGCGCTCCCCTAGCCTCGAGGGCCCCCCTATGCTCCACCGACGTATCCCCAGGTTCTATACATTCCCTTTCGTGGAGAAAAAAAATCAAGAAGAAGGAATTATCGCGTTTCACGAGACGGAGCCGCCGCCAAGCCCTGATCTCTCTCGGGAGGGCTGATCTGGAGTCCATTCGGGGCTCCGGAGAGTGGAGATCGTCGCCATCGTCATCATCAACCCTCCTCCATCACCAATTCCATGATGCTCACCGCCGTGTGTGAGTAATTCCATCGTAGGCTTGCTGGACGGTGATGGGTTGGATGGGATCTATCATGTAATCGAGTTAGTTTTGTTAGGGTTTGATCCCTAGTATCCATTATGTTCTGAGATTGATGTTGCTATGACTTTGCTATGCTTAATGCTTGACACTAGGGCCCGAGTTCCATGATTTCAGATCTGAACCTATTATGTTTTCATAAATATATGTGTGTTCTTGATCCTATCTTGCAAGTCTATAGTCACCTACTATGTGTTATGATCCGGCAACCCCGAAGTGACAATAATCGGGACCACTCCCGATGATGACCATAGTTTGAGGAGTTCATGTAGTCACTATGTGTTAATGCTTTGGTCCGGTACTCTATTAAAAGGAGGCCTTAATATCCCTTAGTTTCCAATAGGACCCCGCTGCCATGGGAGGGTAGGACAAAAGATGTCATGCAAGTTCTTTTCCATAAGCACGTATGACTATATTCAGAATACATGCCTACATTGCATTGATGAACTGGAGCTAGTTCTGTGTCACCCTAGGTTATAACTTCTACATGATGAATTGCATCCGACGTAATTTCCCATCACCGATCCAATGCCTACGAGCTTTACCTATATTGCTAGTTGTTATTTACTTTTCCATTGCTATTATCACAAAAACTACAAAAACACTATCTTACTTTTATTGCTGCTACCGCCACTATCATATTACTTTGCTACTAAACTACCTTGCTGCAGATACTAAGTTTCCAGGTGTGGTTGAATTGACAACTCAGCTGTTAATACTTAAGAGTATTCTTTGGCTCCCCTTGTGTCGAATAAACAAATTTGGGTTTAATACTTTACCCTCGAAAACTAGTGCGATCCCCTACACTTGTGGGGTATCATGACTATTTTCTGGCGCCGTTGCCGGGGAGCATGGCTCTATTCTTTAAGTCACTTGGGATTATATCTGCTTATCACTATGAAGAATTTGAAGGACTCAAAAACCAAGATCTTACCCTCAACTACGAGGGGAGGTAAGGAACTGCCATCTAGCTCTGCACTTGATTCTCCTTGTGTTATGAGTAAACTTGCGACACCTACTCCTGCTATTGAATCTGATATGTCGTATGTTCTTGATGATGCTACTTCTGCTATGTATGATGAAACTACCTCTATGCCTGATACTGTGCCACTAGGTGAATTTCTAGATGAACAAATTGCTAATGTTAGGGAGAGTGCAAATGTTGATGATATTTATGAAAGTGATGATGAAACTATTCCCCATAGATATGAATTGCCTGTTATGCTCGAGGGTTATGTTATGGATGAAGACACTGCTAGAGACTTTCTTTCTTACAATGATAGATATGATCTTAAGTAGTTATTAGCTAAGTTGAAAGAAAAGTCCTTGAATGCTAGAATGAAACATGACCCTGCTTTTGCTACTTCACCTATATGTGTCACTGCTAAGGATTATGAATTCTCTGTTGATCCTGAGTTAATTACTTTGGTTGAATCTAATCCTTTCCATGGCTATGAGTCTGAAACTGTTGTGGCACATCTTACCAAGTTGAATGATATAGCCACCATGTTTACCAATGATGAAAAGATTCGCTACTACTATGTCCTTAAGCTATTTCCGTTCTCGTTAAAGGGTGATGCTAAGACTTGGTTTAATTCTCTTGACCCTGGTTGTGTGCGTAGTCCCCAGGATATGATGTATTACTTCTCTACTAAATATTTTCCCGCTCATAAGAAACAAGCTGCCTTACGGGAAATTTATAACTTTGCTCAAACTTAAGAAGAGAGTCTCCCACAAGCTTGGGGGAGGCTTCTCCAGTTACTTAATGCTTTGCCTGATCATCCTCTTGAGATGCATGATATACTTGATGTCTTTTATAATGGACTAATCGATGCTTCGAGAGACCACCTGGATAGTTGTGCTGGTAGTGTTTTCAGGGAAAGAACAGTGGAACAAGCTGAATTACTATTGAATAATATGCTGGCCAATGAAAAGAATTGGACACTTCCCGAACCAGCCCCTAAGCCAACTCTGAAGAAAAGAGGTGTTCTATTTCTCAGTCCTGAAGATATGCAAGAGGCAAAGAAATCTATGAAAGAAAAAGGTATTAAAGCTGAAGATGTTAAGAATTTACCGCCTATTAAAGAAATACATGGTCTTGATAACCGACACAGGTAGTAAAGGTAAATTCCCTTTATAGATTTGATGAAGGTGATATTCCTCGTTATAAGTCTGCTAGCCAATGCTTAGATGAGTTCGACAATTTTATTGTGAAACAAGAAAACATCAATGCTTATGTTGGTAGACAATTACAACACAATGCGCATATGATCGAACGCTTGAGTGATTATCTGTCTAGTGCTAATGGTGGACTGAAACTCATTAGTAAACATGCTTCCATGGTCACCACTCATGTAGAACAAGTACTTAAGGCTCAGAATGATTTGCTCAATGAATTAAATAGTAAGAATAATGACTATGCTGTTAGAGTTGCTACTAGAGGTGGTAAAATGACTCAGGAACCTCTGTATCCTGAAGGCCACCCTAAGAGAATTCAGCAAGATTCTCAGAGAGCTAATTTAGATGCACCTAGTTCTTCTAAGAAGAAGAAAAAGAAAAATGATAGGAATTTGCATGCTTCTAGTAAACCTGTAGCTCCCCCACGTGAAAATACCAATGATATATCTGTTTCCGATGCTAAGACACAATCTGGCAATGAGCATGAACCTAGTGATAATCTTAATAATGATGTTCATGATGATGCTCAACCTAGCAATGATAATGATGTAGAGATTGAACCTGATGTTGATCTTGATAACCCACAATCAAAGAATCAACGTTATGATAAGAGAGACTTTGTTGCTAGGAAGCACGGTAGGGAAAGAGAATCCTGGGTGCAGAAACCCATGCCTTTTCCTCCGAAACCATCCAAGAAAAAGGATGATGAGGACTTTGAGCGCTTCACTGAAATGATTAGACCTATCTTTTTGCGTATGCGTTTGACCGATGTGCTTAAAACAAATCCTTATGCCAAGTATATGAAAGACATTATTACCAACAAAAGAAAGATACCTGAAGTAGAAATCTCCACCATGCTTGCCAATTACACTTTTGAGGGTTGGAATGCCTAAGAAATTAGGAGATCCAGGAGTACCTACTATACCTTGCTCCATTAAGAGAAACTATGTTAAAACTGCTTTGTGTGATCTTCGAGCCGGTGTTAGTGTTATGCCTCTCTCTTTATACTGTAGACTTGACTTGAGTAAGTTGACACCTACTGAAATATCCATGCAAATGGCTGATAAATCAACTGCAATACCTGTGGTATTTGTGAGGATGTGCCTGTTGTAGTTGCAAATGTTACTATTCTAATGGACTTTGTTATACTTGATATTCCCGAGGATGATAGTATGTCTATTATTCTTGGAAGACCTTTTCTGAATACTGCAGGGGCTGTTATTGATTGCAACAAAGGCAATGTCACTTTTCATGTCAGTGGTAATGAGCATACGGTACACTTCCCGAGGAAACAACCTCAGGTCTATAGTATCAATTTTATTGGAAAAACTTCAACAATTACTATTGGAGGTTTTGAGTTTCCTATTCCTACTATCAAGAAGGCATATGACATACTGATTGTTGGGAACATACATTTCCCCATTGAGGTAACATAGTGTTATTCGAAAATTCTCCGGTTTCATGTTACTCGGAAAGAGTTTATTAACAAGATCTGATCAACCTTGTTAATGGATTCCTTTTGATGAACATGGGATAGGTGAATCTAGATAGCACAAACCTTCTGTACCCTCCTTTTACTTTCTGTTAATTAGGTTAAATAAAACAAAAATAGCATTATCTGTCTGTTTCCAGACTTATCCGTGCAATAAAAAAATATCCCGAAAATAAAAGTTCTCCAAATGCCATGAAAATGAAATATGATTTTTTCTAGATTATTTAATAAAATATGGCACTGAACACACAGCGAGGGGAGCCAGCTAGTGGCCTCGAGGGCACAGGGCGCGGCCCCCTTCACAGGGCACGCCCCCTGCCTCGAGGGCCCCACGTGCCCCCCTGCACTTATCCTTTCACCCATGCTCTTCGTCTTCTTCCCAAAAAAATCCCCAACCAGCTCAAACCCGAGTTCTTGCTCATTTTGCTGCCATTTTCGATCTCCTTGCTCAAAGCACCATTCACCAAACTGTTTGGGGAGATTGTTCCTTGGTATGTGACTCCTCCATTGGTCCAATTAGTTTTTGTTCTAGTGCTTTATTTGTTGCAAATTTGTGCTACTATGGTGACCTTGTTCTTGAGCTTGCATGCCAAATTTTCTTGGTCCCAAGTAGTTCTAATGCATGATATAGCCTCTAGGTACTTATAGGAGTTGCTGCTATCAATCTTGTTGAGTTTGGTTAACTTTTATTGTGAGTTACTAAAAATTTCAGAAATTTTCAGAAAAGGAAAATATTAAAAAGATTATTGAGGAGCTCTTCCAGCAAGATCTCAGAGGAGAAGAAGAAAGAAGAAAATAAGAAGCCCAAGTATCATCTTCCTCGCATGGAGGAAGTTCGACCGTGCGAATGGCCTTGTAATGATTTCATGATGTCCGCCGGTATTTACAAAGACTTTTATTGGATGGCGAATAATGCAGGCCTCACCGACTTCCTCAACGACCAAAAAGATCAGTATCTCTTACTCACCAATATTTTTACGCAAAGCTTTCATTTTCATTCTAGGAAAACACCACCTACGATGGAGTTTCGCTTATATGATGTGGTTAAGGAGATATCACTATTATATTTTTGTGAAATATGAAAACTACCCTTTGGAGGTAGACTTGATGAACCACGTCATGAAGACGTCGAAGGGTTTATTGACATTATAGCAGTAGGTGAAACTAGACAAGTCGCAGGGGCAAGAATCACTAGTATACACTTCCCTGTTCTGCGCTACTTTGCTTTATTTGCTAGTTGGTGTTTAATTGGTCGCGGGAACAGTGGAAATCTCAGTGCCCCTGATATTATCATTTTACACCATGCTTTGTTTCGTGACACAACTTTTAGCTTGGGCCCCGTCGTTGCCAAACGATTGAGTCTGAACCGCTCAAGAGGGCCCGTCTTTGGAGGCATCTTTGCTTCTCGCCTTGCTGAACATTTTAATATACCTATTAGGAATCATGAGAAGGAAGAAAAATTGCTTGCCCCTGTTTATCTAGACTACAAGAGCATGGTAGCTCATGACTTTATTGTTAAAGACAAAAATATGCAGCTCCATTATAAATTGAGGTTTGATGAAATTTACTGTGAAATTGATACCTTGCCTGCACCTTCTTTGTTTGATCTATCTAGAGGTGTATCCCTCATCACCTCAGATGTCTTCTACAAGTACCAAGGCCAGGCACAAGCTTCAGAGCCTGAGCCAGAACCAGCACTTGATCCTTCCCGTCAATCTGTTTATGGGTGGGAGCTGGACGAGCTCGCCAACCAGTGGCGCCCAGAGGACACATCTCAGTACACTGGAGGGAGTAGCTTCGATCCGTGGCCATAGACCAACATAGGCCAAAAGCCTAAGCTTGGGGGAGTACGTGTTTCTCACCGACTTTACATTGATGTTCACACACTTATTCTAGTTGTCGGTTCTCACACTCTTTCACTGTACCATCCATGCTTAGTTTAAATTTGTTTTTCTTAGTCTTTTTCTTGTGTGCTAGAAAAACCCAAGCAAACAAAAAATATTAGTAGTATCTAAAAATGAAAACCCAAAAAGATTTCTCGTTCTTCTTTTGCTTGTTGGGAGCTTTCCCGTGTAAATAGTTTCTTTTCTTTTCTTTAGGGGTTAAGAGTAGAAGACCGTGATTAAAATGCTTAGTGGCTCTCATATGCTTTGTTGTTGATTTAACCTTGAGCCATATTACCTTGTCTTCTCTCTTGTATTAAATGTCTGCAGATTCCAGCCTAGTCCAATGCACGTGCACTATTATTATTTTTCACACCGCTCGGTCGTGCGAGTGAAAGGCAATAAGGATGATATATGATGAACTAATTGAGATGAGAAAAGCTGGTATGAACTCGACCTCTTTTGTTTTTGTAAATATGATAGCTCGTCGTTCTTGATTCAGCTTGTTATGAATGAAACATGTTTGCAATGACAATTAGAGATCATAGCTGCTTATGCCATGCTTAATTAGCTGAGAGTTTATAATGGTCTATCTTGCGTGCCAACATGATATTAAAATGGTTGTGATGTGGTATGATGGATGGTATCCTCCTCTGAACGATTTAAGTGACTTGACTTGGCACATGTTCACGCATGTAGTTGAAACAAATCAACATAGCCTTCACGATATTTATGTTCATGGTGATTTATATCCTACTCATGCTTACATTCATTGTTGATTAATTTTAATGCATGTTCATGACCATTGTTGCTCTCTAGCTGGTCGCTTCCCAGTCTCTTTGTAGCCTTCACGTGTACTAAGCGGGAATACTGCTTGTGCATCCACTTCCATAAACCCCAAAGTTATTACACATGAGTCCACTATACCTTCCTATATGCGGTATTTACCTGCCGTTCCAAGTAAATTTGTATGTGCCAAACTCTAAACCTTGAAATGAAATTCTGTTTTGTATGCTCGAACAACTCATGTATCAACTAGGGCTGTCTATATCTTCCATACTAGGTCGGTTATTCTCATGATGAGTGGACTCCGCTCATCATTCACGAGAAAATGGCTGGTAACCGGGATGCCCAATCCCATGCTCAAAATCATAATAATTAAAAAAACTCCCCCAGAGTTGTGGCTTGTTTGGACGGTAACCCGTGATTTGGCTGGCCGTGGAGTGTGCTTGTTGGTGGTTGGGGGAGTATAAACTTTACCATTCTGTTTGGGAACCGCCTATAATGTGCGTAGCATGGGAGATATCGAGATTCTTGGTTGTTATGTTGACAATGAAAGTATACCGCTCAAAATGTTATTCAATCTCTATTTAAAATCGAGCTCTGGCACCTCTACAAATCCGTGCTTCCCTCTGCGAAGGGCCTATCTATTTACTTTTATGCAGAGTCATCATCCTCTTATCAAAGTGCATCAATAGGAGAGCACCTCTATCGTTGCATGTATTACTATTAATTTGCATTGAGTATGATCATGACTGGATCTCTTTTACCATGAATTACGATGTCTAGTCAGTCCTTGATCTTTAAAGGTGCTCTGCATTTATGTTTTGCGGTCTCAAAAAGGGCTAGCGAGATACCATCCTGTTATATCATATCATGATTGTTTTGAGAAGTGTTGTCATCCGAGGTTTATTATTATTGCTCGTTAGTTGATTATGCCATTGATGTGAGTAGTCTTGAGACCTGAAAGTTATTGTGAATGTGGTTAGTTCATGATCTTGTTGAAAACTTGAATGCTAGCTTACATATTTATAACAACAAGAGCAAACAGAGTTTGTCAAAGTTTTTCTTTATCACTTTCAGTTTATCAACTGAATTGCTTGAGGACAAGCAAAGGTTTAAGCTTGGGGGAGTTGATACGTCTCCAACGTATCTACTTTTCCAAACCCTTTTGCCCTTGTTTTGGACTCTAACCTGCATGCTTCGAATGGAACTAACCCGGACTGACAATGTTTTCAGCAGAATTGCCATGGTGTTGTTTTTGTGCAGAAATAAAAAGTTCTCGGAATCGCCTGAAAATCAACGGAGAATTATTTCAGAAAATATAAAAAATATCTGCAAGAAGATCTGCACCGGGGGCCCCACACCCTGTCCTCGAGGGTGGGGGGCGCGCACCCCTTCCCTGGGCGCGCCCCCTGCCTCGAGGGCCACCCGATGCTCCACCGACGTATCCCCATGTCCTATATATTCCGTTTCATGGAGAAAAAAATCAAGAGGAAGGAATTATCGCGTTTGACGAGACGGAGCCGCCGCCAAGCCCTAATCTCTCTTGGGAGGGCTGATCTGGAGTCCGTTCGGGGCTCCGGAGAGTGGAGATCGTCGCCATCGTCATCATCAACCTTCCTCCATCACCAATTCCATGATGCTCACCATCGTGTGTGAGTAATTCCATCGTAGGCTTGCTGGACGGTGATGGGTTGGATGGGACCTATCATGTAATCGAGTTAGTTTTGTTAGGGTTTGATCCGTAGTATCCATTATGATCTGAGATTGATGTTTGCTATGACTTTGCTATGCTTAATGCTTGACACTAGGGCCCGAGTGCCATGATTTCAGATCTGAACCTATTATGTTTTCATGAATATATGTGTGTTCTTGATCATATCTTGCAAGTCTATAGTCACCTACTATGTTTTATGATCCGGCAACCCCGAAGTGACAATAATCGGGACCACTCCCGGTGATGACCATAGTTTGAGGAGTTCATGTATTCACTATGTGTTAATGCTTTGGTCCGGTACTCTATTAAAAGGAGGCCTTAATATCCCTTAGTTTCCAATAGGACCCCGCTGCCATGGGAGGGTAGGACAAAAGATGTCATGCAAGTTCTTTTCCATAAGCACGTATGACTATATTCGGAATACATGCCTACATTGCATTGATGAACTGGAGCTAGTTATGTGTCACCCTAGGTTATAACTTCTACATGATGAATTGCATCCGACGTAATTTCCCATCACCGATCCAATGCCTACGAGCTTTACCCATATTGCTAGTTGTTATTTACTTTTCCGTTGCTATTATCACAAAAACTACAAAAACACTATCTTACTTTTATTGCTGCTACCGCCACTATCATATTACTTTGCTACTAAACTACCTTGCTGCATATACTAAGTTTCCAGGTGTGGTTGAATTGACAACTCAGCTGCTAATACTTAAGAGTATTCGTTGGCTCCCCTTGTGTCGAATCAACAAATTTGGGTTTAATACTTTACCCTCGAAAACTGTTGCGACCCCCTACACTTGTGGGTTATCAATAACATCAATCCGCGGCCGCCCATCGACAAGCCGCTTCACCAAGCCTAAGTAGCTGCTAGGGATCAGCTCAGTTGGCCAGAGGTGGGCTATTAAGTCCTTCATAGACAAACCTGCCACCCTATGCAACTCCACCAGCTGCTTCAGCTGGTCGTTGAGAGGCGTCGGGTGTTCCGGTGCAAGAAATTGCGACCAGAACAACTTCTCCGTCGAGTTCCCCTCCCGGGCTCTGAAGAACTATGCGGCATCGGTGGCACTCTTAGGGAGATCCGCCGACGCGCCTGGAGAACTCCACACTCGGGTGAGAAACGCGTACCTTTGACCTCCAAAGATACTCATCAAAAGAAAGGCCTTACCAGCCGCTATCTGCCACGCCTGGTGGATATCTTCGCGAGCACTCCAGGACTTGGTCTGCGCCTCTTTGGCATCATGGAGAGCCTTGGTTAGATCGGATGACTGGTCCGAAGTATTTTGCTCCAATGCCTCGCCGTTGCGGATGACGTCCTTCAGCTCCTGCTCGACTTCGGCTACCCGAGCTTCATGTTGGCGGCGGGCAGCTTGTTCGGCCTCTAGTTCGGTAGCCGCTTTGTCAGCGGTTGCCTTATTCACCTCCGCCTCCTTCTTGGCCTAGGCAAGTGAGGGAGTCCTCGGGTGTTCGGACTATTGAAGGTGGGCCGGACTGATGGGCCGTGAAGATAGAAGCAGAAGGTCATCCCCCGTTTCAGGGTAGGACTCCTACGTATGTAGAAAGGCAAGATAGATGTCCGGATGTAATGATTCCTTCCTCCTCAAGTCATCTCTGTACAACCCTAGGCCCCCTCCGACGTGTATATAAGCCAGAGGGTTTAGTTCGTAGAGACTAATAGAAAAATCATAGGCTAGACATCTAAGGTTTAGCCATTACGATCTCGAGGTAGATCAACTCTTGTAATCTCCATATACATCGAGATCAATCTAGCAGGAAGTAGAGTATTACCTCCATCGAGAGGGCCTGAACCTGGGTAAACATCGTGTCCTTGTCTCCCCCTGCTACCACTGATCCTAAGATACGCAGCTTGGCCCCCCTAAACGAGATCTATCGATTTTGACTCCGACAATGGTGCTTTCATTGAGAGCTCCGTTGTGTAGTCGCGAGAAGCAATCGGTGGCTCGTCTCGTCATCAACGACGACATCACCTTCGGAAAAAGCCCGGCTCTTGGCCAGGTCCTCCAGCTTGGCGGGTTCACCATATGCGCCTGCATGGCCGGCAAGCCGACCGCGCCCCCTGCGGTCATCGAGCATCACTCCTACATCGGCCTCGAACACTCCAAAAATGTGAATCCGGCGGATACATCATCCTTAAACGAGTTCCTAGATCGCATCACCGCCTTGGGGATTTTAGTGTCCAATGATTGGATCGGGCCTAAACCCGACCAGGGGGAAGACAATTCCACCCCGATCACCCACCTGGTGGTGGCCGTCAAGGAATGGGCCGAAAACACTTCTCCTCTTGAACCGGAGACCGGCTGTGTTCGGGTCTCTGAACCCTTTTTGCTGAACACCCTTCCTTCGGGCGGGACTCTACATCTTTTGAGCTCAGGGATAGACACGAAGCCCAGGGAACGCTCAGATCCTGCCGGGCCCGAGCTGTCTACACCGGAGGCGTTGCAAACCCCAGATACTATACCCACCCACCACAATCAATACTCTCCAAGTAACTCTGGCCCTCTAGACATATGCGACTTAATGTACGTGCGGCAGCAGCCCTAGGAGACGGTTCATCACTTCCGGTCCAGGTTCTTACTTATTAAAAACAATATTAAAGACTGCTGCGACGATGATGCAGTTCCGATCTTTCACCAAAATTGCACGGACGAGGGAGTCTTGAACGCCCTCAACCGCTGTCGCGTACAGAGTTTCATAGAGTTGTCTCACTTAGTACAAAAGTACTACGCAATGGAAAGTACTTGGAAGGCCCAAAACACCCATCTGGAACAGTGTGTCTTCGGGCAGTATGCCGCTAAAGCAAAACGGACATACCCTAGCGGAGCATCTGATCATACGCCCGTCAACAAGAAAAATAAACCCTTCATGGGATACATGTCCGTACTGGATGAACTCCTAGATAAACCTTGCCCGATACATGCGGCCCCTGGCATGATCCCAACTCACAGTCTTCGAGCATGTTGGGTACTCCAGCAGGTAGCTAAAAGCGGTGAAGCCATCCTCGCCACCACAACTCCAAAGGAGGACGATTTTAACGTCCTCACGGTCTTCGAGACCTTCTCTTCAAATAATCGGCGCAAGAGATCACTTTGCGAACTCGCCAAAGTTCATCAAATAACCGTTGTGAGCCCATGGAACGACGCGGCAATTACAATCACCGTCGACGACGAACCACGGGTCCGACTAGTCCGAGCCCCAGCCGCTCTTGTACTAAATGCAATAGTAGACGGCTTTCGCCTTACCAAGCTCATGGACGGCAGCAGTGTACTTAACCTCATATACAAGGACACGCTCGAAAATATGCAGGTCGATAAAACCTGCATTGAGCAAAGTAATACAACCTTTCGGGGAATTATCCCCAGTCGGGAAGCTCGGTGTTCGGGAAGTATTAAATTCGACGTAGTATTTGGCACGCCACAGAACTACAGGTCGAAATAGATGCTCTTCCACATTGTCCCCTTCACCACTGGATACCACGCCCTTCTAGGGTGAGACGCTTTCTCACGCTTTCAGGCCATACCCCATTACGGGTAAATGAAGCTTAAAATGTCAAGGCCCAATGGAATAATCACAGTCACAAGTGATCCGGACAGAGCACTCTGTGTCAAAAACAAAACCGCATCCTTGGCCCTCGTGGAACTATACGAAGCCTTTGTGGCCGTAGAATTAACCACCTTATGATCCACGGTGGACAAGGACGACGTAGTCCTTGATAAAAGATCTAAATCTACCTCCTTCAAGCCAGCAGATGAAATTATAAAATTTTAGGTGCATCCGACGGACCCTAATAAGACGACATCCATTGGAGCACAGCTGTACCCGATGGTAGACACCGCTTTGCGTGCATTCCTACGAGAAAACTGGGATATATTCGCCTGGCATCCTTCAGACATGCCCGAGATCCCACGCAGGCTGGCCGAACACAGCCTCTACATCATCAAAGGTTTCAAACCAATCAAGCAATCACTGCGACAATTTTCCGAACCCAAGAGACAAGCTATGGGGGAGGAGCTGGCCAAGTTACTAGAAGCCGGATTCATCAGAGAAATTAAACTCCCGGATTGGCTAGCCAATTTGGTCATGGTGCCAAAGAAGGATAAATATTGGCGCCTTTGTGTCGATTTCATACATAAACAAGGCTTGCCCTAAGGATCCTTTTCCACTGCCCCACATCGATCAGATCATCGACGCAATAGCAGGACATGACTCATTATGCTTCCTCGACGCTTACTCTGGATTCCATCAAATAAAAATGCAGGAGTCCGACCAGGCTACAACGATGTTTATCACTCTATGCGGGCCTTTCCGCTTCACACTATGCCCTTTGGGCTCAAAAACGCTGGTGCCACGTAACAACGCGTGATCCAGACATGCTTAGAGAAACAAATTGGCAAGACAGTGGAGGCATACGTGGACGATGTAGTTATCAAGACTAAATGCGTCGAAACACTGGTGGACGATCTCCGCCTCATGTTCGATAACCTCCGAATATATGACATACGGCTCAATCCGGAAAAATGTGTCTTCGGCATTCCGGCCGGAAAGCTATTAGGGTTTATCGTCTCCCATACAGGAATTGAAGCAAACCCAGCTAAAATCTGAGCCTTGTCACAGCTGGCTACGCCAACCGATCAAAAACAAGTCCAAAAGCTAGCAGGATGCATAGCGGCCTGATACGTCTCCAACGTATCTATAATTTTTTATTGTTCCATGCTATTATTTATGATGTTTTGGATGTTTAATTAGCTTTGTTATACACTTATATATTATTTTTGGGACTAACCTACTAACCCAAAGGCCCAGTCCAGATTGCTGTTTTTTGCCCGTTTCAGGGTTTTACAGAAAAGGGATATCAAACGGAGTCCAAACGGAATGAAACCTTCGGGAGAGATATTTTTGGAGAAAATCACGCATGGGAGACTTGAGAACCACGGAGTAGGGGCCACGTGGTGCCCACGAGGGTGGGGGCGCCCCCCCCTAGGGCATGCCCCCTGCCTCGTGGGTCCCACGTACGGCCCCCAGTGCCCTCCTTCCTCCTATATATACCTACGTACCCCGAAACCATCAGAACAACAGAGAAAACCCTAGTTCCACTGCCGTAACCTTATGTTCCCGTGAGATCCCATCTTGGGGCCTATTCCGGAGCTCCGCCGGAGGGGGGATCTACCATGGAGTGCTTCTACATCATCATCATCGCCTCACCATGAGTTGTGAGTAGTTTACCACAGACCTTCGGGTCCATAGCTAGTATCTAGATGGCTTCTTCTCTCTCTTTGGATCTCAATACAAAGTTCTCCTCGGTCTTCGAGGAGATCTATTCGATGTAATCTCTTTTTGCGGTGTGTTTGTCGAGATCTGATGAATTGTGGGTTTATGATCAAGATTATCTATGAGAAATATTTGGTTCTTTTCTGAACTCTTTATGTGTGCTCATAATATCCTTGCAAGTATCTTTGAATTATTGGTTTGGTTTGGCCTACTAGATCTATAGTTCTTGCAATGGGAGAAGTGCTTGGCTTTGGGTTCAATCTTGCGGTATCCTTTCCCAGTGACAGTAGGGGCAGCAAGGAACGTATTGTATTGTTGCCATCGAGGATAAAAATATGGGGTTTATATCATATTGCTTGAGTTTATCCCTCTACATCATGTCATCTTGCTTAAGGCGTTACTCTGTTCTTATGAACTCAATACACTAGATGCATGCTGGATAGCGGTCGGTGTGTGGAGTAATAGTAGTAGATGCAGGCAGGAGTCGGTCTACTTGTCTCGGACGTGATGTCTATATATAATGATCATGCCTAGATAGTCTCATAATTATTCGCTTTTCTATCAATTGCTCGACAGTAATTTGTTTACCCGTCGTAGAATATCGCTATCATGAGAGAAGCCACTAGAGAACACTATGGCCCCCGGGTCTATTCTCAACATATCAATCTACAATCTACTTTACTTTTCCGCTTTTACTTTTTGTTCTTATAAACAAAAATACAAAAAATATAAACTATCATCTCTATCAGATCTCACTTTCGTAAGTGACCGTAAAGGGATTGACAACCCCTTATCGCGTTGGCTGCAAAGTTCTTATTTGTTTATGCAGGTGCGAGGGACTCGCGCATGGTCTCCTACTGGATTGATACCTTGGTTCTCAAAAACTGAGGGAAATACTTACGCTACTGTGCTGCATCTCCCTTTCCTCTTCGAGGGAATACAACGCAAGCTCAAGAAGAATTTCTGGCGCCGTTGCCGGGGAGGCTTACGCAAAAGTCATATACCAAGTACCTATCACAAACCCTTATCCTTCGCATTACATTTTTGCCTCTCGTTTTCCTCTCCCCCACTTCACCCTTGCTGTTTTCTTCGCCCTCCTTTTTCCTCTTGCCTCTTGTTTGTTTGTGTGATATGTGCCCTCAATTAGCTTGCATCTTCGCTTGCTAAAGTATGGATCCTCATCCACTTGCTAATCTCTTTAAGAGATCCAATTATGTTGAACCTATTGCTAGTTAGCTACGTGCACTAGATTATCTTTATGAGGTTTTGCTCAAAATTTACGAATCTGAAAATTGTGAGGAATTGCTAAAATAAATTCACGATAGCTCCTTGAATGAAAAGCATGATTGCAATGATGTTATTATAAATTCTAGTAATGTCAATTGTGTTAATGATATGCAAAACCTAAGCTTGGGGATGCTAGTATTGCTATGTCCACTACTTGTTGCAATGATCATGATTGGGGTGATGCTTCTTATGATCTTGAAAATTTATTTACGCCCCATGATGAATATGAGATTGATAATAATGTTTGCCATGATATTGAAAGTGGGTCTGAAAGAATGTCAACTTTTGATCCCACTATTTTGGATATTGATCAATCTTATGAAATGTTTGATAAAAATGGGCTTGGAGAAGTAATGTCTTTGTTCTATGTTAATCCCACTATCTTCAATGAAGATCAACTTTGCATACATATGGATCATGTAGAAAGTAATTTATGTGATAGCTATATTGTTGAATTTGCGTATGATCCTAAATGCAATTATTATGAGGGAGGAAAATATGGTTGTATAAATCTTCATGTTACTAAACTACCTCTCTTCATGTTGAGATTGATATTATTTCTTTCTTCTTCCTTGCATATGCTAGATTATGTTTGTCTTCCTAATTTGTTTGCCTATAAAATGCCTATGCATAGGAAGTATGCTAGACTTAGATGTGTTTGTCACATGTTTTATGATGCTCTCTCTGTGCTTCAATTCTTGTCTTTCATGTGAGCATCATTGAAATCTCAATGCCTAGCTAGGGGCGTAAAACGATAGCGCTTGTTGGGAGGCAACGCAATTTTATATTTTTTTGTTTTTGCTTCTGTTTAGGAATAAATATTGCTTTTAGCTTCTGTTTAGATGTGGTTTTATGTTTTGTTTAGGGTTTGTGCCAAGTAGAACCTTTGGGAAGACTTGTGTGAAGTTTATGTGTTCTTGCTGTGAAAAACAGAATCGTTAGCGCTCGCTAGAATGGTCACCATATTTTACTGGAGCGTGCTATTTAGTTGAATCTTTTTGAAGATGATTAATAGACAAATTCCTCACGTTTACCAATTTAGTTTGAATTTTTTGGAGTTAAAGAAGTATGCGAAACCTTCAGATTACTACAGACTGTTCTGTTTTTGACAGATTCTGTTTTTCGTGTGTTGTTTGCTTATTTCAATGCATCTATGAGTAGTATTGGGAAGTATGAACAATAGAGAAGTTGAAATATAGTAGGTTTAACACCAATATAAACAAAGAATGAATTCATTGCAGTACCTTTGAGTAGTGGTTTGCTTTCTTATACTAACGGAGCTCACGAGATTTTTGTCTAAGTTTTGTGTTGTGAAGTTTTCAAGTTTTGAGTATTGCTTTGATGGACTATGGAACAAAGAGTGGCAAGAGCCTAAGCTTGGGGATTCCCATGGCACCCCAAGATAAAATTCAAGGACAACCAAAAGCCTAATCTTGGGGATGCCCCGGGAAGGCATCCCCTCTTTCGTCTTCATCCATCGGTAACTATACTCGGAGCTATATTTTTATTCACCACATGATATGTGTTTTGCTTGGAGCGTCTTGTATAATTTGAGTCTTTGCTTGTTATTTTTCCACAATTATCCTTGCTTGACACACCTATTTGAGAGATTTAAATATGGCCTAGAATTGTTAGAACACTCTATGTGCTTCACTTATATCTTTTGAGTTGAATAGTTTTTGCTCTAGTGCTTCACTTATTTCTTTTAGAGCACGGTGGTGATAATATTTTGAAGAAATTGTTGAACTCTCATGCTTCACTTATATCCATTTGAGAGTCTATTAAAACAGCATGGTAATGTGCTTAGGCTATAAAACTAGTCTTCGCATGATAAACATCCAATGTCAATGTAGTAGAAACTTTCACACTAGGTGTGTTGAATATGATGAGATGTTGGATGCTTGATAATTGTTTTGAGATATGAGGATAGTGATATTAGAGTCATGCTAGTGGAGTTATTATGAAATTGAGAAATGCTTATGTTAAGGTTAGTGATTCCCGTAGCATGCATGTATGGTGAACCGCTATGTGACGAAGCTAGAGCATGAGGTATTTGTAAAGTGTCAACATTTGTGTGGAGGTCGGGGGCGCGCGATGGTTAACTCCTACCAACCTCCCCCCTAGGAGTATGCGTTGATTGCTTTGTTTTGATGACTCGTAGATTTTTGCAATAAGTATATGAGTTCTTATGACTAATGTTGAGTCCATGGATTATACACACTCTCACCCTTCCACCATTGCTAGCCTCTTTTGTACCGCACAACTTTCGCCGGTACCATACACCCACTATATATCCTTCCTCAAAACAGCCACCATACTATTCCTCAAAACAGCCACCATACCTACCTATCATGGCATTTCCATAGCCATTCCGAGATATATTGCCATGCAACTTTCCACCGTTCCGTTCATATGACACGATTCATATTGTCATATTGCCATGCATGATCATGTAGTTGACATCGTATTTGTGGCAAGGCCACCATGCATAATTTTTCATACATGTCACTCTTGATTCATTGCACATCCATGTACACCGCCGGCGGCATTCATATAGAGTCATACTTTGTTCTAGTATCGAGTTGTAATATCTAGTTGTAATGAAAGTGTGATGATCATCATTATTAGAGCACTGTCCCATGCGAGGAAAGGCTAAATCAATGAAGTCCCTCCACAAAAAAAGGAAAAGAAAGGCCAAAGAAAAAAAAAGGCCCAAAAAAAGAAAAAAAAGGAAAAGAAAAAGGGACAATTGCTACTATCTTTTTCCACACTTGTGCTTTAAAAATAACACCATGTTCTTCATAATAGAGAGTCTCATACTTAGTCACTTTCATATACTAGTGGGAATTTTCATTATAGAACTTGGCTTGTATATTCCAACGATGGGCTTCCTCAAATGTCCTAGGTCTTCATGAGCAAGCAAGTTGGATGCACGCCCACTAGTTTCTTTTGTTGAGCTTTCATACATTTTTAGCTCTAGTGCATCCGTTGCATGGCAATCCCTACCCACTCACATTGATATCTCTTGATGGGCATCTCCATAGCCCGTTGATACACCTAGTCAATGTGAGACTATCTCCCTTATTTTTTTGTCTTCTCCACAACCACCGCTCCATTCCACCCATAGTGCTCTGTCCATGGCTCACGCTCATGTATTGCGTGAAAGTTGAAAGGTTTGAAAAAATAGAGTATGAAAACAAGTGCTTGGCTGAAGTCTGGGTTGTGCATGATATGAATATTTTGTGTGACGAAGAGGGAGCATAGCCAGACTATATGATTTTGTAGGGATAACTTTCTTTAGCCATAGTATTTTGAGAAGACATGATTGCTTTGTTAGTATGCTTGAAGTATTATTATTTCTTATGTCAATATAGACTTTTGTCTTGAATCTTTCAGATCTGAACATTCATACCACAATTAAGAGAATGACATTGAAAAACTATGTTGGTTAGCATTCCACATCAAAAATTCTGTTTTTATCATTTACCTACTCGAGGACGAGCAGGAATTAAGCTTGGGGATGCTTGATACGTCTCCAACGTATCTATAATTTTTAATTGTTCCATGCTATTATTTATGATGTTTAATGGGCTTTGTTATACACTTTTATATTATTTTTGGGACTAACCTACTAACCCAAAGGCCCAGTCGAGATTGTTGTTTTTTGCCTGTTTTAGGGTTTTACAGAAAAGGGATATCAAACAGAGTCCAAACGGAATGAAACCTTCGGGAGAGATATTTTTGGACATAATCACGCACGGGAGACTTGAGAACCACGGAGTAGGGGCCACATGGTGCCCACGAGGGTGGGAGCGCCCCCCTAGGGCGCGCCCCCTACCTCGTGGGTACCACAGAAGGGCCCCGGTGCCCTCCTTCCTCCTATATATACCGACGTACCCCGAAACCATCAGAACAACAGAGAAAACCCTAGTTCCACCGCCGTAACCTTCTGTTCCCATGAGATCCCATCTTGGGGCCTGTTCCGGAGCTCCGCCGGAGGGGGGATGTACCACAGAATGCTTCTAAATCATCATCATCGCCTCACCATGAGTTGTGAGTAGTTTACCACGGACCTTCGGGTCCATAGCTAGTATCTAGATGGCTTCTTCTCTCTCTTTGGATCTCAATACAAATTTCTCCTCGGTCTTCGAGGAGATCTATTCGATGTAATCTCTTTTTGCGGTGTATTTGTCGAGATCCAATGAATTGTGGGTTTATGGTAAAGATTAGCTATGAGAAATAGTTGGTTCTTTTCTGAACTCTTTATGTGTGCTCATAATATCCTTGCAAGTCTCTTCGAATTATTGGTTTGGTTTGGCCTACTAGATCTATAGTTCTTGCAATGGGAGAAGTGCTTGGCTTTGGGTTCAATCTTGCGGTGTCCTTTCCCAGTGACAGTAGGGGCAGCAAGGCACATATTGTATTGTTGCAATCGGGGATAAAAAGATGGGGTTTATATCATATTGCTTGAATTTATCCCTCTACATCATGTCATCTTGCTTAAGGCGTTACTCTAATCTTATGAACTCAATACACTAGATGCATGCTGGATAGCGGTCGATGTGTGGAGTAATAGTAGTAGATGCAGGCAGGAGTCGGTCTACTTGTCTCGGACGTGATGCCTATATATAATGATCATGCCTAGATAGTCTCATAATTATTCGCTTTTCTATCAATTGCTCGACAGTAATTTGTTTACCCGCCGTAGAATATTGCTATCATGAGAGAAGCCACTAGAGAACACTATAGCCCCCGGGTCTATTCCAAACATATCAATCTACAATCTACTTTACTTTTCCACTTTTACTTTCTGTTCTTATAAACAAAAATACCAAAAAGATAAACTATCATCTCTATCAGATATCACTTCCGTAAGTGACCGTAAAGGGATTGACAACCCCTTATCGCGTTGGCTGCGAAGTTCTTATTTGTTTGTGCAGGTGCGAGGGACTCGCGCGTGGTCTCCTACTGGATTGATACCTTGGTTCTCAAAAACTGAGGGAAATACTTATGCTACTGTGTTGCATCTCCCTTTCCTTTTCGAGGGAATACAACACAAGCTCAAGAAGTAGCACGGCCTTAAGTCGCTTCATCTCCAGACTGGGAGAAAAAGCATTACCACTATATACACTGTGTCACTACCCTAGTTCTGGTTGCACTAGGCTAGTCTTGATGTTTGCATCATGTTTAAAATTCACATGAATTTGAATTGAGGACATGTGAAAGCCTCAGAAATATTTATGAAAATGACCCAGATAAAAATTGCTCCAAAAAGGTCCAAGAAATGTTCATGTTGCTCTCTGAAAATATTGGTTAGAGATAAAAATCAAACCAATATTTTTAGGAGCTCATAAATATTTATTTGGGGCATTTGGAATTAATGCAATAACTATTTGCATTGGATATATATTTATTATATTCTTAATATATGTCCAATAATTCTGGATTTTGTGTGGGGCTTTGGAATACTCCTTCTAGTCCCTACAAAAAATTGTCAGAAGTTTTTAAATGATTTAGTTTAAATCAAACAAATGTCAGAAAAATAGGAAAGAAAAATAAAAAGGGGAGAGTTTTACTTGTGCCACCCTGGTGGCCCAACTGCTTGGCCCAGCAGCCGGCCCAGGTGACTGGCAGCGCCAGTCACCCCCAACCTCTCGCCAGGAGGCCAGGGGTGCGTGCCCGACGCGTGCACCACCGCGCCGCACCACCACCTCCCTCCCTGCTTGCCTGTTTCCTCCACCGCTGCTTCTGGACGACGCCACGCACCCCCAGGACCCTCGCACTCTCCCCCATCCTCTTTCCCCTTCTCCGCTCTCTCCTCCGCTCGGACCCAAGCGCTGCCGTCGCCGCCGTTCGCCGTTGCCGCGCCCACAGCCACGGCCTCGCCTCTCCGACTTGTCCCCGAGCTCCGCCTTGACCTCCTCGTCCTCTCCGCCGATTCACTTGAGCTAGGAAGCACCGCAACATCGCCATCGCCGTCATCTTCACCGTCGGCCACCGGAGATCACCTTCGGCTGTTCGTCGCCATTCGTGCCTCCCCCGAGCCGCCGAGCCTGCATCCGAGTTCTCTGTGAGCCCCCACATCGTTTCCCCCTACTCCCATGCCTTAATTCGAGCTCAAGCCTCTGTTTCATCGGAGACCGAAACGCGCTGCCGCCTGAGCTCAACGTCAGCGTGGCTCCGGTGACCGTTTGGTCCCGGGCGTGCGTCTGACGTGTTCGCCGCACGCTGTAGAGCAACACACGCGTTTTGGTTTGGCCTTCTGCTCGCCACAACGCCAACCCCGTAACCGCCGGAGCTCCGGCCGCCGCTGCTGAGGTTGCCGTCGACGATTCCGGCCACCCCAGGCCCGGAGAACCACCATCCGACGCGGCGCATCGCCAGCGTCCTAGAGATGCCTTCAGCGCATCGATCCGAGCCCTATGGAGGATTTCCGATCACCTCCAGCGTCTCGGGCCTCGCTGGCGGCTAAACGCCGGCGGGTTTGACCCATTGACCGGCGTGGGTTGACCCCACTGCCCAGTTGACCTTCCCCTCTCTCTCACTGACATGTGGGCCCTGCCCAGCTAATTAGTTGTTAGGATTAGTGTTAGTGCTAATTAACTTAGTTAGGTTAGTCACTATAGTCACTGACTAGTGGGCCCTGCCTAGTTAGTTAGGGCTAACTAACTTAGTTAGTTTGCTGAGCCACTGACTTTTGGACCCCACACGTCAGGTTTGACTGGAGTCAGCGCTGCTGACTTGCTGACGCAAGCATGACGCAGTGCTGACGTAATAAACAATTTTCTGGAATTGTTTTTGTTTAGAAAAATCCAGAAAATTGTTTAAACTTCAAAAAATCACAGGAATTCAACCGTAGCTCAGAATGAAATAATTTATATATGAAATTTATCAGAAAAATTCAATCTATCCATCTCTACCAGTTTCATGCATGAAAAACCAACTTATACTTGTTGTATAGGTGAAAACACATAAATGGCACTTTTAAATGTTAAATTTGGAATTGCATTTGAACCCTTGGTTCAAATGGACTTCTTTCAAATGGAATGCTAGTTGCATTAGCTCAAATAACATCACATCTTCATGCCATGTTCATGCATCATATTGTTGCATATGCTTGTGTTTGATTGTCGGCACCGTTCTTCTCGATAGGTCCAGCTCCGGAGACCGTTCCAGAGTACCTGTCAGAGGAGCAGTGCTCTGCACGTTGTTATACCAGGCAAGCAAACCCCCTTGTTCATTCCGATACAACCCCTCTCTCGCTCCTGCTCTCTGTTATTGCATTAGGACAACAACGACTTCAACTGCTACTTTATGCTGCGATAGTTGAACCCATTCCTCAGCATGACCTGTCATTGCCACAGTAAATAGTTGAAACCCACTAGCATGTGTATGAGTTGATTGAAGCCATGTTGTGATCTTACCATGCCATGATTGCTATTGCTTAGAGTGCGTCACGTCTGATTCATCGGGAATGAATTGGAGTGCAGTGAAATGTTCTGATGCTGAGAGTTAAGTGTGTGAACACGATTTGGTAAAGGTAGCGGTGAGAGGTCATGTAGGAGTACATGGTGGGTTGTCTCACTGGAACTGTCCCTAAGAACTGAGTTCTGTGTATGTTGTCCAATGACCAGCTAGTACCACACATTGGAATGCTTAAGTGCCCCTCTCGACTTATTAATCGACTTGGTCTCTGTCCAGGAGTTGCAACTAGTTTCTGGTGTTTGTAGGTAGTGTTAGTAGTCTACCAAGTGGCACTCGGCCAGGTGGGCTTGGGACAGACTAGGCACCGTGGCACGGTGTACCAAGCGTAGATCCATCTGGCGAGGTGGGCTTGGGAACCCTGCGCACATCATTTGGGGCCACGAGCGACACCCCGGCCGGATCTCCTAACGGATGGAACCCGAATAGGCGATAAACCTGGACTAGAGTCTTGTGTGGTTAGTCAGGTCGTGGCCGACACCCTCGCCAGGCTTTCGCTTGAAGGTTGCCGAGATACACGAGATGTACATGGCGGTAAGTGGCGAGAGCATGTGTGAAGAAGTACACCCCTGCAGGGTTAACATGATCTATTCGAATAGCCGGGTCCACGGTTATGGACTTCTTGGATGCTTACGTGGTTCATAGACAACTTGAAGTGGATACTATAAAATACTCAAGACAAGTGTGAGTGATATGGATGGCCTTCTCGTAGGGAGATGGGGATGAATCCATAGTGGTGTATTGTGTGGTGCTTAGTGGACTCGTGTGCGCCACCTCAAAAGAATTACTAGCAGTCGTAGAACAGTATAGCCACTGAGTCAAAGCTGGCTTGCTGCAACTAAACCCCACTTTGCCTTCTTGATACAAGTGCATGTATGATAGGATATGATGTAAGTCTTGCTGAGTACCTTTGTACTCATGTTTGCTTAATTTATGTTTTGTAGATGAGACTTCGGTCTCACTAGTAGTTCCGCTTGGACTTCGAAAAGTAGCTTGTTACCTCAGCTACGATATTGGACGAGTGTTGTAGATAGTCAGGCTCTTCAGCTTTTTTCATTTGTAGATGTCTGTACTCAGACATGTTGTGCTTCCGCTTGTTGCTTGTATGCTCTGAATGTTGGGTCATGAGACCCATGTTTGTAATATCTGGCTCCTCGGAGCCTAATGAATAAATACTTTGTTTCTTAGAGTCTTGTTGTGATGCCATGTTGTATTTGCACATATCGAGCATATTGTGTGTATGTTATTGAAATGTTTGGTATGTGTGGGATCCGACACCTAGTTGTTTACCTTTGGTAGCCTATCTTACAGGGAAATGTCTCCTAGTGCTTCCACTGAGCCTTGGTAGCTTGCTACTGCTCCGGAACACTTAGGCTGACCGACATGTGTCCTTCTTCGTTCCTGTGTCTGTCCCTTAGGGGAAATGTCACGCGTTGTTCCTTTAAGTCCTTGTAGCTTGCTACGACTTGGGTTCATACATTGATGACCGACACGTTCGTTGCTGGGTCATGTATGCCTGTCTCTGTAATTTAGTGCCACTTTTGGTTTATAACTGGTCATGTCGGCCCGGGTTCTGTGTCATATGGATGCGAGCGACACTATCATATACGTGAGCCAAAATGCGCAAACGGTCCCGGGCCAGGTAAGGTGGCTCCCGTGGGGATACCGTGCGTGAGGCCGCAAAATGATATGGTGTGTTACATGCTCGACCGGTGTGACTTAGGATCGGGGTCTCGACAGCTTTGGTATCAGAGCCTGACTGCCTTTAGGATTACCATGCCAAACTGGTCGAAGTTGAGTCTAGAAATTCCTTAGTTATATAAGGGAATTGATTGTGGAAGGGAACATAAGGCTCTTTTTACTCCTTATACCTCATGTCTTCTAATCTGAGTCATCCTACCTTTCCTACGGGGTTAAGGAACTAGGCTTCTTATCCGGTTATTAGGATCACGAGTTACCACTCCGTAGTCCCATAGGATTGGTTGATCAGAATCCTACTCCTGTTTTCAAGTTCTTCCAGTGTAGTTTGTTTAGTACTATCACAGAACCTTGAGTGATGATGTTGAGTTGTTATACTACACCTTTTGTTAGCAGGATGTCTCATTCTGAGCATTTTACCGCCGTTATGCTGCCAGAATTATCCTAGTAGTTCGAGAGATACTAATTTCTTGTTCTACCTTATGCATCCTATAATTGTTGATGTTTCCGTCCTCGTTTCGCTTCTCAGGATGTCTTCAGTTAAGCGAAGCTCAGCTGCTCGTAGACAGAGCCACAGAGGTGGTAGGGATGAGGAGGATCCTCCCGACCAGCCTTCGTTGGCAGAGTTAATGTTAGAGTTTGAGAGCAACAAGCGTGAGTCTAACCACTTGTTGGCACGTATTGAGGAGAACACCGCACATCAGTGCAAGGAATCAGCAACCATCCATGACTTCATTTGTCTGAAACCGCCCACCTTCCATCATCCCATTGAGCCACTCGATGAAGATGACTGGCTCCGTAGTATCACTCACAAGCTGCGTTCTGCGAACGTAGCTGAAGGAGACAAGGTCATCTATGCCACTTATCACCTGGAAGGTCCTGCTAGTCTTTGGTGGCAGAACTTTGAGGCCATGATTCCAGCTGGCCAGATTCCTACCTGGAGAGATTTCACCGAGGCTTTTCATGAGCATCATATCCCTCAAGCTCTCATCGATCGCAAGAGATAAGAGTTCTGTAGTCTTACACGGGCTAAGATGGCTATTGATGCTTATAGTAGAGAGTTTGAGAACCTCGCCCGCTATGCTACAGAAGAAGTGTCCACGGACGCCAAGAAGCAGGCTAGGTTCCGGAAGGGTCTCAACCCCAAACTGCGTCGTGATCTCCACTTGCATCATTGCAATACATTCCAGGCTCTTGTGAACAAGGCCATCAATGCAGAGATAGCTCAGCTCACTTACGAGGAGTCTCGTAAGCACACCCTTGATTTGGGATCTTCCTCTGGTTCTAGTTCTCAGAAGCGCCGGATTTGGGTTCCGAACTCTGTTCTTCCACCCAGTTGTACACCGAGGCCATCTTATGTGGTACCTCTTCTAGTTCAGCAGTATGCTCCACCCAGGCCTATTGATGGATCGTTTGCCAATGCGGGTCCACGTCCTACCTCCAGGATTTGTTACAAGTGCAGAGAGCCGGGCCACATTGCCCGTATTTGCACTCAGACCCGTGTTGCTCCACCCCAGTCCGAGAAATCTGTTGGCCGTGATAAGCCATCACGCAAGATGATCAGTGTCAAGTCAGCTCCCACTGAACATGGACGTGTGCATCATGTCTCAGCCAAAAACGCTCATGATGATCCAGATGTCGTTCTTGGTACACTCCTTGTCAATTGTCATCTGGCATCGGTTCTGTTCGATACTGGAGCATCTCATTCTTTCATTTCCGAAAGTTATGCCCGCTTGCATGACATGTCACTTTGTGATATGCCCTCCCCACTACTCATTCAAACTCCTGGATCCAAATGGCAAACTTCTAGTGTAAGCCATGGTAATGAAATCCTTGTCGACAAACTTGTGTTCCTTGCATCACTTGTAGCCCTCAAGTCTTCAGATATTAATATCATCTTGGGTATGGACTGGATGACAGCTCATCATGCCAAGATTGATTTTTTCACTAGGTCTGTTCAGCTTATACACCCATCTGGCAAGATAGTTACAGTCACCACTAGAGTTGCAAAGCGTCAACTCTATTCTCTTAATGCCAGTCCTCTTCGAGACCTTGAAGATGTTGCGGTAGTCCGTGACTTTCCGGATGTCTTTCCAGAGGAACTGCCAGGTGTTCCACCTGACCGAGATGTAGAGTTTGTTATAGATCTTATCCCAGGAACCGCTCCAATCTCTAGGAGACCTTACAAGATGGCACCCTTAGAACTAGCTGAGCTGAAGAAACAACTTGATGAGTCCTTGCAAAAGGGTTTCATCCATCCTAGTTCTTCTCCTTGGGCTTGCCCCGTCCTCTTCGTCAAGAAGAAGGACGATACGGATCGGATGGTTGTAGATTATCGTCCCGTTAATTTGGTCACGGTAAAGAACAAGTATTTGCTTCTAGGATCAACGACCTGTATGATCAGCTCGCTGGATCCTCAGTCTTCTCCAAGATGGATTTGAGGTTAGGATACCATAATATCAAAATTAGAAATGGGGACATCCCCAAGACGGCTTTTGTCACTCGTTATGGTCAGTACGATTACACCGTCATGTCCTTCGGTCTAACCAATGCTCCAGCCACGTTCTCCCGCTTGATGAACTCGATCTTCATGGAGTACTTAGTTAAGTTCATCGTGGTTTACCTCGATGATATTCTTATTTACTCGAAGAACGAGGAAGAGCATGCCGAACATCTTAGGCTTGTTCTAGAAAAACTCAGAGAGCACCGCCTTTATGCCAAGTTCTCCAAGTGCGAATTTTGGTTGCCAGAAGTGACCTATCTCGGCCATGTAATCTCTGGCAAGGGCATTGCTGTCAACCCCGAGAGAGTTCAGGCCGTCCTTGATTGGACTCCACATGAAACAGTTAAACAAGTTAGGAGTTTCCTTGGTCTAGCCAGTTACTGTCGCTGCTTTGTTGGGAACTTCTCTAAAGTGGCCAAACCTCTCACGGAACTTCTCAAGATAGATAAAAAGTTTGAGTGGTCCCCATAGTGTGAGCATAGTTTTCAGGAACTGAAAAGACGCCTGACTTCTGCTCCCATACTTGTGCCACCGGATTTCACTAAGGACTTTGTTATCTACTGTGATGCCTCACGACAGGGACTAGGTTGCATTCTTATGCAGGATCGTCATGTGATTGCCTATGCATCTCGACAATTGCATCCACATGAGGAGAATTATCCTACACATGATCTAGAGCTTGCAGCCGTAGTCTACGCACTTAAGACCTGGCGACATTACCTTCTTGGTAACCGTTGCGAGATCTACACCGATCACCAGAGCCTCAAGTATATCTTCACCCAACCATATTTGAACCTTAGGCAGTGACGTTGGTTGGAGTTGATCTTAGATTACGACTTAGGGATTACCTACACCCCAGGCAAGGGAAATGTCGTGGCTGATGCATTGAGTCGTAAGTCCTATTGCAACAATCTCATGTTGCAGCAGGGCCAACCACTTCTCCATGAGGAATTATGTAAGCTTAACCTTAACATTGCTCCTCACGGATTCCTTTCTACCTTGGTGGCGAAACCTACCCTTGAGGATCAGATCATTTCTGACCAGAAGTTTGATAGGGGTGTTATCCGCATCAAGATAAACATTAAGAAGGGAGTTGGTGGATGTTTCTCTATGGATGATCGAGGTGTTGTTTTCTTTGAGAATCGCTTGGTGGTTCCCAAGAATCAACATCTGCGACAATTGATACTTAAGGAGGCTCATGAATCTCCTCTCACGATTCATGGTGGTAGTACTAAGATGTATCAGGACCTACGCCAGAGGTTCTGGTGGACTAGGATGAAGAGAGAAATCGCTCAGTTCATTGCTAACTGTGACGTTTGTCGTCGCGTTAAAGCAGAGCATCAAAGACCTGCTGGCACCCTTCAGCCTCTAGCTATTCCTGAGTGGAAATGGGATAAAGTTGGTATGGATTTCATCACCGGCTTTCCCAGGACCAAGAGAGGGAATAATGCTATCTTCATAGTCATTGATCGTCTCTCCAAAGTGGCTCACTTCTTACCTGTTCGAGAGAGTATCACTGCTAGTCAGCTCGCTAACTTGTATATTCTCGAATAGTGTCACTTCATGGTGTTCCACTAGAGATCAATTCAGACCGTGGTAGTCTTTTCACTTCTCATTTCTGGGAGAGTTTCCAGACTGCCATGGGCACCCATCTTTCCTTCAGTACCGCTTTCCACCCTCAGTCAAGTGGTCAGGTGGAACGGGTTAACCAAATTCTCGAAGACATGCTTGGAGCTTGCGTTATCTCATTCGGTATGGATTGGGAGAAATGTCTTCCTTCCGCCGAGTTTGCTTATAACAATAGCTATCAATCCAGTCTCAAGAAATCTCCTTTTGAGATTCTCTATGGACGAAGATGTCGAACACCTTTGAACTGGTCAGAAACCGGTGAAAGACAATTCTTTGGACGAGACATGATCCAGGAAGCAGAAGAGCAAGTTCGCATCATTCATGAGAATTTGAAAACAGCCCAGTCTCGTCAAAAGAGCCAGTATGATCGTCATCATAAGGAAGTGGCTTATGAAGTTGGCGACAAAGCTTACCTTCGGGTTACTCCTTTGAAGGGTACCCATCGTTTCGGTATCAAGGGCAAGTTGGCTCCTTGTTGCATTGGTCCTTCTCGCATTCTCGCTAAACGAGGAGAGGTTGCCTACCAGTTGGAACTACCCCCACATCTTTCTCGAGTTCATGATGTCTTCCACGTCTCTCAACTCAGGCATTGCTTCTCGGATCCCATCCGCGGAGTGGACCACGAAACGCTTGATCTCCAAGATAACCTCACATATCGAGAGTACCCCGTTCGCATTCTGGATCAGGCACAGCGTGTCACTCGACGTCATAACATCAAGTTTCTCAAGGTTCAGTGGTCTCATCATTCCGAGAGAGAAGCTACTTGGGAGCGAGAAGATCGTCTCCGACTGGAGTACCCCACCTTCTTTCCGCCGACTCCTGAATCTCGGGACGAGATTCTTTCGAGTGGGGGCGAGTTGTCACAACCCTAGTTCTGGTTTGCACTAGGCTAGTCTTGATGTTTGCATCATGTTTAAAATTCAAATGAATTTGAATTGAGGACATGTGAAAGCCTCAGAAATATTTTTGAAAATGACCCAGATAAAAATTGCTCCAAAAAGGTCCAAGAAAATTTTCATGTTGCTCTCTGAAAATATTGGTTAGAGATAAAAATCAAACCAATATTTTTAGGATCTCATAAATATTTATTTGGGGCATTTGGAATTAATGCAATAACTATTTGCATTGGATATATATTTATTATATTCTTAATATATGTCCAATAATTCTGGATTTTGTGTGGGGCTTTGGAATACTCCTTCTAGTCCTTACAAAAAATTGTCAGAAGTTTTTAAATGATTTAGTTTAAATCAAACAAATGTCAGAAAAATAGGAAAGAAAAATAAAAAGGGAAGGGATTTACCTGTGCCACCCTGGTGGCCCAACTGCTTGGCCCAGCAGCCGGCCCAGGTGACTGGCAGCGCCAGTCACCCCCAACCTCTCGCCAGGAGGCCAGGGGCGCGTGCCCGACGCGTGCACCGCCGCGCCGCGCCACCTCCTCCCTCCATGCTTGCCTGTTTCCTCCACCGTTGCTTCTGGACGACACCACGAACCCCCCCAGGACCCTCGCACTCTCCCCCATCCTCTTCCCCCTTCTCCGCTCTCTCCTCCGCTCGGACCCGAGCGCTGCCGTCGCCGCCGTTCGCCGTTGCCGCGCCCACAGCCACGGCCTCGCCTCTCCGACTTGTCCCCGTGCTCCGCCTTGACCTCCTCGTCCTCTCCGCCGATTCACTTGAGCTAGGAAGCACCGCAACATCGCCATCGCCGTCATCTTCACCGTCAGCCACCGGAGATCACCTTCGGCTGTTCGTCGCCGTTCGTGCCTCCCCCGAGCCGCCGAGCCTGCATCCGAGTTCTTTGTGAGCATCCGAGCTGCTGACTTGCTGACGCAATAAACAATTTTCCGGAATTGTTTTTGTTTAGAAAAATCCAGAAAATTTTTTAAACTTCAAAAAATCACAGGAATTCAACCGTAGCTCAGAATGAAATAATTTATATATTAAAATTTATCAGAAAAATTCAATCTATCCATCTGTACCTGTTTCATGCATGATAAACCAACTTATACTTGCTGTATAGGTGAAAACACATAAATGGCACTTTTAAATGTTAAATTTGTAATTGCATCTGAACCCTTGGTTCAAATGGACTTCTTTCAAATGGAATGCTAGTTGCATTAGCTCAAATAACATCACATCTTCATGCCATGTTCATGCATCATATTGTTGCATATGCTTGTGTTTGATTGTCGGCACCGTTCTTCTCGATTGGTCCAGCTCCGGAGACCGTTCCAGAGTACCTGTTAGAGGAGTAGTGCTCTGCACGTTGTTATACCAGGCAAGCAAACCCCCTTGTTCATTCCGATACAACCCCTCTCTCGCTCCTGCTCTCTGTTATTGCATTAGGACAACAACGACTTCAACTGCTACTTTATGATGCGGTAGTTGAACCCATTCCTCTACATGACCTGTCATTACCACAGTAAATAGTTGAAATCCACTAGCATGTGTAGGAGTTGATTGAAGCCATGTTGTGATCTTACCATGCCATGCTTGCTATTGCTCAGAGTGTGTCAGGTCTGATTCATCGGGAATGAATTGGAGTGCAGTGAAATGTTCTGATGCTGAGAGTTAAGTGTGTGAACACGATTTGGTAAAGGTAGCGGTGAGAGGCCATGTAGGAGTACATGGTGGGTTGTATCACTGGAACCGTCCCTAAGAACTGAGTTCTGTGTATGTTGTCCAATGACCAGCTACTACCACGCATTGGAATGCTTAAGTGCCCCTCTCGACTGATTAACCGACTTGGTCTCTGTCCAGGAGTCGCAACTAGTTTCTGGTGTTTGTAGGTAGTGTTAGTAGTCTACCAAGTGGCACTCGGCCAGGTGGGCTTGGGACAGACTAAGCACCGTGGCACGGTGTACCAAGCGTAGATCCATCCGGCGAGGTGGGCTTGGGAACCCTGCGCACATCATTTGGGGCCGTGAGCGACACCCCGGTCGGATCTCCTTACGGATGGAACCCGAATAGGCGATAAACCTGGACTAGAGTCTTGTGTGGTTAGTCAGGTCGTGGCCGACACCCTCGCCAGGCTTCCGCTTGAAGGTTGTCGAGATACACGAGATGTACATGGCGGTAAGTGGCGAGAGCATGTGTGAAGAAGTACACCCCTGCAAGGTTAACATGATCTATTCGAATAGCCGGGTCCACGGTTATGGACTTCTTGGATGCTTATGTGGTACATAGACAACTTGAAGTGGATACTATAAAATACTCAAGACAAGTGTGAGTGCTATGGATGGCCTTCTCGTAGGGAGACAGGGAAGAATCCATAGTGGTGTATTCTGTGGTGCTTAGTGGAATCGTGTGCGCCACCTCAAAAGAATTACCAGCAGTTGTAGAACAGGATAGCCACTGAGTCAAAGCTGGCTTGCTGCAACTAAACCCCACTTTGCCTTCTTGATACAAGTGCATGTATGATAGGATCTGATGTAAGTCTTGCTGAGTACCTTTGTACTCATGTTTGCTTAATTTATGTTTTGCGGATGAGACTTCGGTCTCACTAGTAGTTCCGCTTGGACTTCGACAAGTAGCTTGTTACCTCAGCTATGATCTTAGACGAGTGTTTTAGATAGTCAGGCTCTTCAGCCTTTTTCATTTGTAGATGTCTGTACTCAGACATGTTGTGCTTCCGCTTGTTGCTTGTATGCTCTGAATGTTGGGTCATGAGACCCATGTTTGTAATATCTGGCTCCTCGGAGCCTAATGAATAAATACTTTGTTTCTTAGAGTCATGTTGTGATGCCATGTTGTATTTGCACATATCGAGCATATTGTGTGTATGTTATTGAAATGCTTGGTATGTGTGGGATCCGACACCTAGTTGTTTACCCTTGGTAGCCTATCTTACAGGGAAATGTCTCCTAGTGCTTCCACTGAGCCTTGGTAGCTTGCTACTGCTCTGGAACACTTAGGCTGACCGGCATGTGTCCTTCTTCGTTCCCGTGTCTGTCCCTTAGGGGAAATGTCACGCGTTGTTCCTTTAAGTCCTTGTAGCTTGCTACGACTTGGGTTCATACGTTGATGACCGAAACGTTCGTTGCTGGGTCATGTATGCCTGTCTCTGTAATTTAGTGCCACTTTTGGTTTATAACTGGTCATGTCGGCCCGAGTTCTCTATCATATGGATGCTAGCGACACTATCATATACGTGAGCCAAAATGCGCAAACGGTCCCGGGCCAGGTAAGGTGGCACCCGTGGGGATACCGTGCGTGAGGCCGCAAAGTGATATGGTGTGTTACATGCTAGACTGGTGTGACTTAGGATCGGGGTCCCAACACACTGCTAAGGCGCAAGGACAACTTTGAATGGACGGATGCGACCACAACCGGACTGGAAGAAATAAAGATCCTATTAGCGGGCAATCCAATCCTAGCCGCTCCAAGTGTTGGCGAGCCAATGTTGCTTTATATCTCAGCAACTCACCAGGTTGTGAGTGCTGTTCTCGCCATCGAACAAGAGGAAGAGGGACATAAATTACCTATGCAAAAACCAGTCTACTACGTATCAGAGGTTCTTACACCGTGCAAGTCACGATACCCCCATTATAAAAAATTGGCTATGTGGTGTTCATGGCATCTCGGATGCTCCGACACTACTTTCAAGGGTGCTCGATTACAGTGGCATCTGAAGTAACACTTAATGATATTATAAACAACAAAGATGCCACAGGCCGCATAGCCAAATGGGCCATCGAGCTCTTACCATTTGAAATAACATAAATACCGTGCCGAGCTATTAAATCTCAGGTGTTGGCTGACTTTGTCACAGAATGGATGGAAGCAGAATTCGCTAGGGAGTACGGGTCATACTCCCACTGGACCTTGTATTTCGACGGCTCTAAAATGTTAATCGGACTGGGGGCTGGCGTCATCTTGACATCTCCCTCATGGGACAGAGTCCGCTACGTACTACAAATCATGTATACAGACTCAAACAATGCTGCCGAATATGAGGCGCTACTGCATGGTCTCCACATGGTCGTATCCATGGGCATACAACACCTAGAGGTGCACGGAGACTCAAACCTCGCAATATCTCAGGTAACGGTGAATTTGATGCGAAGGATCCAAAAATGGCGGCCTATCGAAATGTTGTATTAAAAATATCGGCTCGGTTCGATGGGCTTGAATTTCACCACGCTGCTCGGGACAGTAATCAGGCAGCGGACATACTCGCTCACCTAGGCACGAAGCGCAACCCAGTCCTGCCTAGCACCTTTGTAGAAAGGCTATTTAAGCCATTCGTGGTATGGCAGGACGAGAGCAGAGACGCTAATTCAGACCCGATCACACACCCACCAGCCGAACTCAATACGGATGTCATCGGGGATTCGGATATGGAAATAACACCTTCGGCTCATGAGATCATGGCCGCCATTGTTCCTTGGACCGAGCCCTTCCTGGCCTACCTTAGTAGGCAGGAGCTCGCCGATGATCAAAATGAGGCTCGTCGCATAGTTCGGCGTTCTAAAGCCTATAAAGTTCACGATGGTGAACTATACAAGAAAAGCACTACTGGTGTTCTCCAAAGGTGCATCTCCGAAGAGGAGGGACAACAACTTTTAGCCGAAATACACACTGGTATGGGCGGCCATCATGCCGTAGCTCGAGTTCTTGTAAGCAAGGCTTTCCGAACGGGTTTCTTCTGGCCAACAGCCCGAGCAGATGCACAAGCCCTAGTCCAACATTGTGTTGGATGCCAGCTTTTCGCCAATCAAAGTCATATGCCTCCCACCGCCTTGAGAACCATCCCCATTACTTGGCCTTTTGCGGTCTGGGGGCTGGATATGGTCGGACCCCTTAAAGGGGGAAGCCACCAAAAGAAATATTTACTGGTAATGGTGGATAAATTCACTAAATGGATAGAAGGAAAACTAGTAAGAACGGCTGAAGCAGGGCCAGTGATTGATTTTATATCCACCGTGCTACACTGATGACCCACAAACGTAAGGGATCTATTGCAGCGTTTTCGATAAGTAAGAGTGTCGAACCCAACGAGGAGCAGAAGGTATTGATAAGCGATTCTGAGCAAGAAATTACTGCAAGCACTGAAAGATAACTTTTTAGGGGTTTTCTCGATGTAAGCAACAAGAAAGTAAAAGCAAGCTATGTAAAAGGTACTGAGAGTAACAAGTGGCCCAATCCTTTCTTAGCAAAGGAGAGGCCTAGCAACTGAACTTATAAAGACTAAAGCGTTCCTGAGGACACACGGGAGAGGCAGTCATGTGCTTTCACCATATTCCGTATCGATACTATGTTATGTGTTGATAAGTGTTGAGTGGGTGGATCTATGCTAGTACACTCTCTAGACTAAGATGAGTGCACTCTTATGATTAAACACCTTGCAAGCATCCGCAAATACAAGATAGAATTTAAGGAAAAAGCCTAACCATAGCAATACGATCGAGGATCCATTATTCCCTTATGCAAAAGCGTGCGAACTGGGGTTCAGGTTTCTGTCACTCCGGCAACCCACCATAAGCATTCTTTGTACACAATGTATTCTCCTAGGTCCTTAATAAGGCAAAGTGTTGAGTGTTCGACTCACACTACACCACTAGTAAAATGACAACACAACTTAAGTATCAAACAACACATATTACTTCAACAGCATATGATTACTAACAACAAGACTTTCCCCATGTCCTCAAGAACTAAGGTAACTACTCACGAGACATAAAAGAGATCATGATCAGTGGGGATAAATAGGTGATAAACAATCTGGACATAATAATATTTCTCCAACAAAACTCAATAGCATTCACCACAAAGTAGTAATCAACACCGATGGAGTAGAGAGGATAGGTAGTATGAGTTACAACACAAGTTGCGATTGTAAGATGAGATTTGGATGAAGATGGAGATGGTGCTGGTGTTGGGGATGATGTTGATGATGATCTCGATGATGCCCGTGATGATGGTGATGACGATGGCGACGATCTCCCCGGCGGAATCTGCACGCCGGAGATGGTTTTTTCTTCTCTGTAGGTTTCCGCCACGGAGCGGCGGCGGAACTCCGTCAAAATTCCCGTCTCTAGGGTTTTTGGATAATGGAGAGCATATATGCAAAAGGGGGCGGCTAGAGGTGGGCCAGGGGCTCCAGGCGCCCCCCCGGCACGGCCAGGGGGGGCGCGCCCCCAGGGCGCCTGGGCACCCTGTGGCCCCCCTCTGGTTGCCCTTTCGCGTGCCTTCGTGATCCGTCTGAAAAATATCTCCCGTAAATTTTCAGGTAATTTGGAGGTATTCTTCTTCAGCAACTCAGCGTCCACTTTTTACTGCTGAATCCTGCGTCTGCTGCTTCGGCATCGGAAAGTTTGCAAACTATGTAAAATAGACCAAAACAACATAAGAACATCACCGTAACGTGAAATATATCAATGAATAGGTATAAATTATGATACAAAATAGTGATGCATTTTGGACGTATCAACACCCCCAAGCTTAGACCTCGCTTGTCCCCAAGCGAATATGAACTCGGTAAAACTGTCCACAATTTTAGAGAGTGAAGTGTCGATAAACAGAATACGAACAAGAAGCATCACAGTTTCCTCACCAACTCAAATATCCTCAACAACAATCTTCAACTCATAAGGCCCTTATAAAAGAGTGGTAACACTTATATTCGAAAGTAGGGCTATGGAAACTTATTGAATCATGGCAAACATGTCCTTTGGTCAAAGAACAACTAATAACTTTTACTTTTGCTCTTTCTTTATATTTTGATGAGACTGATTGAAGCTTTTGAAAGAACATGTCATCAGGCAAGAAGTGAAAGTGTTAACACAAAGGAAGATATTTTCCTTGGCTAGGCTTGACAAACAACTTACTTATCAAATGATAATGTCAACAAGGATATGATATGACAAATCTTAATGCAACTTTATATGAATGAATCCTTATCAACATCATATGTCTGCTCTCTTTAAGAATAGAAGGGAGTAGGAATAACTGACTCAACTTAAAATTAAAAGATAGGCCCTGCTCTAGAGTAGTAGGGAAAACTCATGTGCTATCCTCAAATCAAACAGAATGAAAACAAGTTTTGAGAGGTGCATGATTTGTCAGCGAATGCTAATAGATAACTCAATTGCTTCTTGAGCTGGACAAGTTTCGAGGAACGGCTCTCGCACGAGGATGATCACATCCTCTTATTCTCCTTTATTTATCGCTGCCAAAGTTTTCTGATTTCTCATGAACAAAGCGCGAAGGAGGGTTTGTTTGTTATATTATTTTCGAGCCGGGCGCACTCTTTGCCAGTTCCTTCTCGTATTATGGGTTTGCACATTAGACATGCAATCCCGGGGTGAAGCTTGTCCAATTTAAGAAGACTATGAATTAGCTATTACTTCCTCATGAGCTAAAACAGAGTCACAAAATAAAAGATTTTGAACATTTAAGGATAACACATAAATTATATACTTTTAGGAGGTGGTAGTGGAATACCACGAGTAGGTAGGTATGGTGGACTCATATGGAAGGTATTGGTTTTAAGGGTATGGATGCACAAGCAGAATACCGCTTAGTACAGAGTTAGGCTAGCAAAGGTTTTGAGAGAGCAGACAACTGATGATGACTAAGATGCAAATCAATATAAAGCATGAACATTGGAATAAGCATAACACATCAAGTTGTCTTCCTTGTTAGCATAACACTTCAAGCATAATAACATAAAGGTTTTGGCTATGTTAATACTTTAAGAAAATCATGCTTGTTGTTATGACCAAAGCTGTGTTTGCCAAGATTAAATAAAGTTTTCACAGCCATACCTGACATAAGGTCAATACTCCCCATAAGAATCATCATATAAGGTCGATTGTGTGAAGAGAATACCGAGTGCAGCGAAAGGAACCAATAAACTTCTCATTAATATTCCATCATAGACGACTCCACACTCACGGATACAATTCTTCACCGAACGAGTGATAGACCCCAATGCACACACCTATCTCATATAACAACCTCCCTAGACATGATACGACTCTACTTGACTCTAAAAGACAAAAGGTAAAGATAATGATACCGGGCACTCCCCCAAGCTTGGAACAAGAAAAGGGAATGCCATTACCCCAGGAGATTTCACTCATCATCCTTGTTGGCGTTGATCACGTAGTCCTTGGCGAAACGCTTCCATGGAAGGGGTTCTCCAGTCTCATATGAGAAGCTCGTCTCCTGAATCCTGCATTCAACACCCATACTCATGCGCATAAACCTTAGTTCATACTCATAGTTCTGGTTATGTAGATCATTAATTTGCCCTTGGGGCTCTATAATTCTTTTTTCAGACGCGGTGATGCTTTTCCACATCTCCTCCATCTCCTTCAGGAAGTAGTTCTTCAGCTCGTTGATGATGTTAAAGTTAGCTTCAACACCACGCTCGATCATCTTCTTGTACTCGAAGACTTCTTGCTCCACTTCTTCCAGCCTGGCCTGGACGCTCCCCTCCTTGATAGGTCCCTTCAGATCTTCTTGACGAAGGACACCGTCCTCCATCTGAATAACCTGAGGGTGCTTCTTCACCTGAGCGAGGTAAGGGTTGATGACGTTGACGACGAACTTGTCCTTGGGGGAACTTGGAGAAGCCATGGCACCTAAATTCAGCTGAAAGATTCCCTGGCAGAAACAGATCGAAGGGAAAACACGCGAAATCGCAAGATACGTTGCCGGAACAATCCGGGAAAATATATAGGAAAAATTTATGCACAGAAAGGAAGGTAACGGACCAAAGCAGGGTCGGAGACGGACTCCCGGGTGTCCAGGCGGCCTCCCGGCGCGGCCCAGGGGGGCGCCAGGGGGGCGCCTGGACTCCCTGGAGGTCGTCTCCGGCTCCGCTTAGGCTCGGAATTTTACTAATTTTGCAGAAACTCGTAATACGGAACTTTTATGGCGGTTCGCGATGTTTCCTTACCGTACTACATACCTTTTCTTTATTCTGCTTCTGCTGGCGTCTGAAACAGGGCTGCAACATGTTCTTCGTGGGTTGTTGTGTATATTATATTCACATCAACATTGACAGGGTCTCCTTCTATGTAATGTTTAAGTCTTTGCCCATTCACAACTTGAGGTTTGGTGCCTTCAAAATTGTTAATCTTAATTGCACCAGACCGATAAACTTCTTCAATATGAAATGGTCCTTCCCACCTGGAAAGTAGTTTACCTAGAGAAAACCTAAAACGGGATCTGAACAACAAAACTTTATCATCAACATTAAATTCACGTTTCAGAATCTTCCTATCATGCCACTTTTTTACCTTTTCCTTGAACATTTTAGCGCTCTCGTAAGCTTCACTTCTCCATTCATCTAGAGAAGTCAAGTTCATGAGACGCTTCTCACCAGCTAGTTTTGGGTCAGCATTAAGCTCTCTAACAGCCCAGAAAGCTTTGTGCTCTAACTCTAATGGCAAATGGCAAGCCTTGCCATACACCATCTTATAGGGGGACATGCCCATGGGGTTTTTGTAAGCAGTTCTATATGCCCACAAAGCATCTCCTAACTTATTTGACCAGTCCTTTCTATTTATGTTTACTGTCTTCTGCAAGATCAACTTAATCTCTCTATTGGTGAGCTCAACTTGCCCACTAGTTTGAGGATGATATGGTGAAGCAATTCTATGATTAACATCGTATTTGGCCAAAGCTTTTCTAAAAGCTCCGTGCGTGAAGTGTGATCCTCCATCGGTCATGAGATACCTTGGTACACCAAACCTAGGAAAAATTACATCTTTAAGCATTTTCAAAGATGTCTTGTGATCAGCACTTTCAGTGGGGATTGCTTCAACCCACTTGGTCACATAATCAACAGGTACTAAAATGTGAGTGTACTTGTGTGAAGAAGGAAAAGGACCCATAAAATCAAAACCCCAACAATCAAAAGGTTCAATCACTAGTGAGTAATTCATATGCATCTCATTCCTTCTACTAGTGTTACCAACTCTCTGACATTTATCACAGGCTAAAACATAATTTCTAGCATCCTTAAAGAGAGTAGGCTAATAAAAACCTGATTGAAGAACCTTATGTGCAGTCCTCTCACCGGCATCATGTCCTCCATAGGGACTATCATGACATCGTCTGAGAATGTCCTTCTGCTCATGTTCCGGTATGCATCTTCTCACGATCCCGTCGGGACCTTCTTTGAAAAGATGTGGGTCATCCCAAAAGTAGTGCCTCAAATCATGAAAGAACTTCTTCCTTTGCTGAAATGTTAAACCTGGAGGCAAATACTTTGCAACAATAAAATTAGCATAATCTGCATACCAAGGATCGGAAAGAGATTGTACTTTTACAACGGCAAGTTGCTCGTCTGGAAAACTATCGTTGACTGGGATGGGATCATGCGGTATATCTTCCATCCTTGAAAGATTGTCCGCCACCGGATTGTCTTCCCCTTTCCTATCAACAATCTGCAAATCAAATTCTTGAAGAAGGAGTACCCATCTGATAAGCCTTGGCTTGGCATCCTTCTTTGTCATAAGATACTTAATGGCAGCATGATCAGTATGAATAATAACTTTGGAATCAACAATATACTGCCTAAATTTATCACAAGCAAAAACTACAGCTAAGAATTCCTTCTCAGTAGTAGCATAATTCCTTTGAGCACTATCAAGGGTTTTGCTAGCATAATGTATAACATTTAATTTCTTATCAACTCTTTGTCCTAAAACAGCTCCAACAGCAAAATCACTTGCATCACACATAATCTCAAAGGTAAATTCCAGTCAGGTGGTTGTACTATAGGAGCGGTTATTAAAGCTTTCTTAAGGACTTCAAAAGCTTCCTTACAATTTTCATCAAATACAAAAGGAACGTCCTTCTGGAGAAGATTTGTGAGGGGTCTTGAGGTTTTAGAAAAGTCTTTAATAAATCTTCTATAAAAACCTGCATGACTGAGAAAACTGCGAATACCATTGATGTCCCTTGGGTATGGCATCCTCTCAATAGCTTCGATCTTGGCCTTGTCCACTTCAATTCCCCTTTCGGAAATCTTGTGACCAAGAACGATTCCTTCATTAACCATGAAGTGGCACTTTTCCCAGTTGAGTACCAAATTTGTCTCCTCGCATCTCTGCAAAACTTTATTAAGGTTGTGAAGACAATGGTCAAAAGAAGTTCCATAGACGGAGAAATCGTCCATGAAGACTTCCATAATATCCCCGCAGAAACCATGAAAGATACCAGACATACACCTTTGAAAAGTAGTAGGGGCATTACATAAACCAAAAGGCATACGCCTGTAAGCATAAGTACCAAAGGGACAAGTAAAAGTGGTCTTCTCTTGATCGGAAGTGTTAACATGAATTTGAGAGAAGCCAGAATAACCATCGAGATAACAAAAGTGGGTATGTTTGGATAACCTTTCAAGCATTTGGTCGATGAACGGCAACGGGTAGTGATCCTTCCTGGTTGCCTTGTTCAACTTCCTGTAATCAATACACATTCTATATCCAATAATAATTCTCTGAGGTATTAATTCATTTTTATCATTAGGAACCACAGTTGTACCTCCTTTCTTAGGAACACAATGTACCGGACTTACCCATTTACTATCAGCTATAGGGTAGATAATACCTGCGGCTAGAAGCTTGAGAATCTCAGTTCTCACGACATCCATCATCTTCGGGTTCAACCGTCGTTGATGATCAACAACTGGTTTAGCATCAGGCTCAAGGTTGATAGTATGTTGACGGATAGATGGACTAATCCCCTTAAGGTCATCAAGGGTGTAGCCAATTGCGCCTCGGTGTTTACGAAGTATTTCCAATAATCGCTCTTCTTCATATCCTGAAAGGTTAGAATTGATAATAACAGGATATACTTTCTTTTCATCTAAATAAGCATACTTGAGCGTATCGGGAAGAGGTTTAAGATCGAACACCGAGTCTTCTTTCGGTTTTGATAAAATTCCCAAAGGTTCAACCGGAAGGTTGTGCTTCAGGATAGCAGGCTGCCTCAATAATATTTCATCTAGTTCATTTCTTTCCTGCATATGCAAATCATTCTCGTGGTCCTCCATGTATTGCTGCAAAGGATCATTAGGGGGAATAGCAATAGAGGCAATACTTTCAATAATTTTATCATCACTAGGTAAATCAGTACCACGAGGCTGCTTAGAGAACTTAGAAAAATTAAATTCATATGGCTCACCATCGAATTCAACAGAAACTTTACCATTCTTGCAATCTATTATAGCTCCACAAGTTCTAAGAAAAGGTCTACCAAAAATAATTGGACAAAAATTGTCCCTCTCTGAACCAAGTACTAGAAAGTCGGTAGGGTATTTTACCTTTCCACATAGGACTTCAACGTCCCTCACAATTCCGATAGGAGAGATAGTTGTTCTGTTTGCAAGATGAATGGTAACATCAACTTCTTCAAGTTCACAAGGGGAAATCTCACCGATGATCTCTTCATAAAGTGAATAGGGGATAGCACTTGCACTTGATCCCAAATCGCATAGCCCATAATAATTGTGATCTCCTATTTTAACAGATACCACTGGAGTACCTGAAATTGGGCCTTTATTCTTGGCTGTGACAAGGTTAGTGGAAACAGCACAAAAATTTATATTGGAATCCAAAACATCATTAGTAGCAAGGTCTTTAATCAATGCAACTTGAGGATCGACCCTGATCTGGTCCTCACGCTCATCAACTCTTCTCTCACTTTTATTTATTATGCCTGTCACAAGAGAGTGCTCCCTTATCCTCATGGGAAAAGGAGGCTGTTCATATATAACTGCAGGCAAAATAGGATCAACAACATAAATATCAATAGGTGGCTCTTTAAAAGGTTCATGGTGCTGGTCTCTCTTCTTTTTAAAAGAATCAACGTGAGAGGCAAAATTCTTACAGAAATCAATCACTAGATGGGAATCAAGACCAATCTTAGAGCAAAAAGTATTGAAGTAATCAGTTTTCACATAGCTCTCAATATAATCATGTTCATAATTTATAGCGGGTTCAATACCTTTATCAATTTCCCAATCTTCGGTATTCCTCTGGATCCTTTCAATGAGATCCCACCTTTCTTCAACACTCTTCTTCTGAAATACCCCACTAGAGGAGGCATCCAGCATCTCCTTATCCTGACGAGAAAGCCTGGCATAAAAATTTGTAAGTATAATTTCCTTCGGAAGCTTATGAATAGGGCATTTGAGCATTAGGGACTTCAATCTCCCCCATGCTTGAGCAATGCTTTCTCCGTCACGAGACCTAAAATTATAGATATAGTTCCTGTCTCGATGAATTTCATGAAGAGGATAAAACTTAGTATAAAAGAGAGACATAAGCTCCTGCCAGTCAAACAAGTGTGAGTTATCGAGAAGCCTATACCAATCCGAAGCTTTATCTATAAGTGATATGGCAAACAATTTCCTCATGACAAACTCCCTCGATACACCTGCAAGCTTAAATAATGAACTTAGTTGTGACAGATATAGCAAGTGTTCACCGGGATGTATGTCTCCTGCATAACGATTAGCCAAAACATAATCGATAATGCCAGCTGGTATTTTATAAGGCACAATTTCAGTAGGGGGAGGATCAACCACCACAGGTGTGGGGCGTCTTCCCGCAAGCAACGATCCAATAACAGGGTTATCCATAAGGACAAAGAGCAGCAATAGCAAAAATAAAAACAGAATTATAAAAACTTTCTTACCAGTTTCACTTTACCAATAGCGCTACGCTCCCCGGCAACGGCGCCAGAAAACGGTACTTGATGACCCACAACCGTAAGGGATCTATTGCAGCGTTTTCGATAAGTAAGAGTGTCGAACCCAACGAGGAGCAGAAGGTATTGATAAGCGATTCTGAGCAAGAAATTACTGCAAGCACTGAAAGATAACTTTTTAGGGGTTTTCTCGATATAAGCAACAGGAAAGTAAAAGCAAGCTATGTAAAAGGTACTGAGAGTAACAAGTGGCCAAATCCTTTCTTAGCAAAGGAGAGGCCTAGCAACTGAACTTATAAAGACTAAAGCGTTCCTGAGGACACACGGGAGAGGTAGTCATGTGCTTTCACCATATTCCGTATCGATACTATGTTATGTGTTGATAAGTGTTGAGTGGGTGGATCTATGCTAGTACACTCTCTAGACTAAGATGAGTGCACTCTTATGATTAAACACCTTGCAAGCATCCGCAAATACAAGATAGAATTTAAGGCAAAATCCTAACCATAGCAATACGATCGAGGATCCATTATTCCCTTATGCAAAAGCGTGCGAACTGGGGTTCAGGTTTCTGTCACTCCGGCAACCCACCATAAGCATTCTTTGTACACAATGTATTCTCCTAGGTCCTTAATAAGGCGAAGTGTTGAGTGTTCGACTCACACAACACCACTAGTAAAATGACAACACAACTTAAGTATCAAACAACACATATTACTTCAACAGCATATGACTACTAACAACAAGACTTTCCCCATGTCCTCAAGAACTAAGGTAACTACTCACGAGACATAAAAGAGATCATGATCAGTGGGGATAAATAGGTGATAAACAATCTGGACATAATATTTCTCCAACAAAACTCAATAGCATTCACCACAAAGTAGTAATCAACACCGATGGAGTAGAGAGGATAGGTAGTACGAGTTACAACACAAGTTGAGATTGTAAGATGAGATTTGGATGAAGATGGAGATGGTGCTGGTGTTGGGGATGATGTTGATGATGATCTCGATGATGCCCGTGATGATGGTGATGACGATGGCGACGATCTCCCCTTCCGGGAGGTGATCTCCCCGGCGGAATCTACCCGCCGGAGATGGCTTTTTCTTCTCTGTAGGTTTCCGCCACGGAGCGGCGGCGGAACTCCGTAAAAATTCCCGTCTCTAGGGTTTTTGGATAACGGAGAGCATATATGCAAAAGGGGGCGGCCAGAGGTGGGCCAGGGGCTCCAGGCGCCCCCCGGCGCGGCCAGGGGGGGCGCGCCCCCAGGGCGCCTGGGCACCCTGTGGCCCCCCTCTGGTTGCCCTTTCGCGTGCCTTCGTGATCCGTCTGAAAAATATCTCCCGTCAATTTTCAGGTAATTTGGAGGTATTCTTCTTCAGCAACTCAGCGTCCACTTTTTACTGCTGAATCCTGCGTCTGCTGCTTCGGCATCGGAAAGTTCGCAAATTGTGTAAAATAGACCAAAACAACATAAGAACATCACCGTAACGTGAAATATATCAATGAATAGGGATAAATTATGATACAAAATAGTGATGCATTTTGGACGTATCATACACCGCTATGGTGTCCCACATAGCATCATCACATATAATGGCTCCAACTTTACAGCTCACGAGGGTGAAGAACTGGTGCGCTAAGTTAGGCATTAAACTTGATTATGCCTCTGTGTACCACCCTCAAACAAATGGTCAAGTCGAACGAGCCAATGGCTTAATAATGAGCGGCATTAAACCCCGACTAGTGTGCTCCCTACGGGAGTCAGATAAACACTGGGTTGAGGTGACTCCGTACTCTGGGGGCTACCAACCACACCTAACCGGACAACCAGATATACACTTTTTTCATGGTGTACGGCGCAGAGGCTGTTTTGCCCTGCGACATTATTCACGACTCACCTCGAGTGTGTATGTATGAAGAGCGAGAGGTCGAGCTCGATTGGCAGTATGACCTAGACGGCCTTGAAGAGGAGCGCGATATCGCGCAAGCTCGTTCCGCATTCTATCAGCAACAGGCTAGGCGATACCAGAGCAATGAAGTGCGGGCCAAAACATACAACATTGGCGAACTCGTTTTGCGCCTCCCGGAGAAGAAAAATGATAAGTTCAAACCAAGATGGGAGGGGCCCTTCATCATTGATGAAGTTCTCACTGGAGGAGCCTATCGTCTTCGTAATGCATCAGACAATCGCCTTGAGCCAAATCCATGGACGCTGCTAAAATCTGACGATTCTACGGATAGTACGGTAGCACCTTTTATTTCTATTTTTGTCTAGGTTCCATCCTTTGTTTTTCTTCCTCTTCATTTGTTGTTTTTCCTTCCGAGAATGTGTTCAGCTACACCGAACTATTAGATGTGAACATCTTTAAATGTATATACCTCAAGTTACCTGGGGGATTCTATAACAAAGCTTACTATTAAAGCTTATCGCTTACAGTACTTATGTCGTATGTTTCATATAGTCTCTTCGCCATTATATGCACCTCTATGGCTTAAGTTTTTTGCCAAGCTGGGTTGCCTGGCTCCTGTGTTTATACCCTGTGTTCCCGAATGTTCGGCTAGGGTGTAAAGAGAGCACCTGTGCGATTGTTACAACCGGGTAATCCGGACTTGTACCTCGGACGGGTGAAGCCGAAAGCTAGCATTCTTAAGGGAATCATTGGTCGGCGGACAAACGACGAATAGGTTATTTGTACATAATTTTTCAATATCAAAGGATTGGCTTCATGTAATCCTATTTGTAGGATCAAAGCCTAGGCATGCATAAATACGCATGCTGACCCAGGGAAAGGAACCCTTAACGGAACTATTCTCCCTGGAAGATTTTTCTTATGTTAAATAGTAATATAACATAACTCCCTGAACAAATCTTGTATGTTCAAGCAAAATGACCAGATTGCTTGGTTTCCGAATATACTGAGTGTTTACCACAAGTATAGTATCCAAAAACACTCCAACCGTTGGATTCCGGAGGTTGAAGCCGAAGGCCTGCCATGACAAAAAATTTACAAGTTCGATCGCAGATAAGTTTGATGATAAAGCACATTGTTACATGGAATCAAATGCCTATTATTTATCTATGTCATTTAAAAGACTGTCTAAACTACAGTCTTCTTGCGAAAACTTTGCAGCTATCATTACTTGGTCATACACCAAGCTCACGGGAATCTCTTTTTCATCCAGTCCCCGAGGTCCAACTCGGGCCTTATGATTCGGATCAAGCCCGATATAGCGCGTTTTCACCATGGCTTAGGCCTCTCGCGCACCTTCTCAACATGCTGACACCTTCCATAGCTCAAAGCGACGCCGAGCTCCTTTGAATAAATTCGCCAGATCCTCCATGATTTCTAGAGGAGAATCGGATGGCCATAAGGCTTTAGCCATGTTCTTCATGGCTTTCAAAACTCGCTCATGCACTTTGGTGAACTCTTGTAGCACGTCGCCTTGAAATCCGGATACTTCTCCTTCGGGCCGCCCAGTTAACAAACCTGCAGGACTAGCATTGTGAAGCTCTGAATCATTGGATAATATGAAAGCTAGTTCAATGGTCATATTGAATATGTCGCCTTTTAACTTTTTATTTTCCTTCGAGGCATCCGATAGCTGGACCCTTAGGTCCTTTATCTCTTCGGCTTGCTTGCTATTTTCAGCTAGCAGTTTGTTCTTTTGCTCAATGGTCCGTGTTAATACACACTGACCAGCTGCTTCTTGCCCTTCAGCGTGTTTTTGTCCTCCTGAGCAGCCCTTAGCTTCTTCTCCAGTTGATCTGCCGATTCCACCACTAAAACTAAACTATGTATGCTTAAACATCATTGACGGCGAAATCGTATTTTCCGGACACTATTCATCCTTACCATTAGATCCCTTCATGGATTTCTTCAGGTCTTCTAGCTTGGGGGTGACGGCATTCAGCTTGATCCGGTTATCTTCAAGCTCCTTGGACAACACGTCATTCTTTTCCTTGAGAACCTGTGGTCATAACGATCCTTAAATCAGTTAGGCCAACTGCTTCAAGTCTTGAGGGCTACTGGCATATGCTTATTAAATTTACATAAATTCTTTCCCGCATATCCTTTGAAAGCAGGCGAGTGGCTCCGGCAAGCCCGTCCCGAGCAGCTCAGATATATGCATCCACGGAGCTGAGGGCGTTGAACGCCTCCTCAGTAAATACTGGGTCGAGCATGGCCTCTTTTCGCCGCCGATGATTCATTGCGCTTTCCACTTTGGAATTTGTGATCGATAAATTATCTGAATCCTCCTGTGGAGGACAATCCGGCGTCACGCCCGTATTGGCTCTTGTCCTTGTTGATGGGCCTGGGGCCGGATTGGTTGGTGTTTGGCCAGCAGGGTCCTCGGACACAATTCGGCGCATGCTCCTTCTGGAATGAGACAGAAGGAAGAATGAGACAATTCGGCCTTACTACCGGGCACATATTGAAAACTATACCTCTTCGATGAAGGAGGGGGCTCGACGGTGCCCTTCGCTTCCTTTTGCTTCAAAGACTTGCCATGCATAGGCGTCGTTCTCTTAGAAGATGCCCTTGATGCAGTACGGCGAGCCGAGCGCCGCCCCTTTTGAGCACCTGACAGTGCGGTGGGTAAGGCGCGAAGGGAAGGCTCTCTTTGAGAGGATGTCTCCCGAGTACTTACATTGGTGGAGGGAAGAAGGCCAAGATAATCGGCTACAATGGCCACTTTTGTACCATCATGGCTCGCCTGATAGAAAACTCCGTTAGTGAGTTCTATGAATATATCTGGGTCCTCTTCAAATCCGGGATCTTTGTCGCGGACATGGTCCTCTGGCTGCGGGGCAGGGCAATAAACCCCCTCGGTCACCTTCCTCCATACCTGTTGTAAAGAGCCGAATATAGTTCGATTAGCATATCTTAGTAAAGAGGTTGGATAAAGCTAGCAATCGGAAAAACTTACCCGATCGATGGGGTTATACATGGAAAACCTTACTGACATTTCAAACGGATGAAGTCTTCTTTCTTCCCTTGTAAAGATCAGCTAAGATGGCGGCCAAGGCAGCTGGGGTATCCGGACTCTCCCGTAAGCAAGGAGATGCATCGTCCTGCCCATTATAATGCCACATGGGAAACCCTCTAGACTGAAGTGGCTGAACGCACTGCTTTATCGTGATGGCCATTACTTCAATTATCAAGAGTTCGGAGTGGGCAAGCACTCTGATCTTGCTGACTAGCCTCTTAATCTCCTCGCTACTTTCTTCCTTGGGGCTTCGGGGGCGCCAATTGAAGTGTTTCTTCAAAGGGACGCTGGAGAATTCGGTAAGACCACGCCGAACTGGGTCTGGAAGGGCTACATCTTCGATATAAAACCACTCTGAGGGTCCCTTCCTGGGAGTGCCGGACAGGTAACCTATTCCTGCTATGCGCCACACTTCGGCGCCTCCCACCACGAGTATGGATCGCGAGGGATAAGGCAAAAGAATTTCCTCCATGGCTCGAAATGAGCCTCGCATCCTAAAAATAGCTCGCAAAGAGCAACAAAACCCACAATATGTAGGATAGAGCCTGGCGTGAGATTGTGCTGTTGGAGCCCATAAAACTCCAGGAAACCTATGAGAAAAGGATGGATTCGAAATCCTCCACCTCTCAAGAGGAAGAAAACGAAGCACACCTGCTCCTCTTCAGTGGGGTTGGGGAAGTTTTCCGCTAAGGCTTCACCGTCGATCGAAGCTAATCCAGCCCGGACGGAGACTAGATCCGCGGGAGGGAGATATCCCTCCGTCTGAAGTCTATTTAGATGGGCATGGGATACCAAGCAGCTTCCCCAATCGCCTGCTTGAGGGCCGTGGGGCGCGAGGAGGAGCCGGGGGCGCTTGCCATGTTTGCGGGATTTTTTGTTGCTGGCTCTAAGGATTTCTACGTGGTGTGGGATGGCATCTGAGATCCAATCTCTTTAAATATGCGCCATCCTTGCGTGATCAGGGGTTTATTTGTAAGAAGTACATGGACTATTCGCATTCGTCTGACACGTGGAAGTCGAGGTGATGATGGGAAGGAATCATCAAGGCGGGGTATAGAAGTCAAAACCGAATTGTCATTGTTCCGAAGTATAACGAAGAACCTGCCTTGCAAGGCCAAAGACATGAAGTCAAAAACAACCTCGTCATAAATGCAAGTTCTGGGGCTACTGAGGGAGTCCTGGATTAGGGGGTCCTCGAGTGTCCGGACTACTGAAGGTGGGCCGAACTGATGGGTCATGAAGATAGAAGTAGAAGGTCATCCCCCGTGTTCGGGTAGGGACTCCTACGTACTTAGAAAGGCACGATAGATGTCCAGATGTAATGATTCCTTGCTCCTCAAGTCATCTCTGTACAACCCTAGGCCCCCTCTGGCGTGTATATAAGCCGGAGGGTTTAGTCCGTAGAGGCTAACAGAACAATCATAGGCTAGACATCTAGGGTTTAGCCATTACAATCTCGAGGTAGATCAACTCTTGTAATCTCCATATACATCAAGATCAATCTAGCAGGAAGTAGGGTATTGCCTCCATCGAGAGGGTCCGAACCTGGGTAAACATCGTGTCCTTGTCTCCTCCTTCTACCACCGATCCTCAGATACGCAGCTTGGGCCCCGTACCCAAGATCTGCCGATTTTGACATCGATAGCAAGGGCACCCTTGAGGGTCTCGACCTCGGCTGCGCTAGGTGTGATCCTAATCACATCATCTGATGAGTTAACCTCTCAATATACATATCGTCTTCGATTTTTTTCTAAACCCGCATACCTTGCGTTTCATCGAACCACTTATTGATGCGGTCAAGTTCCTCATCGGCTACCTGAAGCTTCCGATTGAGCTCGGAAACTTCTGCGGCCTGGGCAATCACTGCCAACATGGAAGCATGTTTCCATAATAGCATAGTATGTTATATTCCTGAATACTATATGGATCCTCTATCTGGTTTCTTTCAAATCGGACAGAGCATCAGGGGCTATTGTTCGTACACAGGTTTACTATCCTACACAAATAAAATGTAAAGTTCTTCTTAGAGTATTACGTCGCATACCTCAAAGCCCATCAGTAGGCTGTGGAAAGCTTCATCCAGTCCGCTCTTAGCAGACTGAATCTTCTCCATAACCGCACCCATCAGGGTGCGGTGTTCCGCCACGATGGAAGCGCTTTGCAGCGCTTCCTCCGGAGCGTTGGGCGCCTCCGGATTAATGGAGGATGTGGCTAGAGCTGGTGCTCCTCCCCCTTTCGTAGGGGGTTGCTTATCCAATTCTGGAGCCATACGGGCTGCCGAAATGGTGTTCGGTGGCAGCCCGGATTGCTTGGGCTCCCTGCCGTCGGTCTCCATGGGGACCGCCTCCCCTTGGTTATTGGCGACCGAGGTGTTAACCTCGGGCGCTCTCTTGTCGGCCCCGCTCGCCCCCTCTCGGGTAGGGGACGCCCTCAGGGAGGACACTTTGGTGTCCCCCATGACGGTAGGCGAGGGGGCTCACGGCGGCGTCTCACTCTCTGCCATTTCGGCAGGCAGAGAGTTGCCCTCCGATGATGGGGTATCGGGGAGTGTGCGGGAAGGACTGAAAAACAACAAAGAAGGTAACTTACACAATGAAAACAAGTAGACCAAAGACTACAATAAGTTTCTGGATACTTACGATTTGGCCGGGGGCTTCACCATGGGTTTTCTTCGGGGGACAACTTTGGATCCTGAATCCGAACTGTGCGGGAGGTTCAACTTCCTCCTCCTGGGCGCCCCCTCCTCTATGTCTTCGGGGCCGCCCTCTTCTTCTTCCTCCTCCCCTTAAGGGGGAGTCACTTTCAACCTGCTCCTCCTCTTCCTCCTCGTCTGCCTCATGGGAGGAGAGGGCTTCGGTCTCTCCGGACACAATTTCTGAAGGACCCTTAGGGCGAGGGACACGCTTGGCCTCCTTGCCCTTCTTCTTCTTGGCCTTCTTCTCCGGCGCTTGATACGGTGCCGGTACCAGCATCTCTGTTAGCTGGGGTGTGGCCGGGCCCTCGGGTAGCGGTGCCGGACAGTTGATCCACTCCACCTTTGTTATCCAGGCTTGTATGGAAGGCAAACACTGTAATTTCTGTTATACCTGAAATATTGACCAGATGGGTCTTCGGCAAAATTGTGCTTACCGCCATGGCCGGAGTCTCACTGTCAAATCCGATGTCCTCATTCTTCCTCGGCCACTTTTTATGGGCCTTGAAGAGTTGCTTCCAGATGTCTTCGTGTGTGGTGCTGAAGAAGTGCTTCAGGGTCCATGGCTCCTCCGGATTGAACTCCCACATGCAGGAGGCTGCAGCTGGTAGGGAAGAATGCGGTGGAAGAGTATCACTTGAATCACGTCAGTGAGATTAGTGTTCTCCGCCAACATATCGGAGATGCAATTTTAGAGCATCTTCACCCCTGATTTGGACCCCCATTCAAGGCCCTTGGTGGTCCACGAGGTGAGTCTCATTGGGGGTCCGGATCTGAAATCATGCGTGGCCGCCCAGGTGGCTTCGCGGGGTTCGATGATGTAGAACCACTCCAGCTGCGATACCTTGACTGTTTCCACGAAAGCCCCTTTGGGCTAGGTGGCATTGGGGAGCTTGCTTACCATGGCTCCACCGCAGTCTGCATGTTGTCCGTCGACCACCTTCGGCTTCAGATTGAAGACCTTGAGCCATAAGCCAAAGTGTGGGGGGGGGGGACGCGAAGGAAATCCTCACACACGAATATAAAAGCCGATATGTGTAGGACGGATGTCGGTGTACTAAAGTAGGGGTACCTTAGTATCCCGAACTTGTGCACGGACAGTCGCAGCGTCCCGTGGCAAGGCTTGCCACGCGGCCGTCAAGGTCCACAGTGGTTCCTTTGGAGCCATTCAAGAACAAAGTATTCAAGTTAAAGAGACAAGGCCCCGGCGAGAGGAGCTTGCCGGGAAAGCCACTCAAGGCTCAGGACTCAAGACCATTTCTTTGGCACAAGACCCTGGCAAGAGGAGCTTGCCGGGAAGGCCTAACATGGCATTTCAAGAGACTTGCCGCGACGCGCCCCGCGTCCCGGCAAGGCCCGAAGAGCGATAAGCTTCCGGGCGCGACAAGGTAGCGGCCGCGGCAAGGCGCTTGCCGCGGCAGGCTTCCACTAAGTGCCCGCGCTCCAGCTCATCCGACCACGCGTCGCCCTGGGGCCCTTCCAGGCACACGTGGCGGAAGGCCGTGCAGCCTGGGGTACACGATGGCAAGCTGCGATGACAAGGCCACCGTCGTGGCGAACGGTGGCGTCCTGACGGGCGCTTTTTGCACTGTTTAGGGCGACGGCGACGGGCATTCAATGCCCTTGTCCCCTGCCGTCAGAGTTAGGTATAGAGCACTATGCAAACACTGTTCCATCTACCACCCATTTTACGTTTTTACCCTCGCCTGCGTTGCCACCTGTCGGTGACCCCTTTGACCTATAAAAGGAGGCCCATGTGCAACGTAGAAGAGGTTCAGATCCTCGATCACTCACACGCTCGGTGTGCTAGCGACCAGTACGGTAGCTCTTCTCGCTCCTGAGCCAAGAACACAATACAAACCAAGGCAGGAGTAGGGTTTTACGCATCCGTGCGGCCCGAACCTGGGTAAACTGCTCGCGTGTCTGCCTCGATCCGCTCTTTGTGCATCCTCCGCCCCCCTTGCCGTACCGAAAAGGGGCTCCGGTCCCATAGGTGTTCGTGGGGGACCAGTTTCCCCGACATCTTTGGCGCGCCAGGTAGGGGGTGCGTTGAGGTTGTGTGAACCTGATCCGGCGTTCACGCGGGCGAAATCTCCAGCAACTTCATCGACATGCCGCCGAAGAAGAAAGCTTCGGAGGCAGCAGGCCCGTCTGCGTCGATCCCGCCACCACCGGAGCCAACGGTTGGTGGGGTAGACGCCGGCGGAAGGACGGACGCCGGCGAGGAAACTCACGGCGCCGCCAAGTCCAAGGACAAGACGGACGACCGAGCACACTCCAAGACCTCGGCGTTCGTGCACGCTCCGCGTCCCTCTCAGGAAGCGCGGGAACGGCAGCGTCGTGGTACTCAAGGTACCATACGCTGGCTGGGCCAAGGACAAGCTGGCGGTTCGCGGGATGCTCAAGGCCAACATGCTGGCACGAGCAAGGCGCGGTCGCCGGGACGAGACGCTGCTCCTTCTAACGCTGTTAGAAGTCCGAGCATATCTCGCTCCTCGCACCGCTCGCCACCGCTACCCTCCACTCCAGCAGAAGCTCTAGCTCGAGCTCAACTGCTCCTCGACTTCCCTCCAGCGGCAGACAAGGCTGACGACTGGAGGGCCACCATCCAGAGCCTCATCGCCTTCACCAACAACGACACTCCGCAGCAGCCGACGACGTCGCGGCCGCGGCAAGTTAGCCAGGCGCGGGCTGATGGCGACAAGACTGCCGGGGGTGCAACCACCGTGCACTCCCCGCCCCGAAGGCCAAAATCGCCCACTCGCAGGATCAACATCGACGACGACTCTACGGCGTCGTCGGATCCACGATGTCAGGGATATGACTAGCAGGTACGAACCGGCGAGTGTAAAGCGGATTACTATAATATGATTGGTTGTAATACTAGTAAAGGCTACAGCCCATGAGATCTTCGGGCCCATGTATAGAGTTACGACTTGTAAACCGCCCGATGATGTAACTTGAGTGATAAGGAAGAAAGAACCGAGGCCGAGGCGGACACGAATATGAGCCGGCCTCGGGACTCTGAAAACCGGACCAGGCGTCGCCTCTATATAAAGGGACGACCCGACGACGGTTCAGGGACAAGCAAGAAACAACCCGTCGAGACAGGCAAGCAAATCGCTCCCTGTTCATCGACGCCCAAGCAATACCAAACCGAACTAGACGTAGACTTTTACCTTCATCGAAGGGGCCGAACTAGTATAAACCCTCTGTGTCCTTTCTGTGCTTTTAACCCCTTCAAGCTAACCCGTGCGATGGATTCATCATCAAGTCCGTTAAACCAGACATCTGCCGTGTTAATTCCACGACAGTTGGCGCCCACCTTGGGGCCTCTACACGATGGTTTCGAGTTCTTGAAGGGCAGCTTTGAAGGGCTCAAGGGCTACGTTGTCGGCCGGATGACCAAGAGTCGCCGCGGCCGGATCTACATCGACGATGCGGGTTGGGGACCGGAGGCCGATTCAATCGAATACGGGTACCGGGATCCCTTCGGTGGCATCCATGTCTTCATCGGCAAGATCGGCGAACTGGGACCTGAGCCGGACATCTTCCCCAACATCATCGAGCCGGCTCAGCGTGCGAGATCGGCCCGGATTCAGCCCGCCATGAAGCACGTTTTCGTTGGAGCAGTTCACGGGGTCCAAACCGAGGACGGATCGGAATCCAGCGGTGAAACAGTTGTCTACTCTGACGACGGATCCTCATCCGGGGAGACTGAATCTCTGTATCAGTTGCAGGATGGTCGGTCGGAGGGTGAGTCCGACGGGAACAGTATTCCGGACCCCTTTGACCCGCCAAACCGGGTGGCTGTCTTTATGGCCGGTTCACAGCCCACGGTGAACGGGGCGACAGCAGAAGCTGGTGTAGGGGGGAGCGGCCCAGCCCTCTCACCTACTGACGTTCTATCCACCTTAGTCGAGGAATTCACGGCCAAAGCTGTGGCAGAGGTAGCTCCAGCAGACAAGGCGCAGCATGATGCAGAGCTCCTTCAGCTAAAGGGCCGGATTGATCAAGCAAGGGATGATCTGAAAGCGGAGAAGGCTATGATAGCAATAAGGCAAGCGGAATTGAATGATCAGGCTTTTCACCTAAGGATGGAACAGGCCTCTACACAGGGAGTAAGAAGTCGGAAGTTATTGAGCTCAGCCCGCATGAGTTGAAATATGTACCACGCACCGCTATAAAGTCTCAAGCATTGGTGGATTTCATCAATGATTGGACAGAGTTACAAACACCTGAGGAAAAGCCGGATTTGACGTACTGGACGATTCACTTTGACGGTTCAAGACAGCTAGAAGGCTCGGGGGCTGGAGTTGTCTTAACTTCCCCACGAGGTGATAAGTTTTGTTACGTCCTCCGTCTATTGTTTCCTTGTACTAATAATGCAGCAGAGTATGAAGCATTACTTCATGGCTTGCGGATGGCAAAGGAGATGAACTTGAGCCGGGTTAAGTGTTTCGGCGATTCAGATTTGGTGGCACAGCAAGTTTCAGGCAAGTGGGATTCAAGAGATCCCCTCATGGCGGCTTACAGACGAGAAGTCGAACCAGTTGCTGGGTATTTCAAAGGATATCAAGTGGACCACATAGACCGGCGAAGGAACGAAGCGGCTGACGCTTTAAGCCGGTTGGGTTCCCAACGTAAACCAGTGCCACCAAATACTTTTTTGGATGAGCTGCACAGTCCATCAGTACAAATACCATCGGAGGAAGACCTAGCTGTTCCTGATCCGGAGGCACAGTTAGTGGCAGCACTTCATGTTATTCCGGATTGGACGCTGCCTTATTTGGCATATCTGAGCCGTGGAGAGTTACCGGACGATGAAATAGAAGCACGGCAGATAATCCGGCGTTCTAAGTCCATGACAATTGCAAACAGGGAACTTCATCATCGCAGCGTTTCTGGAGCGTTTCAGCGGTGTGTGTCAGCTGAAGAAGGTTGCGAGATTCTTCGCGAGATCCATGAAGGGGATTGTGGTCATCATGCCGGTTCAAAATCATTAGTGGCTAAAGCTTTTCGACATGGTTTCTATTGGTTAACAGCTCATGCTGATGCGGCGGATCTAGTCCGGAAGTGTGATGCTGATGCGACACAGGAACTCCGGATGATACCAATAACCTGGCCATTTGCGACTTGGGGGCTTGATATGGTTGGACCTTTTAAGCGATCTCAAGATCAGAAAACTCATCTACTGGTGGCGGTGGATAAGTTTACAAAGTGGATCGAGGCTGAGCCTGTAAGCAAGTGTGATGCGGCCACAGCAGTCAAGTTCATCAAGAAGGTGATCTTCCAGTTTGGCTTTCCACATAGCATCATCACAGATAACGGCACCAATTTATCCAAGGGTGAGATGGAAGAATTTTGTCAACGAGAGCATATTCGCCTAGATGTATCTTCTGTGGCCCACCTTCAAACCAATGGTCAAGCTGAAAGAGCAAACCAGGAGATTTTGCGAGGTATCAAGCCCCGGCTTATGACTCCTTTGCAAAGAACCCCAGGATGTTGGGTCGAGGAGTTACCATCTGTCCTTTGGAGTATCAACACTACACCAAACCGGTCCACGGGTTACACACCTTTCTTCATGGTATATGGTGCTGAAGCGGTCCTTCCAAGCGATATCCGTCATGATTCACCAAGGGTAACAGCCTATGTTGAAACGGCCAACGAACAGGCAAGACAAGACAGTTTGGACCGGCTGGATGAAGAGCGTGATATAGCAGCCGCACGGTCTGCGATCTATCAACTAGACTTGCGCAGATATCACAGCCGCCGGATCAAGACAAGGACGTTCCAGGAGGGCGACTTAGTACTCCGGCTCATCCAAGATCAAACAGATATGCACAAGTTATCCCCACCTTGGGAAGGACCCTTTGTGGTCAGCAAGAATCTGCACAACGGCTCATATTACCTGGTGGACTTTCGAGAACACAAGGATTCACGGACATCGGAAGAGGAAACAAAGAGGCCATGGAACATCGCCCACTTACGGCCCTACTATACCTGAGCCAAGAGCTCCACTGTATCCTATGTATATATTATGATTAATGAATAAACCGGCACCCTCGGTAAACCGGGGGCTCAGCCTTTTTTCTAATACAAATATCCTATGAGGACAACCATGCATGTGTTATCATATGTTATATTTCAAATAGATCGATCGGTTTAAATTAATTTTGCAGAACATATGCATTCAGAAGCAATAAACTCCCTGAAGAGCATAAGGTCACATCCGGCTCAAAGAGAACGCTTCATGAAAACCCTCTGGATGGTAATCCATCCAGGGATTGGTTCAATATTTACCCATGGCTTCATGGAGCCATGGAGGCCCTCTGGAAAAGCTACAGGCATCCAGTGATTGGCTTATATTTCCCCATGGCTTCATGGAGACATGGAGGCCCTCTGGAAAAGCTACGGGCATCCAGTGATTGGCTTATATTTCCCCATGGCTTCATGGAGCCATGGAGGCCCTCTGGAAAAGCTACGGGCATCCAGTGATTGGCTTATATTTCCCCATGGCTTCATGGAGCCATGGAGGCCCTCTGGAAAAGCTACGGGCATCCAGTGATTGGCTTATATTTCCCCATGGCTTCATGGATCCATGGAGGCCCTCTGGAAAAGCTACGGGCATCGAGTGATTGGCTTATATTTCCCCATGGCTTCATGGAGCCATGGAGGCCCTCTGGAAAAGCTACGGGCATCCAGTGATTGGCTTATATTTTCCCATGGCTTCATGGAGCCATGGAGGCCCTCTGGAAAAGCTACAGGCATCCAGTGATTGGCTTATATTTCCCCATGGCTTCATGGAGCCATGGAGGCCCTCTGGAAAAGCTACGGGCATCCAGTGATTGGCTTATATTTCCCCATGGCTTCATGGAGCCATGGAGGCCCTCTGGAAAGGCTACGGGCATCCAGTGATTGGCTTATATTTACCCATGGTTTCATGGAACCATGGAGGCCCTCTGGAAAAGCTACGGGCATCCAGTGATTGGCTAAATTTTTTTTCTTATGGTTCTTATGGATGGTACCCGCATCCATTGACCGGCCCTCTGGAAAGACGACACTACCCGCATCCAGTGATTGGCTGAACCTTGTTTTGAGCCTGGCAGCTCATAAAAAGCCTCGATTACATGGTTTTATTTGCAAATTTGCATTTCTGATCTTTATGTGTTCTGATTCTTTAATCCGGAGTGGGACAATTCAAGAAATTGGCCACACATCTACAATGTTGAAAAGTCTGGGTCATGAGCACCAGCATGAGTAAAATGTTTGGGTTAATCCGGTGTTTATCATAACCCGGAACAATCATCCCGAAGAAACAAAACAAGAAGCCAAGCATGCTTTAAACCGGCAGTTTGTATAAGACCAGGGATTTCTTGTTGAGTCTGTTCAAAGACTCCCCTCAAAAAGATAATATTCGCCGGATTAAGAGTATCAAGCATACTTGGTCTCAGGTATAAAGATATTTTCATATATAAATATACGTTTGTTTGATATATTGTGAGAACAATTTAATCTGTCTGGCGGTAAACCGTTAGGACATATTTTCAGTACTATCTATGCAGGAACAGGTTATGTGCAAGATAAGCGACATCAGACAAATTTTAAATCAGCAAACATTAAAATGAGGTGTTGGAATATCCGGATCAAAGCGGACAATGTTTTCAGCTATCCTATTACAAGGCATAGCAAGCCTGACGGAATAAAGATTGTTTGATAAATGAGACTGCAACCACAAACACTAAAGTATGACCTATGCTCCCTCCTGCTGAGATGGCTGGGCATCAACTTGATCCGGAGTTTCTTCTTCTTCTTGAAGCGGCTGGAAGTCCGGGGCGCACCAGTCGATTTTCGTTAAAGTACGGAAATACATCTCTTCGTTAATCAGTTCAGACGGATCGATATCTGGAGCGAAGGTATGAGGACGAACTGGTGGGATTAGATTGACGATATCATAAACCGTCCGCTCCACCCGCTCGTTCTGCAAGTCGTACCCCGGATGATACCTGGATAAATCTGATTCGGCTGCAAGTTTGGTGGCGAGAGGACGCATCTCTTTCGTCAAGGCATAGAGATCCTTTGCAGTAAACGATGATCCGTCTTCTTTGGTGTTTGGACATCCATTAAAAGCCTCTTCTGGATCAAAGTCCAGAAACCATGCTTTTGCTCTAGTAAGTGCCATAAGGGCACCGGCTCGAGCAGCAGATTTCTTAACTTCCTCCAAACGCACTAGCAAAACAGATAGTTTTTCTAACGTGCCCTGGATGGTAGTAGGGGCCGGTTTACTGAATGATGTTGCACTGATGATCCTTTGAGCGCCGGAATACAGCTGCTCGACCAAAGTGTAACATGCTTTAAGTTTTTTCCGCAAGTCATCCCCAAGATGGGTGACACGGCGCCCTGCATATGAGTATCACAATTAAACCGGCACAGACGAAAGATTACAAAGATGAAAGCAGGAATACAGATCAGATACTTACCGAAGATTGCAGAAGTCATCAACTCTATTTGCCGCTTTAAACCGGTTAACTCTTCAGTAACCGGATTAAGCGCTTCCTCGGCATCTTTGGCCCTTTTCTCCAGCTCTTTTTTCTGAACCTCAAAGGCGGTCTGCTCTTCCTCAAAGAATTTTTTCAGCTCTTCGGCAGTCTTTAAACTCACCTTCAAATCTTTCTTGGCTTTAGCAGCAGCAGCCTCCGTCTCAGCAAGTCTGTTCCGGAGTTCACTGACTTCTTCGACCCTCCGGTTTAAATCAGCCTGCAAAGAAAATCAAGTGATAAGAAGCAATTCAAAGACAAAAGTCTCAAGCACACAAGCAAGTTGTCTACTTGACACTTGGGGGCTAATGGGCAATTGAAGAGTTAAACAGTAATGATTCAAAGACAAAGTCTCAAGCACACAAACAAGTTGTCTACTTGACACTTGGGGGCTAATGCAAGATCATTCGATTCATCAAGAAGTACCGGTTCACCTTCTCAACATAAGCTAAACCGGAACTTGGGGGCTGATATGGTATAGACGGGAGTGCATTGAAAAACAAAAGAAGAGGCAAAGGATTACCTCATACTTGTCTTTCATCATATTAATCAGGCCTGCTTCATAGTCTCGACCTGTGTGGAGCCAGTTCAAGTACCCGGAATAGAGTTCCTGGGCACTCATCTCGGCAAAGCTGGACAGTTCGGTGCTCCATTTACCCTTTTCCTTGTGCAGCTTCTCTGCTTTATCCGTATGTTTGGCTAAGACAGTGGGCTCAGCAGGAGCGGTATAAGCTGTATGAGTTATTTCCACCTCCGGAGAAGCAGTTGTTGGTGGAGGGGTTGCAGTGCGAACCGGACTAGGAGAAGCCGGATTGGTCTGAGGAGGATTGGCCCAGCCAGGACTTGCCGGTTCACGAACATCTTCAGCATCGGGATTCTCAGGCATAGTTGTGTGATCGGCAGGAGTAGGATCATCAACTGGAATGGTAGGTTCGCCTTCTGGAGGAACAATTGATTCCGGATCAGCTGCCGGATCATCGATAACAGTCTCAGCAGTTGGTTGGTTGGCCTTTGGTTTTTTGCTAGGCTTTGGCTTGCTGAAGGAAGTTGGAAAAATGAGTTAGAACTATAAGGCAAAGTGCAATTATAAACCGGATAAATTTAAAAGACTTACCCTGGGACAGTCTTCAGGGGTGGAAGTTGCGTTGCAGTTGATTCACCGGAAGAGGACAGTGGAGTCTCCTGATAATCAGGGTCAGACGGTTTAAGAGGTTTTCATATAAGCCCGGCCTTGGGATGAATGAGGGTTGGAGAGAGTATAACCTCAGAGCGGCGCCTCCGAGCCAGAGTAAGAGAAATTCCGGATGATTCCACTGCAAGACCGCTGTGGCGAGTGGTCTGGCGAAGAGCTTCGTGTTGTTGTTTCTTCAAAAGAAAATTAGGATCCAATTGAGCATAAGGATGAGAAAACTGATATTTCCGGACTGTCCGACGACTTTTTTGTGGAAGTGGTTCTGAATCGGAAGAAAGGATAGTTACCTCAACTGCGGCCAGTCTATCTCCTTCAGCCAACTCCTGCGAAAAGTTATTATTACATACAGATATGAGTAAAAGCAAGCAAGTTAAAGCCAGATTAATACATACCTCAGAGCCCGGATCGTCATCCTCAGCGTGAGAACTAGAGCCACCAGCCGCTTTTCTCTTCTTGCTAGCAAAGGTTTTTCGACGTGCCTGTTTTCCGGGTTTCTCTTGAGGTTCTCTTTTCCAAAAGGGATCCTCAGCCTGTTTGAAAGAAGAAAGATAATTGAAAGAACGGTTTAAAAGAACGGATTACAAATGCATGACAGAGAAAAAGACTTACTGCAGGCAATTTGTTTTTCTTGTAGTACGGAGCCAATCCGATTTTGCTGCAATCCTCTAAGGAGACGTTGGGCATCTTCTTAGCCGATTCAATGACCTCCGATTCAGAAAGCTTATCTTTGGTAAACCGTTGAGGGTCGTCCGGTTTACCAGAATACTTGCACATCAACTGTGATCGCGGACTCAAGGGAAGGATACTCCAAGAGAGCCAACAGCGCATAAAATCAGTTCCAATTAAACCGTTGGGCATAAAAGCTTTCAGTCTAGCAAGCTGAGAAGCAAACCGGGGCCGTTCGGCAGAGCTAAGTCGCTGTGGCAAAGGGTGATCTTCCGGAAGACGGTGCTCGCGATAACCCGGCAGTGGGTTCTCCCCTTGCGGTGAAGTGTCAATACAGTAAAACCAAGACTTGTTCCATTCCTTTGGATGCGTGTGGCGAGCGGCATGGGGAAAGACTGCATCTCTCCTTTTCTGGATACTAACCCCGCCAAGTTCCTGATGCGGTCCGCTGGTGAACTCAGTACGCCCGTTCAGGTGAAAGAAATCCCGGAACAAGTCAACAGACGGTTCTTCTTGCAGATATACCTCTGAGAAAATTTGGAAGTCACAGATATTGGAAATGGAGTTGGGACCAATGTCCTGAGGATGGAGTTGGAAAGCGGCAAGCACATCTCGGAAGAATCTTGAACCGGGAGGTGTGAAGCCTCGGGCTATGTGGTCGAAGAAAACAATAACCTCCCCTTGTTGGGGAACGTAGCATAAATCAAAAAATTTCTACGTCTTCACCAAGATCCAAGTATGGAGACATCTAGCAACGAGCAACTAAGAGTGCATCTACATACCGTTATGAAGATTGCGTGCGGAAGCTTTCAACGAAGCAAGGATGAAGTAGTCGTACTCTTCACGTTCTTCGTCACCGATGATCTAGCGCCGAACGGACGGCACCTCCGCGTTCAACACACGTACGGTGCAGCAACGTCACCTCCTTCTTGATCCAGCAAGGGGGAGGAGAAGTCGTCAGAGATCCGGCACCACGACGGCGTGATGACGGATGCAGTGGAGATCGCAGCAGGGCTACGCCGGGCTGCCCTGCGAAGGAGTTGGGAGGTGTGACGGGAGGGGGAGAGGCGCCAGGGCTTGGGGTGCGGCTGCCCTCTCCCCCCCACATATATATAGGGGCCAGGGGGGGCGCCAGCCCCTTGCAGTTCCAATCTGCAAGGGGGGGCGGCGGCCAGGGAGGAGTCCCCCTCCCCCAAGGCAAGTGGTGGCCCCCCCTCCCCTTAGGGTTTATCCCTATGCGCATGGGGAGGTGGGGCCCCCTTGTGGTGCGCCAGCCCAGGGGGCTGCACGCATCCCCTTGCGGCCTAGGGGCCCCACCGGGAGGGGTGGACCCCCGGGGCCCCTCCGGTGGTCCCGGGACGCTCCCGGTGACCCCCGGAGATCACCCGTTGGCCGAAACTGGACTTCCCATATATCAATATTTACCTCCGGACCATTCCGGAACTCCTCGTGACGTCCGGGATCTCATCCGGGACTCCGAACAACATTCGGGTTTCCACGTGCATTAATCTCTACGACCCTAGCGTTACCGAACCTTAAGTGTGTAGACCCTACGGGTTCGGGAGACACGTAGACATGACCGAAACCACTCTCCGGTCAATAACCAACAGCGGGATCTGGATACCCATGTTGGTTCCCACGTGTTCCTCGATGATCATCATCGGATGAACCACTGTGTCAAGGATTCACTCAATCCCGTATGTTATTCCCTTTGTCCATCGGTACGGTACTTGCCCGAGATTCGATCGTCGGTATTCCCAATACCTTGTTCAATCTCGTTATGGCAAGTCTCTTTACTCGATCCATAATCCATCATCCCGTGACTAACTACTTAGTCACATTGAGCTCATTATGATGATGTATTACCGAGTGGGCCCAGAGGTACCTCTCCGTCATACGGAGTGACAACATCCCAGTCTCGGTTCGTACCAACTCAACAGACACTTTCGGAGATACCCGATGCGTACCTTTATAGCCACCCAGTTACGTTGTGACGGTTGGCACACCCAAAGCACTCCTACGGTATCCGGGAGTTGTACAACCTCATGGTCTAAGGAATAAATACTTGACACCGAAAAGCTTATGCATTACGAACTATACAATCTCGTGTTATGCTCAAGTTTGGGTCTTGTCCATCACATCATTCTCCTAATGATGTGATCCCGTTATCACTGACATCTCATGTCCATGGTCAGGAAACCGTGACCATCTGTTGATCAACGAGCTGGTTACTAGAGGCCTACCAGGGACTCATTGTGGTCTGTGTATTCACACATGTATCGCTGTTTCCGTACAATACAATTCAAGCATGAATAACAGACAATTATCATGAACAAGGAGATATAATAATAATGCTTTTATTATTGCCTCTAGGGCATATCTCCAACAGTCTCCCACTTGCACTAGAGTCAATAATCTAGTTACATTGTGATGAATCGAACACCCATAGAGTTCTGGTGTTGATAATGTTTTGCTCGTGAAAGAGGTTTAGTCAACGGGTCTGCTACATTCAGATCCGTATGCACTTTACAAATATCTATGTCTCCATCCTGAACATAATTCCGGATGGAGTTGAAACGGCGCTTGATGTGCTTGGTCTTCTTGTGAAACCTGGGCTCCTTGGTAATAGCAATAGCACCAGTGTTGTCACAGAAGAGAGTCATCGGGCTTGACGCACTTGGAATGACTCCTAGGTCGGTGATGAACTCCTTCATCCAGACTCCTTCCTGCGCTGCTTCAGAAGCAGCTATGTACTCCGCTTCACATGTAGATGCTGCCACCACGCTTTGCTTGCAACTGCACCAGCTGACTGCCCCTCCATTCAAAATATACACGTATCCGGTTTGTGACTTAGAGTCATCCAGATCTGTGTCGAAGCTAGCATCGACGTAACCCTTTACGACGAGCTCTTCGTCACCTCCATAAACGAGAAACATATCCTTAGTCCTTTTCAGGTACTTCAGGATGTTCTTGACCGTTGTCCAGTGTTCCGTACCGGGATCACTTTGGTACCTCCCTACCAAACTTATGGCAAGGTTCACATCAGGTCTGGTACACAGCATGGCATACATGATAGAACCTATTGCCGATGCATAGGGAATGACACTCATCTTTTCTCTATCTTCTGCCGTGATCGGCGACTGAGTCTTACTCAATCTCATACCTTGCATAACAGGCAAGAATCCTTTCTTTGACTGATCCATATTGAACTTCTTCAATATTTTGTCAAGGTATGTACTTTGTGAAAGACCAATGAGGCGTCTCGATCTATCTCTATAGATTTTGATGCCTAATATGTAAGCAGCTTCTCCAAAGTCCTTCATTGAAAAACTTATATTCAAATAGGCCTTTACATTTTCCAAGAATTCTATATCATTTCCCATCAGCAATTTGTCATCCACATATAATATGAGAAATGCTACAGAGCTCCCACTCACTTTCTTGTAAATACAGGCTTCTCCATAAGTCTGTATAAAGCCAAACGCTTTGATCACCTCATCAAAACGAATATTCCAACTCCGAGATGCTTGCACCAGCCGTAAATCGAGTGCTGGAGCTTGCATACCTTGTTAGCGTTCTCTGGATCGACAAAACCTTCCGGTTGCATCATATACAACTCTTCCTTGAGGAAGCCATTAAGGAATGTTGTTTTGACGTCCATTTGCCATATCTCATAATCATAGAATGCGGCAATAGCTAACATGATTCTGACTGACTTCAGCATCGCTACGGGAGAGAAAGTCTCGTCGTAGTCAATCCCTTGAACTTGTCGATAACCCTTAGCGACAAGCCGAGCCTTATAGATGGTCACATTACCATCCGCGTCTGTCTTCTTCTTAAATATCCATTTATTTTTATGGCGTGCCTGTCATCAGGCAAGTCCACCAAAGTCCATACTTTGTTTTCATACATGGATTCTATCTCGGATTTCATGGCTCCAAGCCATTTATTGGAATCTGGGCCCGCCATCGCTTCTTCATAGTTCGAAGGTTCACCGTTGTCTAACAACATGATCCAGTACAGGGTTGCCGTACCACTCTGGTGCGGAACGTACCCTTGTGGACCTTCGAAGTTCAGTAGTAACTTGATCTGTTTCTTCATGATCATTATCATTATCTTCCTCCCTTGTCGGTGCAGGCACCTCAGGAACAGTTTCCTGCGCTGCGCTACTTTCCGGTACAGGAGTGGTGACTATCACCTCATCAAGTTCTACTTTCCTCCCACTCACTTCTTTCGAGAGAAACTCTTTCTCCAGAAAGTATCCATTCTTGGCAACAAAGACTTTGCCTTCGGATCTGTGGTAGAAGGTGTACCCAATAGTTTCCTTTGGGTATCCTATGAAGACGCATTTCTCCGATTTGGGTTCGAGCTTTTCAGGTTGAAGTTTCTTGACATAAGCATCGCAACCCCAAACTTTCAGAAATGACAGCTTTGGTTTCTTGCCAAACCAAAGTTCATACGGAGTCGTCTCAACGGATTTTGACGGAGCCCTATTTAAAGTGAATGCGGCAGTCTCTAAAGCATAACCCCAAAAAGATAGCGGTAAATCGATGAGGGACATCATAGATCGCACCATGTCCAACAGAGTACGATTTCGACGTTCGGACACACCGTTACGTTGAGGTGTTCCGGGCGGTGTCAATTGTGAAACAATTCCACAGCTTCTAAGGTGTGTGCCAAATTCATGACTTAAATATTCACCCCCACGATCCGATCGCAAGAACTTTATTTTTCTGTCACGTTGATTCTCAACCTCATTCTGAAATTCCTTGAACTTTTCAAAGGTCTCAGACTTGTGTTTCATTAAATAGATATACCCGTATCTACTCAAGTCATCCGTGAGGGTGAGAACGTAACGATAGCCTCCGCGAGCCTCAACACTCATTGGACCGCACACATCGGTATGTATGATTTCCAACAAGTTGGTTGCTCGCTCCATTGTTCCGGAGAACGGAGTCTTGGTCATCTTGCCCAAGAGGCATGGTTCGCACGTGTCAAATGATTCATAATCAAGAGACTCTAGAAGTCCATCCGAATGGAGCTTCTTCATACGTTTGACACCAATATGACCAAGGCGGCAATGCCACAAGTATGTGGGACTATCATTATCAACTTTACATCTTTTGGCATCTACACTATGAATATGTGTATCACTACGTTCGAGATTCATCAAAAATAAACCATTGACCAGCGGGGCATGACCATAAAACATATCTCTCAAATAAATAGAACAACCATTATTCTCCGATTTGAAAGAGTAGCCATCTCGCATAAGACGAGATCCAGAAACAATGTTCATGCTCAAAGCTGGTACTAAATAACAATTATTAAGGTTTAAAACTAATCCCGAGGGTAGATGTAGAGGCAGCGTGCCGACGGCGATCACATCGACCTTGGAACCATTCCCGACGCGCATCGTCACCTCATCCTTCGCCAGTCTCCGTTTATTCCGCAGCTCCTGTTTTGAGTTACAAATGTGAGCAACTGCACCGGTATCGAATACCCAGGAGATACTACGAGTGCTGGTAAGGTACACATCAATAACATGTATATCATATATACCTTTGATGTTGCCGGCCTTCTTGTCTGCTAAGTATTTGGGGCAGTTCCGCTTCCAGTGACCCGTTCCCTTGCAATAAAAGCACTCTGTCTCAGGCTTGGGTCCATACTTTGGCTTCTTCCCGGCAACAGGCTTGCCAGGCGCGGCAACTCCCTTGCCGTCCTTCTTGAAGTTCTTCTTACCCTTGCCTTTCTTGAACTTAGTGGTTTTATTGACCATCAACACTTGATGTTCTTTCTTGATGTCCACCTCCGCTGATTTCAGCATCGAATACACCTCGGGAATGGACTTCTCCATCCCCTGCATATTGAAGTTCAACACGAAGCTCTTGAAGCTTGGTGGGAGCGACTGGAGGATTCTGTCAACGACCGCTTCATCTGGGAGATTCATTCCCAACTGAGACAAGCGGTTGTGCAATCCTGAAATCTTGAGGATGTGCTCACTGACAGAACTGTTCTCCTCCATCTTACAGCTGTAGAATGCGTCGGAGACATCATATCTCTCGACTCGGGCATGAGCTTGGAAAACCATTTTCAGCTCTTCGAACATCTCATATGCTCCGTGGTGCTCAAAACGCTTTTGGAGCCCCGATTCTAAACTGTAAAGCATGCCGCACTGAACCAGGGAGTAATCATCACTACGCGACTGCCAGACGTTCAAAACGTCTTGGTCAGCATCGGGAGCAGGTGCATCACCTAGCGGTGCTTCTAGGACATAAGTTCTCTTGGCAGCTATGAGGATAATCCTCAGGTTACGGACCCAATCCGTATAGTTGCTACCATCGTCTTTCAGCTTGGTTTTCTCTAGGAACGCGTTGAAGTTGAGGGAAACCTGAGCGTGGGCCATTTGATCTACAAGAGATATTGTAAAGAATTTAGACTAAGTTCATGATAATTAAGTTCATCTTAATCAAATTTTAATGAACTCCCACTCAGAATGACATCTCTCTAGTCATCTAAGTGATACACGATCCGAATCGAGTAGTCCGTGTCCGATCATCACGTGAGACGGACTAGTCAAAAACGGTGAACATCTTCATGTTGATCGTATCTTCTATACGACTCGTGTTCGACCTTTCAGTCTTCCGTGTTCCGAGGCCATGTCTGTACATGCTAGGCTCGTCAAGTGAACCCTAAGTGTATCGCGTGTGTAAATCTGTCTTACACCCGTTGTATGTGAACGTTAGAACCTATCACACCCGATCATCACGTGGTGCTTCGGAACAACGAACTTTAGCAACGGTGCACAGTTAGGGGAAACACATTACTTGAAATTTTAGTGAGAGATCATCTTATTTACTACCGTCGTTCTAAGTAAACAAGATGCAAAAACATGATAAACATCACATGCAATCAATTATAGTGACATGATATGGCCAATATCATCTTGCTCCTTGGATCTCCATCTTCGGGGCACCATGATCATCTTGTCACCGGCTCGACACCATGATCTTCATCATCATGATCTCCATCATCGTGTCTTGAGGAAGTTGTCACGCCAACTATTACTTCTACCACTATAGCTAACGTTTAGCAACGAAGTAAAGTAATTACATGGCGTTATTCAGTGACACGGAGGTCATACAATAATTAAGACAACTCCTATGGCTCCTGCCGGTTGTCAAGTTCATCGACATGCAAGTCATGATTCCCTATTACAAAAACATGATCAATCTCATACATCACATATATCATTCATCACATCTTCGTTCTTGGCCATACCACGTCACAAAACACATGCTGCAAAAACAAGTTAGACGTCCTCTAATTGTTGTTGCAAGTTTTACGTGGCTTCTATAGGATTTCTAGCAAGAACGTTTCTTACCTACGCCAAAACCACAACGTGATTTGTCAACTACTATTTACCCTTCATAAGGACCCTTTTCATCGAATCCGATCCGACTAAAGTAGGAGAGACAGACACCCGCCAGCCACCTTATGCATCTAGTGCATGTCTGTCGGTGGAACCAGTCTCACGTAAGCGTACGTGTAAGGTCGGTCCGGGCCGCTTCATCTCACAATACCGCCGAATCAAGATTGACTAGTAACGGTAAGAAAGTTGAACAAGATCATACGCCCACAACTGCTTTGTGTTCTACTCGTGCCAAGATGCTACGCATAAAACCTAGGCTCAGATGCCACTGTTGGGGAACGTAGCATAAATCAAAAAAATTCTACGTCTTCACCAAGATCCAAGTATGGAGACATCTAGCAACGAGCAACTAAGAGTGCATCTACATACCGTTATGAAGATTGCGTGCGGAAGCTTTCAACGAAGCAAGGATGAAGTAGTCGTACTCTTCACGTTCTTCGTCACCGATGATCTAGCGCCGAACGGACGGCACCTCCGCGTTCAACACACGTACGGTGCAGCAACGTCACCTCCTTCTTGATCCAGCAAGGGGGGAGGAGAAGTCGTCAGAGATCCGGCAGCACGACGGCGTGATGACGGATGCAGTGGAGATCGCAGCAGGGCTACGCCGGGCTGCCCTGCGAAGGAGTTGGGAGGTGTGACGGGAGGGGGAGAGGTGCCAGGGCTTGGGGTGCGGCTGCCCTCTCCCCCCCCCACATATATATAGGGGCCAGGGGGGGCGCCAGCCCCTTGCAGATCCAATCTGCAAGGGGGGGCGACGGCCAGGGAGGAGTCCCCCTCCCCCAAGGCAAGTGGTGGCCCCCCCTCCCCTTAGGGTTTATCCCTATGCGCATGGGGAGGTGGGGCCCCCTTATGGTGCGCCAGCCCAGGGGGCTGCACGCATCCCCTTGCGGCCTAGGGGCCCCACCGGGAGGGGTGGCCCCACCCGGTGGACCCCCGGGGCCCCTCCGGTGGTCCCGAGACGCTCCCGGTGACCCCCGGAGATCACCCGTTGGCCGAAACTGGACTTCCCATATATCAATCTTTACCTCCGGACCATTCCGGAACTCCTCGTGACGTCCGGGATCTCATCCGGGACTCCGAACAACATTCGGGTTTCCACGTGCATTAATCTCTACGACCCTAGCGTTACCGAACCTTAAGTGTGTAGACCCTACGGGTTCGAGAGACACGTAGACATGACCGAGACCACTCTCCGGTCAATAACCAACAGCGGGATCTGGATACCCATGTTGGTTCCCACGTGTTCCTCTATGATCTTCATCGGATGAACCACTATGTCAAGGATTCACTCAATCCCGTATGTTATTCCCTTTGTCCATCGGTACGGTACTTTCCCGAGATTCGATCGTCGGTATTCCCAATACCTTGTTCAATCTCGTTATGGCAAGTCTCTTTACTCGATCCGTAATCCATCATCCCGTGACTAACTACTTAGTCACATTGAGCTCATTATGATGATGTATTACCGAGTGGGCCCAGAGGTACCTCTCCGTCATACGGAGTGACAACATCCCAGTCTCGGTTCGTACCAACTCAACAGACACTTTCGGAGATACCCGATGCGTACCTTTATAGCCACCCAGTTACGTTGTGACGGTTGGCACACCCAAAGCACTCCTACGGTATCCGGGAGTTGTACAACCTCATGGTCTAAGGAATAAATACTTGACACCGAAAAGCTTATGCATTACGAACTATACGATCTCGTGTTATGCTCAAGTTTGGGTCTTGTCCATCACATCATTCTCCTAATGATGTGATCCCGTTATCACTGACATCTCATGTCCATGGTCAGGAAACCGTGACCATCTGTTGATCAACGAGCTGGTTACTAGAGGCCTACCATGGACTCATTGTGGTCTGTGTATTCACACATGTATCGCTGTTTCCGTACAATACAATTCAAGCATGAATAACAGACAATTATCATGAACAAGGAGATATAATAATAATGCTTTTATTATTGCCTCTAGGGCATATCTCCAACACCCCTTCTCTGGGAGTAGGAGGGCATTCATTTCCGGGAGCCCGCCACTTTAAAACGGATTGAGGGCCTAAAGTACCAATGGTAGCGGCATTGACCAAATCTTCCTCCGTAATAATGGAAGGAACCCAATCGCAAGACACAAATTGCTTGGCCATAGCCACAGAAGGACAAGTGCTGAAAGGATAAAAGTATAAAATCGGATTATTTAAGTACAGTGGCATAAACCGGAAGATATATACGAGGATCACGCAACGGTTTAGACAAGGGACTAATGATATGGTTAACCCAGCAATAACAGGGAGCTATGCTATTACCGGTTCATGACGGCAATAGAGAAAGAGCTAAACCGTCGCGTATGACAGTTTAAACCAGAGTATACTTAACAGATCTACAAAGGGGAAGAAACAGATTTTCACAGACAATTAAAGCAGAACAGATCTGAGCATGCAAGAAAAAGAAAGATAAATGCAAGGATATACGGGAAGAACTATAAGGGTGATATATGGAGCGGATGAATCTACAGGTTGTGTATAAATGACGAAGATCTGAAGCATATACAGCAGAGTAGAGGCAAAGTTTAAAGGGCAAAGATCTGAAAGTAAAGGTCACTGAAAACTATTTAAGTTGAACAAGGTGAAGCTTCCATTAAGGCTCTAATGGCGGAGGCGCAAGGAAGAACCCTAGAAGTTACGGATCTATAATGAGGAGGAAAGACATACCTGGAACAGCAGGAATCAGCGGCAGAGGTTCTCTGGTCAAGCTCAGGTCGATGCAGCGGCCGACGAAGGCTTGGATTCGGCGGTCGACGATGGCGGTTCGAGCTCAGGCGACGATGGAGTCAGGCGACAGAGGAGGAAGAAAGAGCGGAAGAAGATGATGAATGGGGACGGCGGTATTTATAAGAGGAAAGACAGATCCGAAGCGACAGGCGCGGGATTCGAGGAGGCAAAGGATCGGATAAAGATCCTCTGACGCCTCGATTATTGGGATAACCTTTAAACAAAGCTACAGGACAGCTCACGGCGTTAAATGCGGGAGTGATGTCACGGTCAGATTCAGTGATTCTCGAGGATGACGTAAGGGCCGGTTTACAAAAATGAGAAGATGCGAGAAGAAGAATTATGCGAGACAGGGGAGATTGATGTGAACAAGTTCAAATCATTCTGGGGCCTAATGTCAGGGATATGACTAGCAGGTATGAACCGGCTAGTGTAAACCGGATTACTATAATATGATTGGTTGTAATACTAGTAAAGGCTACGGCCCATGAGATCTTAGGGCCCATGTATAGAGTTACGACTTGTAAACCGCCCGATGATGTAACTTGAGAGATAAGGAAGAAAGAACAGAGGCCGAGGCGGACACGAATATGAGCCGGCCTCGGGACTCTGAAAACCGGACCAGGCGTCGCCTCTATATAAAGGGACGACCCGGCGACGGTTTAGGGACAAGCAAGAAACAACCCGTCGAGACAGGCAAGCAAATCGCTCCCTGTTCATCGACGCCCAAGCAATACCAAACCGAACTAGACGTAGGCTTTTACCTTCGTCGAAGGGGCCGAACTAGTATAAACCCTCTGTGTCCTTTGTGTGCTTTTAACCCCGTCAAGCTAACTCGTGCGATGGTTTCATCATCAAGTCCGTTAAACCGGACATCTGCCGTGTTAATTCCACGACACACGAGTTCGCCGTGATCAGCGCCAGGTCCTTGATGACAGACGGCAAGAGGACGCTCGAACTCGCATCGAGCGTCGAAGAGAAGCGCGGCGACAATCCGACCAGCGTGCTGGGCCTGCTGTTGACATGCACGCACCCGGAGAACCAGGCGACTTGCCGTACGCGGCAGGTTGTCCTGCGTTCACCCGTGAGCTGCGGCAAGTCCAGTGGCCTAGCATGAAGAACTTCGAGCCCGACGTACCCGAAAAGTACGACGGCAAGTCTCATCCGTCGGAGTTCCTCAGCATCTACACCATCGCGGTGCAGGCTGCCGGGGGACGAGACAAGAAGATACTCGCAAACTACTTCCCGCTCGTGCTCAAGCCAAACGTCAGATCTTGGCTCATGCACTTGCCGGAGAACTCCATCTCTTCTTGGGCCGACCTGTGCCATCAGTTTGTCGGCGCCTTCACGGGTGGCCACAAGCCCCATGGCCAGGAGAGCGACTTGCATATACTCGCCCAGAAGGAAGGAGAGTCCCTGCGAAAGTATATCCAGAGGTTCAGCCGTGTCCAGCACAACATCCCGGACGTCCACCCCGCCGCGGTTATCAGCACGTTCCACCAGAACGTGCGTAACCGCCGGATGAGGGAGGAAATGGCGATGTGCAATATCCGAGACGTCAGTGAGCTTTATGCCCTGGCTGACAAGTGCGCACGCGCTGAAGAGGGGAGGAAACTCCCCGAAGAGGATACTGGAGCAGGAGGAACGGATAGTGAGGACGCCGCCCCGGCAAAGAAGAACCGGCGGCGGAACAACAGGAAAAAGAAGAACAAAGAAGTACTGGTCGTCGAGCAGTCCGGCAAGGAGGCTGGCATCAAGAAAGCCCAGACTGGTGGCTCCGGCAAGGAAGCTGCCGCTGTGGCGGCCGTCGACAAGCAGGACGGCTCCGACAAGCAATACTGTAAGATCCACCGCACCAAGGGCCACGACCTCCAGAACTGCAAAAGGGTCGAATACCTCGTCGAGCAGCAGAAGGCTGAGTACGAGCGACGCGACAAGGAGAAGGCCCAGGGAGGCGGTGGAGAGTCCGGCAAGAAGCGGCCATTCAATGGCCGGGGAGGACGCCGCGGCAAGGCCAAGCAGCGGCAAGGACACAGACCTCCCCGCGACCGCGACAAGGACGAAGATGAAGACGACGACGAAGACATGGACGACGGGGATAACAGCGAGCAGGAGTTCCAGAAGGCAACAGAAGTTTTGTGCGTTGACGGAGGTGCTTCTCTGCATACTTCCCACCGCCAACTCAAGCAATGGGTGCGGGAAGTTAATGCAGCAGAGCCACCCGTCGAGTCGCGCAAACTTCTGAAGTGGTCCAGCACGCCCATCATCTTCGACATTGAGGATCACCCTGACCGCACAACTGCGGTCGGGTGTTTGCCGATGTTGGTTTCACCAACCATCCGCAACCTCAAGGTCACCAAGATGCTGGTTGACGGTGGGGCCGGCCTGAACTTGATCTCCTCCGCTGTAGTCCGGAAACTCCAGATCCCCGACAGCGAGCTCGAGGAAACCGGCACGTTCCAAGGGAACAACCCGGGAAGGAGCAAGCCCAAGGGGAAGATCACACTGCCAGTGACATTTGGCGGAGAGCTGAACTTCAGAACTGAAAGGATCACCTTTGACGTTGCCGATATCCCATTGCCTTACAATGGGATACTTGGCCGTCCAGCGCTCGCCAAGTTCATGGCAGCCTCCCACTATGCCTACAACATGCTCAAGATGCCAGGCCCGATAAGCGTCATCTCCGTCCCTGGCGACAAGAAGGACGCCCTTATCTGTGCTGACAAGATTTACCTGGATGCAGCAGCCGCAACAGATAGCGAGACACTTGCCGCTGAAGCTCCCGGGGGGAAGAACAAGACCAAGTCCGGCAAGAGCTCTGGGGCCCACTCTGGCAAACGCACCTCTTCGGAGTGCTGCGCTGCCATCGAGGACGCACCATCGAGCTCCACCGGCAAGTGCAAGAAGGGAATGGCAGCTCCACCTGCAACCAAGAGGGTGTCCGCCGAGGAGGACGGCACTGGTGGTACTTTCACCATCAGCGCCACGCTCGACCCCAAATAGGAAAGCGCGCTCGTTGCTTTCCTGCGGGCGAACGTCGACGTGTTTGCATGGCAACCGTCTGACATCCCCGGTGTTCCCAGGAAAGTGATTGAGCACAAGCTTGCCGTTTGTCCTCACGCGCGGCCCGTCAAGCAGAAGGTTAGAAAACAAGCGGTGGAGCGCCAAGAGTTTATCGCTGAAGAGATCAAGAAGCTGGAAGCGGCAGGCCTTGTCAGAGGTGTACTCCATCCCACATGGTTGGCCAACCCTGTTGTCGTGCGCAAAGCAAATGGGAAGTGGAGACTTTGTATAGACTTCACCGATGTGAATAAAGCTTGTCCCAAAGATCCATTTCCCTTGCCGCGCATCGACCAGATCGTTGACTCCACGGCTGGATGCGAGTTGCTTTCATTTCTTGATGCATATTCAGGATACCACCAGATATTTATGGCTGAAGAAGACGAGGAGAAGACCGCATTCATTACTCCATGTGGCACTTATTGCTTCATACGCATGCCTTTTGGATTGAAGAATGCCGGTTCAACGTTTGCAAGGGTAGTCCACACTGCTTTTGAGCCACAGATACACAGGAATGTAGAAGCTTACATGGATGATATAGTGGTCAAGAGCAAAGATAGGGCTACCCTGATACAAGACCTAGATGAAACCTTTGCGAACCTGTGCAAGATTCAAATCAAGCTTAACCCCGAGAAGTGCGTGTTCGGAGTTCCCCCCGGCAAACTTCTCGGGTTCTTCGTGTCACAGAGGGGGATTGAAGCCAATCCCGACAAGATTAAAGCCATCGAGCAGATCGAAGCTTCGAAGCACGTCAAGGATGTGCGAAGGCTTGCCGGCTGCGTGGCTGCTCTCAGCAGGTTCATTTCTAAGTCTGCAGAACGCGCCCTGCCGTTTTTCAAAATATTGAAAAAGGCAGGTCCAATGAAATGGACTCCGGGAGCGGAGGCGGCGCTGCAAGACCTGAAAAGGTACCTGTCCTCCACTCCAATACTTGTCGCACCTAAGCCACAAGAGAGGTTGCTGCTGTACTTAGCAGCAACCAATCAAGTGGTTAGTGCTGCGTTAGTAGCGGAGAGGGAGGCAAAAGATGAGCCAACAGTCCCGGCAAGCACATCCGGCGACAAGCAGGGGGCTACCCCGACAAGCTCTGGCCCCGACAAGGATGGGTCTGCGCAGATGCAAGAAGAGGTACGGAAGAAGATGGTGCAGCGCCCAGTTTATTTTGTCAGCTCCCTTCTCCAGGGGGCTAGGTCAAGGTACTATGGGGTGCAGAAGCTGATTTTCGGCCTTCTCATGGCCTCGAGAAAGCTACGCCACTACTTCCAAGCACATGAGATAGCACTGGTCACTCGCTTTCCGCTGAAGAGGATACTGCAAAATCCATAAACAACAGGCAGGATTGTCGAGTGGGCACTGGAGCTGTCAAGCTTTGGCCTCAAGTTTGAAAGTACGTCAACTATCCAGAGCAGAGCATTGGCAGAGTTCATAGCAGAATGGACGCCAACGCCAGACAAGGAGATTCCAGAGACAAACATCCCCGCCAAAGAAGCAAGCAAGAAATGGATAATGTACTTTGACGGTGCCTTCTCGCTGCAAGGCGCCGGTGCCGGCGTGCTACTTGTCGCGCCCACCGGAGAGCACCTCAAGTACGTGGTCCAGATGCACTTTCCCAAGGAGCAAGCAACGAACAATACTGCAGAGTATGAAGGTTTGCTTGCCGGCCTCAGAATCGCGGCAGGCCTTGGGATCAAGAAGCTGAATGTGCGGGGTGACTCGCAATTGGTCGTCCGCCAAGTAAACAAGAGCTACCAGAGTCCGTTGATGGAAGCTTACGTCGACGAAGTGAGAAAGCTTGAAGAGCACTTTGAAGGCATACAGATGGAGCACGTTCCAAGAGCTCAAAACGACATCGCAGATGGCCTGTCAAAATGTGCTGCACTGAAGCCACCTGTGGAACCAGGGATCTTTGTGCTCAAGCTAACTCAACCATCCGTAACACCATCAACTAGACAAAATAAGAAGAGAAAGTTGGTTTCTGGTGACTACTTGCCGGCAGAGCTTCCTGAAGCCGCCGCCAATAAGGTCCCCAAGGTCAACGGCAAGATTGCTGAGGAGCAGTCTGCTCCTGCAAGCCCAAGAGTTTGTACAGTTGAAGCAGGCGTTCCCGGCAAGTTTTGCTCCGGCAAGCTTGCCGGGGAATGTCAAGCTCCGGCTGAGCCGCAGGTTCTTGCCGTGGAAGCTGACGTTCCCGCAGCAGCACATGTGCCTTTAGTCCTTGTCGTCGAGCCACAGGCCCCAGCGTGGGCGCAGCAGATTGTCCAGTTCCTTCAAATAGGAGAACTTCCCGAAGAGCCAGAAGAAGTAGAAAGAATAACCCGGCAGTCAAGTATGTATCAGTTTGTCGGCAACGAACTGTACAGAAGGAGACTCAACGGTGTGAGATTAAAGTGTACCCCCCGGGAAGATGGACAGAAGCTGTTGGCAGAAATACATGGAGGCATATGTGGCCACCACATTGGCGCAAGAGCACTTGGCGGCAAGGCGTTCCGGCAAGGTTTCTTTTGGCCAGAAGCCCTCCAGGATGCAACTGCACAAGTAACCAAGTGTGAAGCGTGCCAGTTCCATTCCAAACAGATACATCAACCAGCTCAAGCTCTCCAGACGATCCCTTTGTCCTGGCCATTTTCAGTCTGGGGGCTCGACATCCTCGGCCCTTTTCCCCGCGCAGTAGGGGGCTTTGAGTACTTGTACGTCGCCATCGAGAAGTTCACAAAGTGGCCGGAAGTGGAACCGGTGAGAAAGGTGACCGCACAATCAGCAGTCAAGTTCTTCAGGTCGATTGTTTGCCGTTTCGGAATCCCTAACAGGATCATCACCGACAACGGCACACAATTCACAAGTTGCACCTTCATGCAGTACGTCCAAGACCTTGGTGCCAAGGTATGCTTCGCTTCTGTTGCTCACCTGAGAAGCAATGGTCAAGCGGAGAGGGAAAACGCTGAAGTGTTGCGCGGCCTCAAGACAAGGACTTTCAACAGGCTGCACAAGTGCGGAAGAAACTGGATCGAGGAGTTGCCGGCGACTCTTTGGTCAATCAGGACGACACCAAATCGAGCCACCGGGCAGACACCCTTTGCTCTGGTCTATGGAGCAGAGGCAGTTCTCCCCACGGAACTCGTATACGGATCGCCTCGAGTGCTCGCTTATGATGAGCTCGAGCAAGAGCAGCTGCGGCAAGATGACGCGCTGCTCCTTGAGGAAAACCGTCTTCAGGCTGCTGTACGAGCTGCTCGATACCAACAAGCTTTGCGTCGCTACCATAGCCGCAAAGTTAAAGCCAGAAGTCTCGAGGAAGGCGACCTTGTTGTTCGGCGCGTTCAGTCCGCCAAGAATACCAACAAGTTGATGCCGAAGTGGGAAGGCCCTTATCGGGTGAGACAAGTCACTAGGCCCGGCGCAGTCCGCCTAGAGATCGAAGATGGCTTACCGGTGAGCAACTCCTGGAACATTGAGCATCTTCGCAAGTTTTACCCATAAGGCGCGGTTGCCGTGATCCGTTCCGGCAACCACCTTTTGTACAAGACTCGCCGCTGATGCATGTAATCCTTTGTACAAAGCTGGGCGCAGACCCCGTGCATCAATAAAGCTTATATGCCTCGCACAACTTGTCAATTCATGCTTTTTTTTACTTTCTTGCATGTATTATCTGACACTTTGTGCAGCACCTATCCCCGGTAAGCAGCAACGAACCACAAGGTTCCATATCTCTCTATTTTCTCTTCTTTCTTTCTCTCAAGCAGAAAAAGTTTCCTCGCGCACAAGTTTGCCGGGGGGAGGAGATAGTGGTATGGACCAAGTCCCGTTCAAAAGAGCCTTGCCTTGCCGGGAAGCAAACGACACAAAAGCTAAGTTGCCAAAGTTTGAGCAATTAAATTTTTAAGTTATTTTCCTTGAACGACCGCACTTTGTATGGAAAACCTGTGCGCGAAGGAACCAACTCGTGGCTAGCCGCGCCCTTACTTTGTTTCGAGCACGTTCAAACGGCTTAAGTGTGCCGCGACAAGGGTCGCGCCCTTACTTCATTTTCGAGCCCGCTCAACAACCTAAGTGTGCTGCGACTAGCTGCGACAAGGTTTCTTGTCGGCAATGACATTGCCAGCAGGCTGCTGAAGTTCCGCACTCGGCGCTCGCGGCAAGGGTCCCTACGCAGGCAAGTTCCCTAAAAGCGTAGGGTAAAAGCATACAAAGCAAAAGGAGTCAAGTAAAGGAAATAACATTGCATTGACTACCCAAGATAAAGTTATATTACAAAGCAACTTGTCGCAATACTAATGGACTATTGTTCATAATGTGGCTGACAGCGACAAGGAGAGACTAATCCGCGCGGTCGCCCTCGACCCTCTTAATGCCGCCCACCTTGTTCACGATGGGCGCAATGAGAGCCTTGAGCGCCTCCTGGTCAGCGTCCGGCGGCAAGGTCCTAAGGACGTTGGTGAGATTGAGGCCCGGGTGGTGGTGCACAATCTTCATCAACACCTTCTCGAGGGCCCCCGCGCAGAGCCTGCGCGACTCGTCCGCCAGCTGCTTCGGGATCCTTTCCCGGAGCTGCTGGAGGGCCGGCGCCACTCCCCTGAAGAACAGAGCAAAAAAGGCATAGCCATCCGGAAACATCTCGCAGGCCACTGCGGGGAGTACCTTGGTGCGCGGATGCGCCTTTGTCTCCCTCGACCAGAAGAGGTAGAAGGCGTCCTTCAGCTCCTCCGCACTAAGCAGTGGCGGGAAGACCGCCATCTTCTTCCGCATTGCTGCTAGCCGCAGCACCCTGGCAGTCTTTGCGGCCTTCGCCTTCTCGACCTTCGGGGCCATGGCGAGGACGGTGGAGGAAGTCGACGGCGCTGGTGATGCTGGCGGCGGCGGAAGGAGGGCGGAGCGCTGCTCTCTTTCGACCTTCAGGGAGGAGAGGAGCAGCGGGGGTTTCTGGAGGATGAAGAAGCAACGGGCGAATGGAAAGAACTGCCCCTGTTTCCCCTGCTTTTAAGGGGGGAGGAGGGGACATTCCGCATTTCCCATTAAAGAAGCAGGCCACGATCTCTCCGACGACGCCGCAATCGACGCGTGCCGTTAGGGAGGGGCGCGGTGGATACGGAGTGGGATACGACGTGCCGCGGGCCGCGCGTGCCCGTGCACTGTTTTGGGCCTGGCCCAACAGCGCTCGGCACCGTGTGTGGCCCAGGCCCGGGGGCTCCTATCGGTGTACTAAAGTAGGGGTACCTTAGTATCCCGAACTTGTGCACGGACAGTCGCAGCGTCCCGTGGCAAGGCTTGCCGCGCGGCCGTCAAGGTCCATAGTGGTTCCTTTGGAGCCATTCAAGAACAAAGTATTCAACTTAAAGAAACAAGGCCCCGGCGAGAGGAGCTTTCCGGCAAAGCCACACAAGGCTCAGGACTCAAGACCATTTCTTTGGCACAAGACCCTGGCAAGAGGAGCTTGCCGGGAAGGCCTAACATGGCATTTCAAGAGACTTGCCGCGACGCGCCCCGCGTCCCGGCAAGGCCCGAAGAGCGATAAGCTTCCGGGCGCGACAAGGTAGCGGCCGCGGTAAGGCGCTTGCCGCGGCAGGCTTCCACTAAGTGCCCGCGCTCCAGCTCATCCGACCACGCGTCGCCCTGGGGCCCTTCTAGGCACACGTGGCGGAAGGCTGTGCAGCCTGGGGTACACGGTGGCAAGCTGCGATGACAAGGCCACCGTCGTGGCGAACGGTGGCATCCTGACGGGCGCTTTTTGCACTGTTTAGGGCGACAGCGACGGGCATTCAATGCCCTTGTCCCCTGCCGTCAGAGTTAGGTATAGAGCACTATGCAAACACTGTTCCATCTACCACCCATTTTACGTTTTTACCCTCGCCTGCGTTGCCACCTGTCGGTGACCCCTTTGACCTATAAAAGGAGGCCCATGCACAACGTAGAAGAGGTTCAGATCCTCGATCACTCACACGCTCGGTGTGCTAGCGACCAGTACGGTAGCTCTTCTCGCTCCCAAGCCAAGAACACAATACAAACCAAGGCAGGAGTAGGGTTTTACGCATCCGTGCGGCCCAAACCTGGGTAAACTGCTCGCGTGTCTGCCTCGATCCGCTCTTTGTGCATCCTCCGCCCCCCTTGCCGTACCGAAAAGGGGCTCCGGTCCCATAGATGTTCGTGGGCAACCAGTTTCCCCGACAACGGAATTTGTGGCTAGATCATGGAAATCTATAGAAGAACAAAAGGCCCCAGACGAAAGGGTGCAGGGGAAACCCTAGCCCCCGAAGGAAATGGGGGATGACACAACCCTCTCATCGGGCCCTAGAGTAGGAATCACCTGATCTTTGTCAGGGATCCGGTGCGCCATGTCCGTGGACAGATAGCCTGCACTCCTGAGATCCTTCACATCCTTTTTGGTGATGGTGGAGGCCTCCCACTTGCCCTTGGAGCCGGATCCGGCCATTGCTGGAGGAGGAGGCGATGGTGGAGGATATTGGAGCTACGGGAACTAGAGCTAGAAGATTGGGAAGCAGAGGCTAGAGGAAAGCGTAAGGAAAAAAGAGGGGTCTTTATCCTTTTATAGACGGTAAAAATACCAGACGTCCCCCACTCAAGCCATAAAACTCGCTTGTTTCCAATAAGATCGTGCGTAAGGTGCGGTTGGGTTACCCAAATCATATTGATGAGGATCCCGTAATTGCCGGGCATGATCTCTGTTTCGACAAGACATGCCAATGGAGGCCATGCCTCAACACGCGAAACAAGAGGTGAGAAAATGGTTCGAAATGTTAAGCGGTCAAGTGTGACGTTTCGCCGAAAAAAGTTGTCAGTAAAGACATTGTTCCTATCATTGACGTCTTGCCTTCGTGGCTATGGGTTGTATTAATCATGCAAAGCCAGGCATAGTTCCTCTATGCAGGAAGCTGACTTAAAATGTTCAGAGGAAGGAACCCGCCTTGCAATGCCAAAGACAATATGCGTGCCGAACGTATCCTCATCGAAGACTGGTTCAGGGGCTACTGAGGGAGTCCTGGATTAGGGGGTCCTCGGGTGTTCGGACTACTCGATATGGGCTGGACTGATGGGCCATGAAGATAAATGCAGAATATTATCCCCCGTGTCCGGGTAGGACTCCTATGTGCGTAGAATGGCAAGTTTTGTGTCCGGGTGTAATTTTTTCTTCCTCTGCAAGATAACTTTGTACAACCCTAGGTCCCTCCGGTGTGTATATAAATAGAAGGGTTTAGTCCATAGAGGCTATCAGGATAATCTCAGGCTAGACAACTAGGATTTAGCCAATACGATCTCGAGGTAGGTCAACTCTTGTAACCCCTACACACAACAAATTCAATCAATCATGAAGTAGGGTTTTACCTCCATTAAGAGGGTCCGAACCTGGGTAAACATCGTGTCCTTATTGTCCCTTGTTACCATTGATCCTCAGATACATAGCTTGGGACCCCCTACCCGAGATCTGCCGGTTTTGACACCGACAGGCGGGGGCTGGGCGGGGTCGGAGCGGTGGTCGGGGGTGCGGGGTGGTCGGGGGCGG